>CM035357.1:1527019-1544519 GCA_020137815.1 Hormiphora californensis
CTCGAGACACACACTGAAGTTCGAAGTTCGAAGTTTCGCGGAAAAGTTCAAAGTTTCGCGAAAACCCATTTTCGGCTGATAAATCATTTGTAAGATGCTAGTATATTTACTGGTACATCTCTCGAGGTGTCCTTTATCAATACCGGGTCAATTTCACCGTTTTTAAAATTTTTGGTGAATTGGGACAACTGTGACCGGATTAGCCAAAAATTTCAAAATTTTCGAGAGATGTCCCAGTAAATAAGTTAGCCTCTTACAAATGATTTCTCAGCCGAAAATGGGTTTTCGCGAAACTTCGAACTTCGAACTTCAGTGTGTGTCGCGAGGTTGAGAATTGAACCGGAACGAGCGTGCCCAACTTCAGTGTGTCTCCCGCCAAAGCTTAACTGACAAACTTGGCTGCGATTGGACTTATTTGGACCCTGATATTCCTATAAATTCCCCCGATTTATATTTGCTTTACCGTGAAATGTTTGACATGCTACACAGTCCCTTGCAGTATAGTTGTTTGCGCTAAATCTCATGATAGTGGTTAGCGGCGCTATAACTTAAAGTACAGCTGCATCGCTGCAAGGGACGGTGCAGGATGTTCAGAAATGCCCATATATGGTTCGGTAAATCGAGGTCCAGCTGCAGTTGACTATTTTGATCTATCTCGTTTTAACAATTTAAATTGTCTAGGTTTTCAAATAGTGGCAACATCCAATTAAATCTTTAATTTACATTTTACAAGTCTCAAAACAAGTCTCAAAACATAACCACATATATTTCCTCTCTCGGTTTCTCTCGATTAATAAATTCTACGTCAGTAATCTCTCAGTGCAAGTGAGACTCTCGCATCGCTCAAAAATATCTCAATTTCATCTTTTTCTCGCTCAGTCTCGTGCACCAAATCTTTACATAGTCAAGAATACACACAAACAAACAAACAAGTTTTTACACACTCTAAACAGTACAAGACCGAGGTTTCTAAAAATCGTAAAAATCAAATCAATGCGTTACATTTCACAAACGCATTTCAGTCACGTGCAAGTGTTATTTAGTGTCTAGGGGATGAACACATGATCCGAAGGGGGCCGGGTGAGGAGGGAAGGGCCGCATCCAGTTTTGCTGACAGTTGCTTCCTTGCTTGTTGAAGGGTCGAATGGTTAGTCATGACGATTTTCCTTGTCCCCCTAGCGCAGCATTCACTATCCGAGACCAACTTTGGATCTGGAAAATGGGGGTGGGTGTTATAAGAGAGATTGGTGTTCAGACACGCAGTCAATAATAGGAACAAACATGGCCTATCACACTCGCATCAAACCTTTAAACTTGCCCGTCTACTTCTCTAAGCAGAGCAAGACAGAGACCAGGAACCGACCGAAACAAGTAAACAACCAACAACAACTCGTTATTTAAGTCACGTGACAGGTTATAAGCCAATCAGGAACCAGTATTTCCTGATTCGGTCGGTTCCTAACAGAGACTAACCTCATCAAGTTTAGAGAAGAGTGTTGTTGGTTTGATCGCATCCGTGAGCAGTGAGGGTATGGAAACGGAGTTATCATGAATAGCCAGTGTCCGAGTTATTTCTTGTTTCTGGGATGGGTACAAAGGTTAAAAACCGACATTTTGAGTTCTGGAAAAATTAAATTATATATTAAACAACTTCACATAAATGGTTAAAATCAGATTGTCTCTCAAGCCCTCATCCATGGGTGCCAGTAAACAGCAGGCAGGCCAGGTCTGGATTTCTCATCGTGGGTCAGGAGTAGGGACAGGAAATCTCGGGAGGGTTGGTCCAGGGAGGGATTCAGGAAGGTGAGACCCTGGGGTTTGTAGTTCTTGACATCCATGACTGTATTAAAGGGGCAGTCACCGTTCAGCAGGCAGTAAGCGAGGCATCCAATGGCCCAGGTTGTGGAAGGGAGGGATCCGTGGGTTCCGGTGGCAAAGAATTCGGGAGGAAGGTAGACATCAGTTCCCTGGAATCGGTTGTACCGCTCAGCGAGGAGGGAGGCGGATCCAAAGTCGATCAGTTTGATCTGTCCAGTGGTAGGGTTGTAGAGGATGTTCTCGTCCTTTATATCACGGTGGTCGATCCCAACGGAGAAGAGGTAGCAGATGGTCTCGATCAGTTGTCGGATGATGTTCCTAGCATCAGCAGCAGACAGGGAATCGTGGTGGTCAATGTAGGAGAAGAGATCCTCAAAACCAGCCACGTACTCCATTATCAGGATCCAGGAATCGGAGGGCTCATCAAAGTACATCTCCTCCAGGTTCAGGATGTTGGGGTGTTTCAGCTCCTCCCACAGAATGATCTCATCAGTTAGTCGGACTTGTCTGAGGGGGCAGTAGGTCTTCCTCTTGCACTTGGAGTCAGGGATCACCTTGGCAGCATGGAGAGAGCCATCCTCCTTGCTCTGGACGAGCATGACAGAACCGTAGCCTCCTTCGCCCAGGACTCGGATGGAGGTGTAGAGGTCAGAAACACAGGCGGTAGCAGGAGTACAGGCGGTGGTAACAGCAGCAGTAGTGGTAACAGCAGCAGCAGTAGTGGTGGTGATAGAAGGAGACATGTCGATTGTTTGATATGTTGGATGGAAAGTGCAGTTGGTACTTATACCCCAGCAGTACTGATTGGGTTTGACCGCTTGTTACGTGTAACGTGGGATAATGGGGGTAATAATCACCCCTCTCGCCCCGATTATTACCCTCTCTCACGGCCCTTAATTGGGGAGGGCACACTGATTGGGTATCTCACACAGTACAGTAATTGGGTTCCCATGGGACCTATTCTTGTTATTGGGTACGTCACACTGTGGGACACACGGTTTGTGGGAGAGGGAGGGAGATCACATGACACTAATGGGCCGGCACCTGGGAAATCTGATTGGAGAAGGGCTGTAATTGGGCTGATTAGATATCTCATAACAAGCCATTACGGGAAATCCAATACGTCAATGATTTGCGATCAGCAAAATAAAAATAATAAAGTAAGGGTGGAAAGTTTTCAAAAAATGAACTATTTTCTTGTTCGACTCCCTCTCATAATGTAAAAGAGGGTAATAGAACACAACAAGGAGATCTACTCACTTTCGATGTCAGTAATTTGGTGAACCGCTCTGTAGTATGGCACATTGCTGGGTCCTCCTCCAGCTCACTGTCCACTATACGGGTTAACCCTGTTGATGTTCTATCCAGAGTCTCTATCAGACAGTCAGATACTCCTTGTAGCAACCGAGATCTGATCCGCTCTTCGAACTCACCTGATATATAGTTGATAAATAATTGATAGATAATTGATAGATAATTGATAAATCATCATTCAAAATTAGCTTGATGGCTATAGAGTGCTCAATCTTTTCAGAGAGCTATTAACACGAAAACCAAAGAAAACGAATTTTCTGTGTTACGAACGTTTATCCATGAAACGTTCGTAACACAGAAAATTCGTTTTCTTTGGTTTTCGTGATAATTGATAAATAATTGATAGGTAATTGATAAATAGTTGATAAATAATTGATGAATAATTGATGATTAGCACTGATTAACATAACAAGAGGGTGCCCGGACTAATGAATTGTACACAGACAGAAACACAATAGTTGGGGTTCCATGCTTTTGCACAATTAATTAGTTAAGCAACCCGTATGTTGTGTATATCTGCAGGGGCCTAACAGCTCTGTTGGTTCATACCTAGCGCTTCCAGAGATCCGGAGGATGAATTATAGTCGCTAGTGGCGTCCAGGTCCTTAGAGACGGGAGTGGATCCCAGGAGGAGGTCTTGTGCTGGGTAACTGAGTGATCGACGATGGAAACTACCTGGAGAGAGAAAGGGGGTTATGGAATGGATCAGGAACCGACCGAAACAGGTAAACAACCAATCAGAACTCGTTATTTAGGTCACGTGACTGGTTATCAGCCAATCAGGGACCGGTATTTCCTGATTCGGTCGGTTCCTGGAATGGGTATTGCAGGGATGAATCTTGGAATGTTATTGGGGCTAGTAAATACGGGGGAAAGGGTTCCATACACATTAAGTTTGAGCTTTTTGACTGGCCCTCGTATCACGTGTATGCAGCAGCTATAAAATGGAAGTGTGTCTATGTGAGAGATGAACTATAGCACCGCCCAAATAAGACTCGTCTGGTTTGTCCTTAGTAACGGTGCAGAGTTTGGAGAGAGTCCTTAGCAACCACGTCCTGAAGTTCTACCACACGAAGTGACTGTTATACGCAGATGACTTTTCTCTCCCACACAGTGATCGTCCTCGTCTTCCTCCCTTCGTCCTGTTGCCCGCCCCATCTCCAATTCCAACCCGACCTCTTGTGGCCGGGTGACATCGAATAATTGTGTTGTCCCCCACGTGACTCATTGAACAGTGGGAACTTAGTAAGGGACTCGTTAAAACTGGAGCACTGGCCCTGGTCCTTAGTTCCCCCTGACGGGACGCTATATAGTTTGAGTGAGGAATGAGAGGTACAGCACTGCCCCAGGCCCTTAGTTCCCTCCCATGACACTGCGCTATAGTTTGAGAGAGGTGCAGCACTGTCCTTAGTTCCCTCCCATGACACTGTGCTAAAGTTTGAGTGAGGAATGAGAGGTGCAGCACTGTCCTTGGTTCCCCCTGACACTGCGCTATAGTTTGAGTCGAGTGAGGGGAGGAGCTGTGAATAATGACAACTCCTTTTTTCACAGTGTTCATTCAGTTAGCACCTCCATGCCAGAATTATAGTTATTGAGTCATTGAGTTGTTTATAACTGAAACAGTTACTAATTTTAGTTTAGAGCCCGTTTAGAATTTAGTTTTTTTGTCCTCCCGAACTCTAAACTTTTTCAATTCCCTCATTTTAGCATCGGACATGCGAGTCTTCGTGTTCTTGATGATTGTTGGCGTGGCCTTGGCTGCTAACAACAACAATAACAACAATAATAACAATAACAATAACAATAACAATAATAACAACAACAACAATAACAACAACAATTACTGGACATGTAACCCCTGGGGTTCTCAAGAGGAGGTTGTCGCCCTGCTTACCCGAGCAAACAATAACAATAACAACAACAATAACAATAACAATAACAACAATAATAACAGCAACAACAATAACAACAACAACTTTAACAACCGTGCCTACGCCAACTGGTACTGCAACTCTTGTTACAATGGGAATAACAACTTCATTAAGTGCCCGAACAGTAAGTGAAAACAGTTTTTATCACTTCTTTATTATTATATCTCCCCTTTTAAACAAATACATGGGCACTTGAATCATCCCCCACTGGGAGGGGTTGCTATTTGTCACCATGGCAACTCGACTCCCTATTCCAATTGATCAACTTCTCAGAGATCAAAACCTCGTGCGGTACCTTCGGGTGGGCGTGTCAGCCTACCAAAAAGAGGAGTTTCTGTATTGGTATCTGGAATGTGTGTGACGGTGTTAAAAACTGTCCCGGTGGAGAGGATGAGTCCTTCTGCTACTCTAACTAACTTATGGTGAGAGCGGTGTCCATGAGAGTAATCACCGGGGGCCCGGTGTGAGCAGTGTCCCCTAAAGAAATCCCTCTCTATCTCTATCTCTATCTCTATCTCTATCTCTATCTCTATCTCTATCTCTATCTCTATCTCTATCTCTCTATCTCTCTATCTCTCTATCTCTATCTCTATCTCTATATCTCTATCTCTATCTCTATCTCTATCTCTATCTCTATCTCTATCTCTATCTCTATCTCTATCTCTATCTCTATCTCTATCTCTATCTCTATCTCTATCTCTATCTCTCTATCTATCTCTATCTCTATCTCTATCTCTATCTCTATCTCTATCTCTATCTCTATCTCTATCTCTATCTCTATCTCTCTATCTCTCTATCTCCTCTGGTGATTACTAGTGATGGACACCGCTCACACCACCCCTCCCCCACACCCTCACTAACCCCCCATTACCCCCCAGTGCCCTGTGGTCGAGTTGGGTTCCAGTGTGGCAAGCTCCAATACTGCACCCCAGCCTGGAAGGTCTGTGATAGGAAGTGTGATTGCCCCAATTGTGCCGATGAGGACGGTTGTCCTGGTTACAGACAGACATGCAGCTCCTGGAACTAGAGAGGGATTACTCTCCTGGATCTAGGGAGGGATTACTTTTCTTTCTCCTGGAACTAGAGAGGGATTACTTTTCTTTCTCATGGAACTAGAGAGGAACTACTTTTCTAGCTCATGGAACTAAGGAGGGATTACTCTTCTTTCTCCTGGATCTAGGGAGTCCGAGTTATTCTCTCTGCTGGGACACTCTTGCTCTAGTCCTGTGTGGAGCGTATCTAGAATCGTGTTTTTTGGGAAATCTGATCCCTGATCTTTTTGAACCAGTCACGCTACTGAAAGCTCGATTGTCAGTGCGGGAGAGATTGTATCTTTTTTCATGTGATTGTTTAGTGAAATTAAATTTATGTGGGTGTCTCTTGTGTAGATATTGTGTCAAAATTTGGTATTGATGATGATCAGAAAAAAGAAGATGTTTTGAGTGATTAATCTGTCGATTATCGAAACTGAGGGATGTTGAGGATTTGTTTGGTATCGAAGACACCTTCGCGCGCGCTGGCAAGGGGTAACTTCGTAACCAAAGGATTTGTTTGGTTAAAAAAGAGATCCCCTCAAGATCCTAGTAGTCAAAGACAATCTGTCACCCCCTGATCAGGAGAGTCTTTACCTGGTGTTGAGGGGGCGAGGTTTGAGGTGTTGGCAGCATCACTAACAGTAGCAGCACTGGGTGTTTTTATGAAGGAGCAGGTGCATTCCCTGCCAGCCTGGTAGACGATATCTAGGAGGTAGTCCTGGAGCTTGGGAAGGTCCGCTGTGATCCTTGAATCCGAGAGATGCTGAGGGAAGGGGGAACTTGGGTTAGCAGGGGTAGGGGTTATGATAAATAGGGATAGGGATGAATGGTCGAGCCCCCTTACTACGGCTTTCACTGTGTCCCCGCTACGAAGAAAGGTATGAAAAATTGGGGAACAGTTCAAATGGATGGATATCGAGAGGGCCGAATAAAACAAATCCAATTACCCGGAGTGTATTAGAGAGAAGTGAAACAAGGTCCATGGTGGTCTGACTCATCTTGTGATTATTCGAGGATGCAGGGTTCCAGGTTGTGACAGTATTGTGAAGACATGTTACTAAATAGGTCACCTTCGATACACTGGCTCCACTTCCTGAAAGAAATTGTTGTTATGGGAACTGTTGTTATGCAACTGTTGTTATGCAACTGTTGTTATGCAACTGTTGTTATGCAACTGCAAGTAGGAGGGGTGAAGAAAATCATACTGCCCTCTCCGAACCGGACAGTCTTCAGTCAGGCGCGGCAAAGAAATAACTTAGTTCATCAGAATGTAGAATGAAAGAGTCCTTACGTATGGCCTGGGATCCTAGCAGAGAGAGTGTAGAGTTGATGTTTGAAACACTATCCAGAATACTGTCACAACATGAGTTCCCAGTGATACGGGGGATACTAGTAGTGCAGCCTCGTTGGAGTAGGTGGAGCAGGGGATAGTCCGATTTACTACCTGGAATAATGATGGGTTGGTTAATGGTTAGAGGTCTCTAGATTCTAGGTAAAAATTTGAAGCTAGACAGGCTTTGAGTTTGAGGTCATGTAATGGAGAAGTTTGATAAAAAACTATTTTGAATGATTCTGGGGCTAATCTGTTTAGCGGGTCCTAATTTTTTCCCTGCCCGGATGCCTTTTTACTTTGTAAAAAGGCATAGCAGGGTTAGAATTCGAAAACGACATTTTGGTATACTAACTAATCGGTAGAGGGACCATTTTGGTCACACTTTCGTTGCGAGGGGCAACCCGGTACCACCCGGTGTACTCAGCGTAGCAACTGAGCCGCGCACACAACAACAAGTTGCTCCTTTATCAAAACTTACAATGGCACAGTTTGATGGACGTGTATGCGCGCGCCACTCAACAAAACATGAATAGCGCTGCCGCGTGTTTCGCGTGTTACATACACATTGTCATGTCTTGCGAGTCGAGTGTGAGAGGTTAGATAAGTAGTTAAGTTGGAATGTCAAAAGCTGGTTAGCATGTGTCATGTGAGTAAACTAAGCTATGTGAGAAGTATACTGACAGCTAGATCGTATGCATCTCACATTCCATTATGACCAAGCCTTGATCCTGTTGACAGTGACACGTGAAACGGGAGGGCAGGGAAACACAGCATTATGAATACATAATGCAATGATTCTTGTTACTATACCTTGTGATGAACTGGTGCTGAAGTTAAGTACTGATGTGGTACTGAGAAAGGTATGGTCTGACCCCCCTGAAGTACTGAGGGTGTCACCCAACACACTCATATCCCTCTCCCAGATCTCGGTAGAATCGAATAGTTCCGACATGGGTATATCACCTCCCTCTTTCTCTCCTGCCTGATAGAAGAAATGGGGTGATGATCAGGGATATTGGAATAAATTGAGGTTTGTATAGGTTGTACATAGTTACAACAAGTTTTGGTAATGAAATTACCCCTCTGTTACTAGTATTATTGCTCATGGAGGCAATAAAAGGGGTGACTTCGTAACCAAAAACAAGTTAGAGTTTGGGACTACAGAACTCATTACTCACTGCCTAATATGGAAGTGACCAATACCAATTAAGGTATAACACCAAATAAGGAGAATTGTGTGTTTTACCTGCACAGCGCAGTAGCGGGCAGTCAGTTTATCAAATCGGTCCAGGAAAGTATCATAACTCCATATCGTCGCCCTATTATGAGCAAAATCAGTGGCCCTCACGAACACGTCACTCCGACTATCCATGGGTATCACCTCTCTACTGAACATCTGGAGAGAGAGGGGGATGATTTAAAAAGGGGTTTCTGTAACTCTCAGAGGGATCAGGGACAGAGATCCAGGGACAGATACCACGTTCTTTCTATGTATTGCTTCACTCACGTCACTAACAACACTAACACTCCCTAACAACACTCCCTAACAACACTAACACTCCCTAACAACACCCATTGCTCCAACACTCCCTAACGAGTAACAAAACCTACCAGATCCTTCTTGATAACTCGACACATCTCATTCGCCTCCCTAACAACACTCCCTAACAACACTCCCTAACAACACTCCCTAACAACACTCCGTAGCACTCCTTAACACTCCCTAACAACACTCTCTAACAAGTAACAACACTAACACTCCCTAACAACACTCCAAAACCTACCAGATCCTTCTTGATAACTCGACACATCTCATTCGCCTCCCTAACAACACTCCCTAACAACACTCCCTAACAAGTAACAACACTAACACTCCCTAACAACACTCCAAAACCTACCAGATCCTTCTTGATAACTCGACACATCTCATTCGCCTCCCTCAGTTTCAGGTACAGATCCAGTGAGTCATTATTGATAACCGTCTCCGTTGCTGCTACACAGGTGTCTAGATAGGTATTGATCTGTTGCTCCTTTGTCTTAGTTCCAGTCTCCTGTAGAATAGAGATGATGTCAATGTTGTGTGAATGATTCACGTCTCTCGCTAAAATACGAGATCCATGCTCGACTTAACCTGTGCATTATATCACCGTTAAATAGTTATCAGCACTTTGTGGGGAATTACAACACAGTGGTTCGTATATTTAAACAGTAGGTGTGTGCGGTGTAGCGTGAATTTGACATTTGACAACGCTGAGCTAACTGTTCAGGGACGGTTCTAATTGTAAACGAGGCATATAATATGCCACACCTTATCACATACACACAAAGCTCTGGCAAGGGCTAAACTTTTGTTACGAAGTCACCCCTTTTATTGCATACAATAATAACAGAGGGGTAATTTCATTACCAAGGCTAAACTCATGTTCAGATGATAAAGTTTAAAAAAAATCCCTTACCGTCCATGCGTCGTGTAGTAACAGCAGTAGTTTATCAGACAGGGGCAGGAGAGCCTTCAGTTTATCTAAAGTACTACAACTCTCACCCTCCTGATCTCCACCCCCTCCAGAGGGATCAGACTGAGTTGTGCTTGGGGCTGAACTCTGTAAAGGAAGCGGCTGGTACAGCGGGGTTAGAAATGAATGTGACGAGTAACAAAGTAACACTCTGTATACAGAACACACAATTGTAACAGAGCTGCGGCTGGTGCAGCGGGGTTAGAAAGGAATTAGGGATGTGACGAGTAATAAATAAACACTCTGTACACAATTGTAACAGAGCTGTCCATGATCACGCGCCACAAAACCACTAACAAACAGACAGACCACAGTTAATACTTTTGGTAGGCGAACAGAGACTTGATGATATGCGGTGTCGCTGTGACGCCAGGACCATATGATTCTTAGCGATGTTCCAGGCCCAACACACACACGATAGGAGAATGGTAAGGACGGAGAACGCAAGAAACACATATAGATAGGGAAACTCCGTTAACATTCCCTTGACAAATTCCCACCCTTCTGAGGTCATCCTAGTGTATTGCAGCAGGCCATGTCACATCTGCGGGTGGGTTTATGAAGGAGCAACAAATGTGTTTATGAAGGAGCAACAGATGTGTTTATGAAGGAGTAGAACTGTGAAATTAAACGGCAACAAATGTGTTTATGAAGGAGTAGAACTGTGAAATTAACAAATGGCAGTTTTTGGTGGTAAGTTGCATGATGCAATCAGATATACAAACGAAGCACTACTGCAACTGAGAGAGAATTTGAGAGAGAAAGGGAGAGAAATGGAGAGAGAAATGGAGAGAGAAATGGAGAGATAGAGAGAATCTGAGAGAGAATCTGAGAGAGAAATTGTATTGGCAAAAGCGTGGAATACCTAATTTAGAGATAGCAAGAAAGGAGAGGTAGATAGCGAGAGAGAGATAGCTTGTATTGAGGCAGAATATAGAACTACACATGTCAAATGTAGTTTGAAACATGTCCCCGCAGTAGCAGCACTATATTCTGTAATCTGTAATCGAGTCAGGAGAGAGACACACAGAAACAGAAATACACTTTGTGTGGCGATATAAACAACTCTGTCAAATACTCTGCTGTTAGAACAGAGCCACTGACAGTGTTGCAGTTACTCGTAATCTCTCTCTCTCGAAGCTATTGTGCGATCAGAAAGTAACGGTTGGGTACTACCAATTGACAGAGTTACTCTGTTGTAACTTATGTTGTAGTGATATTGTACTAATTACAATTGTAAGAGTGAAAGATTCGCTGGCCTAATCAAGACATAGAGAGAGAGAAAGAGAGAGGATAGGGAGATAGGGAGAGAAAGAGGATACGTTTACTACTGAAATAGCAGGCATAGAGAATGTTGAGCGGTAAAAAGGAGAGAGAGAGAGAGAGAGAGAGAGAGAGAGAGAGAGAGAGAGAGAGAGAGAGAGAGAGAGAGAGAGAGAGAGAGAGAGAGAGAGAGAGAGAGAGAGAGATAGAGAGGAGAGAGAGAGAGAGAGAGAGAGAGAGAGAGAGAGAGAGAGAGAGAGAGAGAGAGAGAGAGGAGGGCAGGATAGTATGCCAGGCTAAATACCGGACTAAATCATACAATTCCAGTGGTAAAAAGAAGGCCAAGAAATTAAAATACCCCCAACTTAATGAAAGGAAGTGAATTTGAAGAAACGCTTGCACGTACTGAAGCGGAAAATAAGACAGCGCTCAGAGAGACAATAGACGGCGAAAGAAAAGCAGACGATAGAAAAAAGAGGCAGCTTCAGGGCTAGGATAATATGCAATTTGTACGTTCTGCAACCAGGAAACGGACCCGCGTATCTTAACCAACAGTATTATTATATCCGCTATTGCTTCAAACAGCGGCTGGAGTATGAAGAAATTACTTTTGTAGAAGTCAGAAAAATGGAGGTACAACATGCAAGTAGGAAAATACAACCAGAAAAAGAGAGAAGGAGAGATAGAAAAAAGGAAGTGGTTTGTATGAAGCGTGTGTTAGTATCCCACGGCTAGCGGCATGGTTTAATTAGATGGTGTTATGCGAGAATTCGTTGCAAAAACACCCCGGCTGAGAGAAAGTTTTAGGAAAGGAATGTGTCAATATATTGCCTCTCTATATCTTATCTATCGATAGAGAGCGAGTCTCTCTCCTCTTCTCTCTCTCTGTATCGCGCTCGTATTCTCTCTCCTATCTTCTCTCTCTCTATCTCTCGCCTCTCTCTCATTCTCTCTCTCTCTCTCTCTCTATCTCTCTCTCTCTCCTCTCTCTCTCTGTACGATATGCTTCATTCGACCACTGTATGCGAAATTAGTTTTTCTTCACCTCATAAAGTTTCAGTAATTTGGTGTCAAGACAAAAATCGAAACGACAGCGCACAAGCACATACCAAGCCAATGTACGAACAAACAAACAACACTAAACAGGGGGGGGGCAACGCTATTTTTTGTAGTTTTTTTGTAGCAGGGTCGCTGATTCCTTCTACTAGCTACAAAAATAGCGTTGCCCCCCCCCCCCCCCCCCCCCCTAAACAGTAAACGTACCCAATCCAACCGACAACAAACATAACGACTGTACAGTTTTAGTGAACTCGGGTCACCCGTCCCAACAGACTTTATAAAAAGGTACCTGCAGCTGTAGCTGTTGGGTAAGGGCAGTATTCTTAGTTCTCAGAACCTCCAACTCTCTAGATAACATACCCCTCTCAGTAGTCATCTTCTTACGCAGCTCACTGTTCATCCTGAGATGTTGTTTTATATTATAGTTAGGGACCGGGATAAAAACATGTTCCCAAATAGGCCAAAATGGCGGTTCCGGTCTGTGTATTATAGAGTTAGAGGAAAATTACACCAAACGGTCCCTGATCTTCCCTTGTTCGACCCTCCCTAAAATAAAAAGGTTTGAACAAAACAACCCTGATCTAACTTACGAGTTTAGTAGCTCGTTCCGGGCGTAATCATAGTCTACTGATTCCCGTAGTTTGTTGTCCTGTAGTACAATCCTACTACCAGGTACCGCAGTGAATCTAGAGATTAATTAGAATCTAATTAATTTGGTTCTAATTATTAAATCATTGATTTTGTAACTATCATTTTGTATCCATTGTTTACTTTTAGTGAACACTGGATAGAAATATCAAAAAAGAGTTCGACCGAGTTAACTACAATAGTCATTCACCTAGCTAGGCCTAGAGTCATTAGCTAGCTAATTAACCAATTACCTAAAGTACTGAGATCCCCCCAATATGACCCTATCTCCATGTTTCAGTGAGGTTTCACCCAATATCTGCTCTCCATTAACATACACATCAGCATCCCTGGTCCAGGGTTTTAGATACACAGTTCCTTCCTTATTCTCTAGCTTACTGAGGGGCAGTAGAGAGAGAGTTATTACACAGTTTTTATACCGCGTGGTATAGGGGGATTAGATAATAGATAGTTTATTGTGGGAATATGATGTCATGATATTCACGTATAACCATGACATTTTTAAGTTTTAACAACCGCTAAACCGCATACTGACGTTTATAATAATTATCTAAACGCAAAGGGCGGGGACAACACCTAAACCACACTGCAGGTGGCATCTACTTATTATATTCCATCCTCTATAATACTTCGACCTTCTATCTCTCTATGCATGTTCATTTCCTTTGCGGGGACAGGAGAAATTTAGAAAAATTACCAAACATTTAGCAACTCAATTACGTACTTAGAATGCTTTACTACACATAATATCCTCTCTCCCTTTGGTATCAGAGTAGTGTCGTAATTATACGACAAAAAATCTTTATTTCCTCAGCAGATAATACAGACACCCACCGAGTTTTTTGAGTCAAATGTAATCCCAGAATCTCGGATAACTATAACCCAACTAAAAACACTCGCTTCTAGGCTAAGGTTTCGAGAACCGCCTGCCCACTAACCAGGAACCGACCGGATTAAGTAAACAACCAATTAGAACTCGT
Organism: Hormiphora californensis; assembly: GCA_020137815.1. Taxonomy (NCBI): domain Eukaryota; kingdom Metazoa; phylum Ctenophora; class Tentaculata; order Cydippida; family Pleurobrachiidae; genus Hormiphora; species Hormiphora californensis. The sequence goes on from CM035357.1 coordinate 1,540,913, forward strand.
TATTTAGGTCACGTGACTGGTTATCAGCCAATCAGGGACCAGTATTTCCTGATTCGGCCACTAACCAGTGTATAGGATGGATGAGAATATCATCAATACAGATATCTACATTCTCCTCCTCTCTGCCCACAAACAAGAGTCCATGGGGGATATCGAAGGAGAGATATTCGTCCTGTCTGGGATCCTCATTCAGGTTTACTAAACATGGCAGTTTGTGCTGGGTACCACCACCCCTTATAACAGGGACTTCAGGGTCTGACTCAGTTTCTGAAGAAGGGGAATGTTAGTGAATATTTGAAAATACAGTTAGTAGTGGATTACAGATCGCATCCTCTTGATAAGTTATATCAGATAAATCGCTGACTCATTTTCCAGAAGATCATACTACACAAACAAACAATACTGCACACAATTACCAGTTGGAAGGGGTGGTATCTCATACTACACAAACAAACAAACAAACAATACTGTACACAATTACCAGTTGGTAGGGGTGGTATCACAAACAAACAAACAAACAAACAAACAAACAAACAATACTGCACACAATTACCAGTTGGTAGGGGTGGTACCTCACTACACAAACAAACAAACAATACTGCACACAATTACCAGTTGGAAGGGGTGGTACCTCACTACACAAACAAACAAACAATACTGCACACAATTACCAGTTGGAAGGGGTGGTATCTCACACTACTGCACACAATTACCAGTTGGTAGGGGTGGTATCTCACAATACTGCACATAATTACCAGTTGGTAGGGGTGGTATCTCGCTGACAAGGAACATCATTCCTCCCAACTCAGCTTGCTCCTCCTCTCCCACACTCTCCCCGTTCCTCCATCGTGTTAGTTCCTCGCTGCACTTCCTGTACAGCAACTTAACTCTCTCATACCTGGGTATTGTTTTAGTATAGGGGGTGGGGACAATTGAGAAGTGGTTACGAGGGTAATTTGGTAGCAACTTGTTAGTGGTTGCTATGGTAACACTCTAATAGTGTTAACTGGTTGCCATGGTAACACATTACCTTTTCTTTAGTTCATCGTGCGGTATCTCTGTATTAGGTATCACACTGTTCTTGATCTTCTTTGCTCTGTGGGAAATACAAATTACAGATCGTTCAATAATCCATCATACCAATTAGCTCTAATTGGAGGTTTGATACTTCCAATTAAAAATCTACACGCGGGTTTGAGAAACTTAACATAATGATCAGCTCCCTCTTAACCTCCCTCTTAACCTAATTATCAGAAAGCCCTCCTTGTAAACAATCCAGTGTGTCCCTAATTAGTATATGGAAACCCTTTAGGGCCGATGTCACGCCTAACAAGCAAAACTAATATGTCACCTAATACCATTTACCACGCCCAGTAAACACTCACAAGCAAACCCATACAATATCAACAGATATATCCGCCCCTCTTTTTGTATTGAAACCTTCAACAACCTTGCCCCCCCCCCCTCCCCCTTAAAACTCACTGCAAAGACCAAGAGCTGGTCTTATGACGTCATATGTGACGTCATAATGCTTGACGTACCTGGTTCCAAAGCTGAGGGTAGAACGAGTTTCACTCTCATTTGAGTCCTCTAACGACACACAGATAACGATTGTAGTTCTTGAGTTTCCACCTGGGCGAGGGAGCAGTGTGATCAGTGGGGTAATTAGTACATAATTAACGAATATAATTTGATAATTAGATTAGCGAATTATTCATACACAGCACTGCACAATTCCGGATATATAGCCACCAATCTTCCACACCTACCTAAGCTATGCTGTAAAACCCTGGTAAGTTTACTATCCCGATATGGGACATGGCTCTGTCCGTCAGCAAGGGCAGATATAACCTTCCCAAGACACATCAGGGATGTATTGATCTTCTTGGCTTCGTCAAGAGTCATCCCTTGAGCGTTGGTTCTACTCGTCTAAAATATGAAGTGTCAGAGAGGGAGGTGGAAAGAATTGTAAACGAAATGATGGAATCAAGAGTGACAGTATTCCCGTGTTACCAAGGGGGGGGGGGGGCGTTAAATAATAATAATAATAATAAAGATGTTGACATCAAAACGTCACCTTTTCGCTCCCGGCCAGGTCCACAAGATAGAGTTTAGATGACACCTTCTGTCGTGTAACACAGTTACTCTGGGTGAGAGTTAACTGGAATACTGAATGTGATCTAGAGGAGTGTTCATTCATGTCTGTAACGGCTACTGCCCTGTTCCTCTTTCCCTCACATAACAGGTCCAATATCTGTCGACCAGTCTCAACATACCTATAGGTAGAAAATGGCCATGGGTCATGATTGGGTGTTAAATATTAGGAATGGGTCATGAATGAAGCGTGTTACTGGCAACAGCTAACGGCCACTGTCGAAACGTGCACAGAAAAATAATAGAAGACAGAGAAAGGACACGTACTTTTCTGTAACATTCTTGATGTATGTAGTTCTGGATTTATCCTCGTGAATCGTCAGATTTGTCTTTTTTGCTGAAAATGAAGAAAGTTAACAAAACTAAATAAAAAAAATTAAAAAAAAAAGTACCGGATATCTTGAAAGATAAAATGGACCCCAAAACGGATACAGCAATCCGACACCCCAAAACTCACGATCTAATAGATCCCGTATTTTCTCCATGTATATCTCGTAATAACTGATCTTGATAGTAAACTCTGAATTCTGACTGTGAATGTAGTCGAATATATCATCGATAACTCGGGGAATGAGGCCCCTGTGTTGCCCCTTCAGGGTAGCACCCTCCATGGTATAGGTTTTACCGCTGGAGGTCTGTCCGTACACAAATATCGTAGCGTTGTACCCGTTCATTAGGTCTGGGGGAGGATAAGGGGTTAGTGTGTCCTACTACCAGGGGTGGCCGGCTGGGGGTGGTAAGTGTTATAGTGTGTCCTACTGCCAGGGGTGGCCCACCCGGCTGGGGTGGTAAGTGTTATAGTGTGTCCTACTGCCAGGGGTGGCCCACCCGACTGGGGGTGGTAAGTGTTATAGTGTTTCTTACTACCAGGATGGTGAGTTAACTAAAGCCAGGGAGATAGAGAAATTAATGGTAGAAAAGAGGAATATCATAGGGGACACAAAAATTAGCTGTACCTTTGACGATTGGTTTGGTTGTTTGTTGATACACATCTTCCTGCGACGTTCCCTCTTGTAACACTTTATCATACGCAAAACCCTTACCCTGCAGGAGGGGATGATCAATGGTAGATTAACAAGTTAGGGATAGCTTAGAAAGGGGGCGTGTGAGGGTTAACTTACATCGACGAAAACTGTATCTGAAATCACATCAAAAACATTGCCCCTATCTCCCGGTCGTATTCGTGTTATCACTTTTATATTGTCTCTCATGGTCTATTACAGGTGATTAGGTGTTAGTACTGATAGCGATATGAAACATATAAGCCATAAGGCATAAGCTTTGCTTGCATGAAGCAACAAGCACGAAAACAAAAAGAGCTATCTTCCCGCTAGGAGGAGTTACTGCGCGCACATTTGAATGGCAAGGAACGAGTGCTGAAAAGTGTACTTTACGCGCAGCCGAGGGAGCGCGCGCTACAAAACTCCTTTCTTCCGAAACACTGACTTGCAAG
>CM035357.1:1549519-1752019 GCA_020137815.1 Hormiphora californensis
TTTTGTACCTAACTCTGCCAACCTAGTATTTCAACAGCACGCTAGACTGGGTATGCGGATAGTCCCACCACCTTACCCCTATAGAGCAGAAACGAAACAAGCTAATCAATTTCACTGCTCATTTGGTCCAAGAGCAGCTCATTTATGGAACACTCTACCAGCTGCTGTCAATTCTTGTGTGAGCTTAGATCAGTTCAAATCATCATTGGGCAATTACTTGACAGGATTTCACGATCGTCCTCCAGTCAGAGGGTACCCGCCACTTCCAAATGACCTTTCGCCTCAATGTGCTGTGCTGTGCTGATGAGTGTGAGTGTGAAGGGATAGTTAACTTAATATTTATTTAGGTGGACCCATTCAGGGAAGGCCTGTTTCTTTATAAATAAAACTTAAATTCTAAACTTGTAAACATTTCTTTTAGTATGGCCAAGCCCTTAAAGTTGCAAATTAAGCGGAATAAACCGGAATCGATTCCACCGGTTGAATTTAACAGTAAACTCGTGGCTAAATGTTTCCTAAACTTGTCAAATGAGCAGTCTGAAGTGGAAACTGAAGAAGATTGGATAGACGAACTCTTTTTACATTGTGATGATTCATTGAAAGGACTCTCAACTGGGGTGAAAAGAGTATCAAGATGGGCGAACGAGAATGAGTTTGATATGGATGATATTGATGTCGTTACACTAAGAGGAACACTCCAATCCATTGCTACATATCCCTTTGATGATTATCGTGACCACTTCTCAATACTGATAACAACAAGAATTATTGCATTATGTATTCATAATGCGGTGTTTCCCTGCCTCAAATGGATTTAAAATTGATGAATAAGCTTCAAAACTGGATTTCCTGATGAATTTTGTGCTCAAAGAGCATTTTTTGGCTGATGCGATGTTGGTTACTAAGGTAACTAGGTTAGTTGCTATGGTAACCAAAGCAGTTGCTATGGTAACCGAAGCAGATCCTATGGTAACCATTAACCAAGACAGTTGTTATGGCAACCAAGGCAGTTGCTTAGGAGACCCCAGTTGGCTATCAAGTGCTTCAAATTTAACCGCATCTCAACTCGAGTCACTAGTGTGACAGTAGTTTCATGCTTGAATACGTTCTACAACTTCATGACATGGCTGTAGGGCGCCCAAAGTGATTTCAGGTGATAGTGGGAAGTGCTATCAGCGAGTAATTGCGCGCCACAAAGTGTGTTAATCATTTCCTTTGTTGAATCAACAAAGCGTGAGATGAAAGTTTTATGAAGGAGCAGACTTGTTGTTAGGCGTTGTCCGTGACGGACGGACGGACATTTAGTTAACCCCCACGATCTGCTGATTTCTAAACCCTGAATGATCTTTTTAGCACGTGCGTGCTAAAAACATCATCCGGGTGAATGCCCTTCGGGCATTCACCCGGGCAGGGAAAAAATAAGGAGCACTATTTTTATGGAGGATCAAAATCTCGAGGAACAAGGTCACAAACGACAAGATCGCCATGTCGGGTTTTACACACAAAAAAATGGAAAAATTCTCTTAGATGGAGGTGAGAAGGATGAGTGGGATATTATTACAACATGCCAAATTGCCGGATATCGGTGTCTGGTAGCTGCCGAAGCAGCAGGCTGTGACGAGAATGGAGAGTTGGTGGAGGTAAAAGCACATCGCGTTATTAGCAGACTGGAGCAAAGACACAGTTTTAGGAAAGGAAAGCTATTAAAGACCTACATTCTCTGCTATTTGGTCGGGGTTGAGCACATTTTGATTGGATTCCTTAACACAAAAGGGGACGTTGTGGAACGAAAAAGATACACGCTCCCTGAAATTGAAAATGAATGTATGAAATACTGGAACCGGGATTATCACATGGATTTCCTTGGCCAGGTCCTGGGCTGGGCACTACCTCAAGTATCGGAGGGTAAAGTTTACCAAATGGCGTACTATGGTGGAAACCAGATATCATTTAAAGAAGTAGACAATGCCAAATAACACTTGGTTTTGGATATAAAATTTTTACATGTTTTTCTTAGCCGATTTTTGTAATGCAAATTTACGTTTTTTTTATAAGTGTTTTAACTAGTTTTATAATTTAAACTTTGTTTTGTGAATTTAAATCACCTATTGGTAGCCCAAACGCAAACGTATACCCTCACCATCTTTCTTACGCCAGATATTGTCACCTGATTATGAAGACGTCCTTTAAGGTTCCACGAAACCACAGCTCTGCTTCCAAACCTGTCAAATTCAACAGTATCGAACTCGGTCGGTTCTCCCTCACGCCTACACGCGAGTATTGCCCTGATGTTTCTGTTCCGAAGATAAAAAAGGTGGTCAAACTTCCTGCGGATCTAAACGAGGGATACAAAGAATATGAGGACAAACTGTTAGGTGGAGTTGACTGCATTTTCGAGTGGATTAGCAGGAATAAATTTGACACGGAATCCGTCGATTTGATCACATTCAGGGGTATCCTGAAGAAGATTGCAACAAGTGCTTATGATCACTACAGGAGTCACTTTTGTTTCCGGCTGGTTAAAATCTCCAACACCATCGTAATGGATGAAATAGAGACCGATCAAAAACGGGAAAGAGAGGCGAACATGAATTCCATTCAGCTGCGTAATGTATACCACGGAAGAAGACTTGAAGAAGTCACTATGGATGTGGGGGTGAATGAGACAGATATTGTGACGACTTGTAAAGTAGCGGGGTATCGGTGTGTTGTCGCTGCCGAGGTTGATGGATGTAACGATGAGGGAGAGTTGGTGGAGGTAAAAGCTAACTTTGTGATAGAACACCCGAAACAGATGAACACCTTTCGGAATGGTAAACTATTCAACACCTTAATGCAGTGCTATCTAGGTTGGTATCCAGAACGTCCTTATTGGCTTTCGTGATAAGGGCGGTATCTTGAGAAGCCTACAGAACTATACACTTCCTCAAATTGAAGAAGAGTGTAGGCAATATTGGGACAAGGATTTCTACATGTCTTTTCTAAATTCAGTCCTCTCCTGGGCTCTTCCACAAATTGCAGAAGGAAAGGTTTATCATTTGGAGTATCTGGGTGGCGATGAAATAACACTGATAGAAGTTCCAGACCCAAATCATATCCCACAGTACTTCAAAGATCATGCAAAGCAGTATTCACCTGGCAGTGGCGCTCCTGGTCCAGATATTGGAAGTTCAGAAATTGGGCAGAACATCAAATACACAGTGGCACTCTACCAATGATCATGATGCGAACGCGAAAGGAGCTAAAGGGGAGCAGTTCCATGCTAGAAGGGAGGGTCAAGAGAACAATCAACGAACATCCTCTTATGAAATGGGTCGTGAACGAAGGGCACAGGGTTGGGGAAACTCTCGGGGAAACTATCGAGGACAAAGCACTTTTCGAGGTAGAACTGAATCTGGTAGGGGACAGCTAAATGATACTCAGGACAGGGGATCTTCAAGAAGGCATCGATCGCGATCGGGGGAATGGGTTCCAGAAAGCCGGGCTGACCGTGACTCTGACTGGCGCAGAAGGTGAACAATTTCTTCAGGCGAAGAATCATGCGTTTTCTTGTGCTGTTGCACCTCCAAAAATAATAGTATGAACAATACAAGCGTTTTCTTGCAATTCATGATATAATGTGTCTAATTTTTATTGTGAAAATTGGAAGCACACAATTGGTGTTGATACGTTGACATTTCATTGACCGATCTATTTATATCCTATAGTGAAAGTTTCGTTTTTTGTTTCCCTTTTCTTCTAACTTATCAGCAAATTCTCCCTATTCTTCAAGGTGAATGTCAGATTATTCTACGTTTTATATAGATCGTGGCAGCAGGGACCCGTACCAACATGTTTCTCTCACCGCCGAGCGTGTCGGACATTTCGCTGTTACTCCAGATTTAAAGTATTCTGACAAGGTGGTGTACAGTAAATTGCGAGAAAATATCCGACTCCCTGTTGACCTCAATGCAAACTTTGAAGAAAATCGTGAGAAGTTGAAGAAATATGCCCTAGATTGCCCAGATATGATCCAGAATATAATGAAATGGGTATGCCGAAATGGTTTTGATACAGGAGAAATCGATTTGGTAACGAATAGAGGACGGCTACGGCGGTTAGGTGAATATCCCTTCAATACTCGGAATAAAAATCGGCTACGGGAGCATTTCTGTTTTCGGCTTACAAAAGTTGCTAACTTCATATCCATGGACGAGGTTGAAACTGAATTCAGGCTGAACAAAATTAAAAATGAGTCAGACTATACCAAACAGTTCATGTGTACTGGTCTTGAACTTGAGAACGTTCTTCTGGAGGAAGGCAGTGAAAACAAGGTCCATATACTGACATTGACAACGATTGGACGTATTCGCTGTCTGGTTGCTGCTGAGGTCGATGGATGTGATGGAAATGGGGAGTTGGTTGAAATAAAGTCCAATCTACTTTTACCTGATGATGACTACCAGAAGTGGAAGTTTTATAATTTCAAGCTTTTTGCAGCGTATTTTCAGTGCTACCTAGTTGGTATTCAACATCTTCTGGTGGGGTTTCAAAGCTATGACAATTTTTTAGAAGATTTGAAGCGGTATACTCTACCTCAGATTGAAGAAGAGTGTAAAGCTTATTGGAACAAGGATTTCTACATGTCATTTCTAAATTCAGTCCTCTCCTGGGCTCTTCCACAAATTGAAGATGGAAAGGTGTATCATTTGGAGTATCTGGGTGGCAATGAAATAACACTGATAGAAGTTCCAGACCCAGATCACATCCCACAGTACTTCAAAGATCATGCGGAGCAGTATTCATTTGGCAGTAGTGTCTTTGTCCCCGATATTGAAATCTCCGAATTAGGCAGAACATCAAATACACCATGGACGTCAAGAAGATATCACGATGCAAAGGGAGCTGAGGGGGAGAATTGTCGTGGAAGAAATAACAGGAATCGTGGACGTGGACGTGGACGTGGACGTGGACGTGGAGGTAATTCAAATTACAGGGGCCGTGGAAATTCCAGTGGCAATAACCGTGGAAACTCCAGTGGCAACAACCGGGGAAACTCCAGTGGCAACAACCGGGGAAATTCCAGTGGTCGCAACTAGAAAAGCTTCAGTGGTAATTGACCGTGGGAACTATCAAAGACACAATTCATACCAGGAGCAAGGTAGAGCAGACAGTGGTGAAGGACGAAATGAATATATGGAATGGAAGGCCAGCAACTTTTTGTGAAATCGATGAGAAAATCAGTTTTGCTGTCCTGACATCAATGACTATTAACCAACATTTGCCTGTCGAGTGTTGCTATTTTAAAGTGAGAGTGGACCGACACCGAATTTGACAAGGTTGTTGTAGGTAGTAGAGATTATTTCTCTGAGCATTTTGCTTTTTCCCGCTTAAAATTGACCCCTCCATCACTGAGATACTTTTGTTATGTTGGGAGCATGACGTCACGCATCTACCTCTGTATTCTCTCTGTAGGCAGTACATCGAACATGCCCGGGCGTGCACACATACAGAATACAAGAGATAGATGTGTGACGTCATGCTCCCAACATAACAAAAGTATCTCAGTGATGGAGGGGTCAATTTTAAGCGGGAAATAAGCAAAATGCTCAGTAGTCAGGACCACTATTGGTGCGCGGTCGTGCCCACGGAAGGAGTGCTTGGATCATCTTGAAACCGGTTTTAAGTTCACTAATGCATGCCCAAAAGTGTCTGTAGCCATTTGGGTGATGTTCTGACAATCCAATCACGAGTTATGACCGAAAAACAGTCAAAAAAGACGTTTTAAAGTGACAAAAAGGAGGATCTGAAGGGCTGGGGCTTTGAAACTTCTTGTGTGGACAGAGAATCGTCCAAATTTGTTGGTGATGACATCCCCTATTTGTTGGTGATGACATCCCCTATTATGTTTGCTTCGCGCGGCCCTAGTGGAGGGGTGACCGCGTCACCAACCAAATTTGCAGTGTCAACTTTCAGATACTTTCTATCTTTTGTAGTTATCTAATTAGAGTCGTTTAAACATGTGAGAAGTTGCTAAAGGGCGCTATAATACTGCTTGTGAAGTGATCACTTGACGAGATTTGCCCAATTAGAGAGCGGATTAAAGCATACAAGCGGTGAGAGCAAGCAATATGAGACGGAAGCAGTACCTAATCACCCTGTTTTGTAGGGTCATATAGGTTGTCTCACATGTTTAAACGACTCTAATTAGATAACTACAAAAGATCGAAACTATCTGAAAGTTGACACTGCAAAATGGGGGGGGGGGGCGGCTGAAGTTTTTGAAGTTTTTGAAGTCAACTTCAAAAACTTCAAAGAGAAACTTAGGGTGGAAAACTTTAAAAACTTCAAAAACTCATATCTCATAAACCGTTGGAGATAGGCCCTATGTTGCTTCATAACTCTTATATAAACTCGAGGCCGCTGATGATTTTGGTGTCCATATTTTTTTCACTACTCCATTAATAAAAAATTTGCATTTTGTGAAACTGGCAAAAAGGGTGTGGCCCCAAAAAAATTTTTGAAAATTTACTTCATAATTTTTAAATACTTTCTTAGCATTTTCTAGGCAACTTTTTGAGTTATAGAATGAAAATGGTATCTGTTTTTACAAAAAATTTAAATTTTTTAAACCAAATTTTGCCATGGATTTCATGGCTAGGAATCATTGTAAATATCCTAATTTGTGGTAGAAAAAGGGCAGACAAGGACGGATTAAGTTGCCACAATATGTATTAAGCATGAAATTAACCTAAACAAGTGGAATAATAGTCACTGATCACTGCGCTGGCAAGCGCAAAGGTGGCCCCATCCCATCCCCCAAAAACTTTTCCCGAAAAAGTGGGCCCGCTTGCCAACAGCGTAGATATAACAATTTTGAAGTTTTAGCTCATTTTGGCACTTTTCGACCCCTCCTAACTCCGGAACCAGATGAGCTAGGAGGCTGAAATTTGGTACTTAGAAGCTTCCCATAGACCTCTACTGATGGTAAAAATTTGAAGTAGCTAGCTCACTCCGGTCGCAAGTTATGACACCACCCCCAAAACAGAAAATTCAGTGTGGCGATAGGTATATATATATATATATAGATATAGACGCTTCACTGTGTAACACTTGCAGCCCGAACCATAATAGCTAGAGACTTTAATCAAGTTTTATTCGTTAGCAAATCGTTCGGGGCATGTATTAGTTAAGGTTTCAAGTGAAAATGTCCACTATGACGGGCGTAATGACGTCACAAAGTGACGTCATTGAAAAATATCAGACCATATATTTTCAAACGCCTCTAGCACCCTCAAGAAGTATTCTGATTCCTGATTTGACGAAAAATCGTAGGTGGCAAATTGTCTGAACTTTCAGATACTATATCGTAAATTTTTCTAACTTGTCATTTTCAGACCTTAAAACGCGTCGGAACTCAAAAATTTGATGTTAAAATCCACATAAAAATTCACATTTAGTGCAATAACTTCAGTTCTTGACTACCATGCCCTTTAAAACTTTCCACACTTTTAGTGCTTCATAGGCCTAATAGTCTGTAATAATTTTCGACGTCATTTGTGACGTCATTTGTGACGTCACGACGTCAAAACGACGTCTAATTTTGAAAATTTCGTCAAATCAGTTTCCTTCAACCCAGGATATATTTGAATTACATTTGAACACATTAGTTGACAATTTGCTTAGTTGTTTGAGGTCATAAATGACCTCAAACGACCAAAAAAGAGTTCAAATTTAGAGCAAAAACTAATTGAAATTAGTTCGCCAGAAAGGTGGCCCATTTTGAACTTACTCCTTCATTTCCGTCACCTTTGAGTTGAGGCTTCATGGACAGGTATCCGTAAACTTTTCCGCCTTCAACTCAAAGGTGACGGAAATGAAGGAGTAAGTTCAAAATGGGCCACCTTTCTGGCGAACTAATTTCAATTAGTTTTTGCTCTAAATTTGAACTCTTTTTTGGTCGTTTGAGGTCATTTATGACCTCAAACAACTAAGCAAATTGTCAACTAATGTGTTCAAATGTAATTCAAATATATCCTGGGTTGAAGGAAACTGATTTGACGAAATTTTCAAAATTAGACGTCGTTTTGACGTCGTGACGTCACAAATGACGTCACAAATGACGTCGAAAATTATTACAGACTATTAGGCCTATGAAGCACTAAAAGTGTGGAAAGTTTTAAAGGGCATGGTAGTCAAGAACTGAAGTTATTGCACTAAATGTGAATTTTTATGTGGATTTTAACATCAAATTTTTGAGTTCCGACGCGTTTTAAGGTCTGAAAATGACAAGTTAGAAAAATTTACGATATAGTATCTGAAAGTTCAGACAATTTGCCACCTACGATTTTTCGTCAAATCAGGAATCAGAATACTTCTTGAGGGTGCTAGAGGCGTTTGAAAATATATGGTCTGATATTTTTCAATGACGTCACTTTGTGACGTCATTACGCCCGTCATAGTGGACATTTTCACTTGAAACCTTAACTAATACATGCCCCGAACGATTTGCTAACGAATAAAACTTGATTAAAGTCTCTAGCTATTATGGTTCGGGCTGCAAGTGTTACACAGTGAAGCGTCTATATCTATATATATATATATATACCTATCGCCACACTGAATTTTCTGTTTTGGGGGTGGTGTCATAACTTGCGACCGGAGTGAGCTAGCTACTTCAAATTTTTACCATCAGTAGAGGTCTATGGGAAGCTTCTAAGTACCAAATTTCAGCCTCCTAGCTCATCTGGTTCCGGAGTTAGGAGGGGTCGAAAAGTGCCAAAATGAGCTAAAACTTCAAAATTGTTATATCTACGCTGTTGGCAAGCGGGCCCACTTTTTCGGGAAAAGTTTTTGGGGGATGGGATGGGGCCACCTTTGCGCTTGCCAGCGCAGTGATCAGTGACTATTATTCCACTTGTTTAGGTTAATTTCATGCTTAATACATATTGTGGCAACTTAATCCGTCCTTGTCTGCCCTTTTTCTACCACAAATTAGGATATTTACAATGATTCCTAGCCATGAAATCCATGGCAAAATTTGGTTTAAAAAATTTAAATTTTTTGTAAAAACAGATACCATTTTCATTCTATAACTCAAAAAGTTGCCTAGAAAATGCTAAGAAAGTATTTAAAAATTATGAAGTAAATTTTCAAAAATTTTTTTGGGGCCACACCCTTTTTGCCAGTTTCACAAAATGCAAATTTTTTATTAATGGAGTAGTGAAAAAAATATGGACACCAAAATCATCAGCGGCCTCGAGTTTATATAAGAGTTATGAAGCAACATAGGGCCTATCTCCAACGGTTTATGAGATATGAGTTTTTGAAGTTTTTGAAGTTTTCCACCCTAAGTTTCTCTTTGAAGTTTTTGAAGTTGACTTCAAAAACTTCAAAAACTTCAGCCGCCCCCCCCCCCCCATTTTGCAGTGTCAACTTTCAGATAGTTTCGATCTTTTGTAGTTATCTAATTAGAGTCGTTTAAACATGTGAGACAACCTATATGACCCTACAAAACAGGGTGATTAGGTACTGCTTCCGTCTCATATTGCTTGCTCTCACCGCTTGTATGCTTTAATCCGCTCTCTAATTGGGCAAATCTCGTCAAGTGATCACTTCACAAGCAGTATTATAGCGCCCTTTAGCAACTTCTCACATGTTTAAACGACTCTAATTAGATAACTACAAAAGATAGAAAGTATCTGAAAGTTGACACTGCAAATTTGGTTGGTGACGCGGTCACCCCTCCACTAGGGCCGCGCGAAGCAAACATAATAGGGGATGTCATCACCAACAAATAGGGGATGTCATCACCAACAAATTTGGACGATTCTCTGTCCACACAAGAAGTTTCAAAGCCCCAGCCCTTCATATAAGGGCTGTGTTCAGATCCTCCTTTTTGTCACTTTAAAACGTCTTTTTTGACTGTTTTTCGGTCATAACTCGTGATTGGATTATCAGAACATCACCCAAATGGCTACAGACACTTTTGGGCATGCATTAGTGAACTTAAAACCGGTTTCAAGATGATCCAAGCACTCCTTCCGTGGGCACGACCGCGCACCAATAGTGGTCCTGACTACAGAGAAATAATCTCTACTACCTACAACAACCTTGTAAAATTCTGTGTCGGTCCACTATCACTTAAATATTTTTAAATGCTGAGCTATTTTTATACTGCTATTTTCTGTTTATTTTACCGTTAAAGTCGGATTTTTTGAAGTTGTCATCCCCCCTTTTCGTGTGTGGAATGTTTTTTGCGTGTCACATCACATGTGGTGTGTGTGTCAAAATTGATAAATTTCACATGCACGGTCATTTTGGGGTGACAACTTCAAAAAGTTCGATTTTAGTAGTTACTGATAAACTACAGTCAAACTTCGATTGGATCGAATCGTCGAAAGAAGGGTTATTTTAAATAATCAAGGTTTCTTTTTTAGAGCTGAATTATCATCTATCATTGAAATCTTAATTCGAGGAAAACTTTTCTGTCTGGTAATTCGAGTTTGACTGTAGTCTGTATACGACAATGTATGATGTATGTATAGATAGGGAGATCAAAACATGACGTAAATTAATTAAGTTAAGTTTTTTTAGCCCTCAGGCCGATGTATTTTGAATGTATTGTATTGTATTGTGTATATTACGAGATAAAATCTAAGATAAGAAACCTTGATTGTTCAAGTGTAGTATTATTGTAAATCATGCTGTTTTTTAATCATCTTTACTCTTTTTTATCTTGTTTTAACTATTATGAATTTGTAAATCTTTTTTTCTGAAATCTTAATGTTTGTTTAATTCTTCCGGACCTCCTGTCCCTACAATACGATCTGTGTGTTTGGTGGCCTGTTTACAGGTGCGAGCGGCCTAACCTCTACCCAAACCCCAACCCTAACCCTAACCCTACTTAAATAGCCTTGCCAAGTTAGACTGTTTTACAAATGTAAAGGGAGGGTTAGAACATAACAACTTTAGCCCTAACCCTAAAAAACCGTTTGTCAGCACTCGCCAAACACCCAGATTTTAACGCTGGCCCTACAATACCAATTTACCCCAAAATCCAACTCTACCACTTCGCCACCCTATATCACTTTTCTCTTTTAGCTTAGTTATGATGTGAGATACATTAAGGAGCTGATGAGCAGAACACGCTCCTAAATTACAATGTGCTATGATGATCTCCATTTAGAGATTTAGGGGTTATCTCTACCTCCAGGATGGGGTAACAATACCAAAAACAATATCCTAGTCTTCCTGGCTACGAAACCGTACAACTTCTCGTAAAATCGGTACTGTTATACATAATGCAATTAATCTTGTTATTGTGAAAATTGGTAGCACACAATTGGTGTTGATACGTTGACATTTCATTGACCGATCTATTTATATCCTATAGTGAAAGTTTTTTGTTTCCCTTTTCTTCTAACTTATCAGCAAATTCTCCCTATTCTTCAAGGTGAATGTCAGATTATTCTACGTTTTATATAGATCGTGGCAGCAGCGACCCGTACCAACATGTTTCTCTCACCACCGAGCGTGTCGGAGATTTCGCTGTTACTCCAGATTTAAAGTATTCTGACAAGGTGGTGTACAGTAAATTGCGAGAAAATATCCGACTCCCTGTTGACCTCAATGCAAACTTTGAAGAAAATCGTGAGAAGTTGAATAAATATGCCCTAGATTGCCCAGATATGATCCAGAATATAATGAAATGGGTATGCCGAAAACCTTTTGATACTGGAGAAATCGATTTGGTAACGAATAGAGGACGGCTACGGCGGTTAGGTGAATATCCCTTCAATACTCGGAATAAAAATCGGCTACGGGAGCATTTCTGTTTTCGGCTTACAAAAGTTGCTAACTTCATATCCATGGACGAGGTTGAAACTGAATTCAGGCTGAACAAAATTAAAAATGAGTCTGACTATACCAAACAGTTCATGTGTACTGGTCTTGAACTTGAGAACGTTCTTCTGGAGGAAGGCAGTGAAAATAAGGTCCATGTACTGACATTGACAACGATTGGACGTATTCGCTGTCTGGTTGCTGCTGAGGTCGATGGATGTGATGAAAATGGGGACTTGGTTGAAATAAAGTCCAATCTACTTTTACCTGATGATAACTACCAGAAGCAGAAATTTTATAATTTCAAGCTTTTTGCAGCGTATTTTCAGTGCTACCTAGTTGGTATTCAACATCTTCTGGTGGGGTTTCGTAGCTATGACAGTTTTTTAAAAGATGTGAAACGGTATACCCTGCCTCAGATTGAAGAAGAGTGTAGGCAATATTGGAACAAGGACTTCTACACCTCTTTTCTAAATGCAGTACTCTCCTGGGCTCTTCCTCAAATCGCAGATGGAAAGGTGTATCATTTGGAGTATCTGGGTGGCAATGAAATAACACTGATAGAAGTTCCAGACCCAGATCACATCCCACAGTACTTCAAAGATCATGCGGAGCAGTATTCATTCGGCAGTAGTGTCTTTGTCCCCGATATTGAAATCTCCGAGTTAGGCAGAACATCAAATACACCATGGAGGTCAAGAAGATATCACGATGCAAAGGGAGCTGAGGGGAAGAATTATCGTGGAAGAAATAACAGGAATCGTGGACGATGGGTGCAGTTTGGAGGTAATTTAAATTACAGGGGCCGGGGAAACGTCAGTGGCAACTATCCGGAAAATTCCAGTGGTAACTATCGGGGAAACTTCAGTGGTGACTATCGGGGAAATTCCAGTGGCAACTATCGGGGAAATTCCAGTGGCAACTATCGGGGAAATTCCAGTGGTTATAGTTACTATCGGGCAAATTCCAGTGGTGACTATCGGGGAAATTCCAGTAGTGACTGTCAGGCAAATTCCAGTGGTGACTATTGGGGAAACGTCAGTGGTTATAACCAGGAAAGCGTCAGTGGTGGAGGACGAAATGAATATGGAAGGGAAGGATGGTAATCAGTAGAAAGGAGGCCAGTAACTTTTTGTGAAATCGATGAGAAAATCAGTTTTGCTGCCCTGACATAAATGACTGACATTTGCTATTTTAATATTTTCAAATGCTTTGGTGACACGGCCACCCCTACACTAGCCGCACGAAGAATACGGGATTTCATCATCAATCAAATGCTGAGCTATTTTTATACTGCTATTTTTATACAAGGAATTTTCTGTTTATTTTACCGTTAGTTGTTACTGATAAACTACAGTCAAACCTCGATTTACTGGAATCGTCAAAAGAAGGGTTATTTTAAATCGAGGTGTCTATTATTTAGAGCTGAATTATCATTGAAATCTTAATTCGAGGAAAACTTTTCTGTCTCTTTACTTCGAGTTTGACTGTAGTCTGTATACGACAATGAGTTTTATGTATGATGTATGTATAGATAGGGAGATCAAAACATGACGTAAATTAATTAAGTTAAGTTTTTTAGCCCTCAGGCCGATGTATTTTTGAATGTATTGTATTGTATTGTGTATATTACGAGATAAAATCTAAGATAAGAAACCTTGATTGTTCAAGTGTAGTATTATTGTAAATCATGCTGTTTTTTAATCATCTTTACTCTTTTTTATCTTGTTTTAACTATTATGAGCTTGTTAGTCTTTTTTTCTGAAATCTTAATGTTTGTTTAATTCCTCCTGTCCCTACGATACGGGCACCGTTACGATCTGGGTGTTTGGTGGATTGTTTAGTTTTACAGGTGCACACTGCCAAAAAAGTTGATTCACTAAAATGGCTCTAACCGCCAAACCACTCAACCGTTTTGGCTAATTCCAAGTTTATCTCCAGTAGGAAATGTCAAGGCCTAACGTTAACCCAAATCCAAACCCTTCTTTAGTCCTAACCCTAAAAAATTAAACTGTTTGTCAGCACTCACCAGTCACCAAACACCCAGATTTTAAGGCTGGCCCTACAATACCAATTTACCCCAAAATCCAACTCTACCACTTCGCCACCCTATATCACTTTTCTCTTTTAGCTTAGTTATGATGTGAGATACACTAAGGAGCTGATAAGGAGAACACGTTCCTAAATTGCAATGTGTTATGATGATCTCCATTTAGAGATTTAGGGGTTATCTCTACCTCCAGGATGGGTTAACAATACCAAAAACAATATATCCTGGCTACGAAACCGTACAACTCCTCGTAAAATCGGTACTGTTATTCCTGTTAATCACCGTAGGCCAACTTATAATGCTGCATCATGCAGCCTGCATGTACCCGTTTTAATTATCTAGCACTCCCGCTCTTGCAGTTGTTTTCAGAAAGGCCAACTATTACACAATGGCTATACGGTATAGCCTATACCTTGTTACAAAAGCCATCCTGGACCCTCGTTTATGCTGTCAGTGTGTAAGTCTGGTTTCAAGTTTTGCTGTATAACATCTACCTGGTAAGTGAACTTATTACATAGCACACTCACCATTCTCTCTTCGCAAACTAGTTATTGGTACCTACTACCTGGTTGGGTTATGAAAGCGTCCTTTAAAGTTCCACGTCATCGCAGTTCTGCTTCAAAACCTATCAAGTTCAACAGTATCGAACTCGGTCGGTTCTCCCTTACGCCTATAACACGCGAGTATTGCCCTGATGTTTCTGTTCCGAAAATGAAAAAGGTGGTCAAACTCCCTGCGGATCTAAACGAAGGATTCGAGGAATTTGAGGATAGGTTGATGGGTGGAAACGACTGCGTTTTTAAGTGGATTTGCGGGAACGATTTTGACATGGAGTCTATTGATTTGATCGCATCCAGGGGAATCCTGAAAAAAATCGCAACGAATCCCTACGACCATTTCAGGAATCACTTTGGTATCCGGCTGGTTAAAATTGCTGACACCATTGCGATGGACACATTGGAAACTGCAGAAGAGGAGGAAATGACAACTTCTCAGCTCCGGAATAAGTATCACGGCCACAGACTCGAGAAGGTCACTATGGACGTTGGGGAAAATGAGACAAATATTGTGACAACCTGCAACATTGCCGGGTATCGGTGTCTTGTTAGGGCCGAAGTTGATGGATGTAACGATGAGGGAGAGTTGGTGGAGGTAAAAGCAAACTTTGTGATACAATATCCAAAACAGTTGGAAAACTTTCGTCGGAGTAAACTGTTCACCACGTTCATGCAGTGCTATTTGGTTGGTATTCCAAACGTCCTTATCGGGTTTCGTGATAAGAGTGGCATTTTGAGAAGGGTACAGAACTATACCCTACCTCAAATTGAAGAAGAGTGTAGGCAATATTGGAACAAGGATTTCTACATGTCATTTCTAAATTCAGTCCTCTCATGGGCTCTTCCTCAAATTGAAGATGGAAAGGTTTATCATTTGGAGTACAAGGGTGGCGATGAAATAACACTGATAGAAGTTCCAGACCCAGATCACATCCCACAATTCTTCAAAGATTACGTGCAGCAGAATTCATCCGGCAGTGGCGTTCCGGATATCAGCAAACTCACTTTGGGTGTAAATTAGCGGGATTTAAATTACATGCTGGAAGAGGGAGCCACTGTGGTGAGCGAAGTGGCAATGGAACAAAACGGATCCATGGGTTTGGGCTAAATCTGGCGGAGGATCTCATGGTTGGTGTATATGAAAGGGGGTCCCGGAAAACTTCCAGCTGGTATCGATCTATTAGGTATGAGCCGTGACTGGCGAAGCAGGTTATGTCAAATTGTCAGGGAATCAATGAAAAAGGACATTTTTCTCACAACCTAAGAAGGAATTTCTGTTTATTTTACCGTTAGTCGTTACTGATAAACTACAGTCAAACCTCGATTTACTGGAATCGTCAAAAGAAGGGTTATTTTAAATCGAGGTGTCTATTATTTAGAGCTGAGTTATCATTGAAATCTTAATTCGAGGAAAACTTTTCTGTCTCTTTAATTCGAGTTTGTCTGTATACGACAATGAGTTTTATGTATGATGTATGTATATTGTATGGTCTTGTTTTTTTTTAACTGGTCGTCCGACCAAAATTTTTCAATTAAAGATTCCGATACATTAACATAACAGCCGGGGGTTGATTTTCATATACTCAGATGGTGCGGTGTTCAAATTTCCTTTTAGCGAAAAAACCAGATCTCTATCTTACTCCTGAGCGGTGCTATTAATGAAAACACGACGTGCGGTGCTCTTGTGCGGTGCTGACCTCTAATTTACCTCTTGGTGCCTCTTATAAGTTGAAATTTCAGGAATCGATGACTATAATTTTTTCCCAATCAACAAAACTGACATCAATAAACATTTTACTCTTTTAGTGCGGTGCAGGCCTAAATTTCTGCTTTTTTCTTACTCTTGAAGGGTAAAATGAGCAAATAGCATTACGGTTTCTTGCACACCTTTTCTATCGACATTTCTTGATACTATGAACCTAAAATCAACACTAAAGTTTACTCATGGGGTGCGGTGCAGAGGCTTCAAAAGTGGTTGCATATTGCGACTTGTCAACTGCACCGCAATTAATGAGTAAATACGTCTGAAAACTAGCTAGTGGTGTAGCTAGTGTCTATATCAACTGTTTCTGATCAAAATTGGAATCATTATTACTCATTTGGTGCGGTGCATGGGCATTTTAATAGAACTTGATATTTTCCGTGTCACCGCACCAAATGAGTAAATTTTTTGATTTTTTTTCAGCACTAATTGTTCCTTTACAAATGAGGAACGTATTAGTCAACATTTGGGAATAATAAAGTCCATTTGATACTATAAAACCTCGATTTAAAAATGCTGCTACTTTGAGTGCCAATTGCACCGCACTAGATGAGTCACATGCTTACTCATCGCTGTAGGCAAGATTGATAGACCAATTATCTGCAATTTTACTCAAAAATTGCAGTTTTATTATTTGTCCTGAAGATTTTGTACCAGTTTTAGCAAACGTGGTCATATGCACCGCACAACATGAGTAAAGTTTTAAAAACACAAGCTTAAATTACTCTCAAGACACTTTTACATCATAATTTTGATTTTTAGCAATTTTGAAAAAATATTTCTTACCTAAATACTCCTTTTTCCAAAATTTGTCGAATTTTCAGTCGAGGAGACGACCAGTTAAAAAAAACAAGACCGTATACTGTATAGCTAGTGAGATCAAAACATGACGTAAATTAATTAAGTTAAGTTTTTTAGCCCTCAGGCCGATGTATTTTTGAATTTTTTTGAATTTGTATTGTATTGTGTATACTACGAGATAAAATCTAAAATTAGAAACCTTAATTGTTCAAGTGTAGTATTATTGTAAATCATGCTGTTTTTTAATCATCTTCACTCTTTTTTATCTTGTTTTAAATATTATGAGCTTGTTAATTTTTTTCTGAAATCTCAATGTTTGTTTAATTCCTCCTGTCCCTACAATACGTGTGCCGTTACGATATGGGTGTTTGGTGGCCTGTTTACAGGTGCGCGCTGCCAAAAACGTTGATTCACTAAAATGGCTCTAACCGCCAAACCACTCAACCGTTTTGGCTAATTCAAAGTTTATCTGGTAGGAAATGCCAACCCAAACCCCAACCCTAACCCTACTTTAGCCCTAACCCTAAAAAACCGTTTGTCAGCACTCGCCAAACACCCAGATTTTAGCGCTGGCCCTACAATACCAACTTACCCCAAAATCCAACTCTACCATTTCGCCACCCTATATCACTTTTCTTTTAGCTTAGTTATGTTGTGAGATACACTAAGGAGCTGATAAGGAGAACACGTTCCTAAATTGCAATGTGTTATGGTAATCTCCATTTAGAGATTTAGGGGTTATCTCTACCTCAAGGATGGGGTAACAATACCAAAAACAATATCCTGGCTACGAAACCGTACAACTTCTCGTAAAATCGGTACTGTTATTCCAGTTAATCGTAGGCCAACTTATAATGCTGCATGTACCTGTTTTAATTATTTAGCACTCCCGCTCTTGCAGTTGTTTTCAGAAAGGCCAACTATTACACAATGGCTATACCTTGTTACAAAAGCCATCCTGGACCCTCGTTATGCTTTCAGTTTAAGTCTGGTTTCAAGTTTTGCTGTCTAACAAGTTTCCTGGTAAGTGAATTTATTACAGACTACAGAGCACACTCATCATTCTCTCTTCGCAAACTAGTTATTGGTACTACCTGGCTGGGTTATGAAGGCGTCCTTTAAAGTTCCACGTCATCGCAGCTCTGCTTCAAAACCTGTCAAATTCAACAGTATCGAACTCGGTCGGTTCTCCCTCACGCATACATGCGAGTATTGCCCTGATGGTTCTGTTCCGAAGATGAAAAAGGTGGTCAAACTTCCTGCGGATCTAAACGAGGGATGCGAGGATTTTGAGGAAAGGGTGATGGGTGGATACGACTGCGTTTTTAAGTGGATTTGTGGGAACGAATTTGACTTGGATTCTGTTGATTTGATCGTATCCAGGGGAATCCTGAAAAAAATCGCAACGAATCCCTACGACCATTTCAGGAATCACTTTGGTATCCGGCTGGTAAAAATTGCTGACACCATCGCGATGGACACATTGGATACTGCAAAAGAGGAGGAAATGACAACTTCTCGGCGACGGAATATTTATCACGGCCACAGACTCGAGAAGGTCACTACGGACGTTGGGGAAAATGAGACATATATTGTGACAACCTGCAACATTGCCGGGTATCGGTGTCTTGTTAGGGCCGAAGTTGATGGATGTAACGATGAGGGAGAGTTGGTGGAGGTAAAAGCAAACTTTGTGATACAATATCCAAAACAGTTGGAAAACTTTCGTCGGGGTAAACTGTTCACCACGTTTATGCAGTGTTATTTGGTTGGTATTCCAAACGTCCTTATCGGGTTTCGTGATAAGAGCGGTATCTTAAGAAGCCTACAGAACTATACACTTCCTCAAATTGAAGAAGAGTGTAGGCAATATTGGAACAAGGATTTCTACATGTCATTTCTAAATTCAGTCCTCTCATGGGCTCTTCCACAAATTGAAGATGGAAAGGTTTATCATTTGGAGTACAAGGGTGGCGATGAAATAACACTGATAGAAGTTCCAGACCCAGATCACATCCCACAATTCTTCAAAGATTATGTGCAGCAGAATTCATCCGGCAGTGGCGTTCCGGATATTAGCAAACTTACTTTAAGTGGAAATTAGCGGGATTTAAATTACATGCTGGAAGAGGGAGCAACTGTGGTGAGCGAAGTGGCAAAGGAACAAAACGGTTCCATGGGTTTGGGCTGAATCTGGCGGAGGATCTCATGGTTGGTGTATGAAAGGGGATCCCGGAAAACTTCCAGCTGGTATCGATCTGTTAGGTATGAGCCGTGACTAGCGAAGCAGGTTATTGTCAAATTGTCAGGGAATCTATGAAAAAGGACATTTTTTTCTCATAACCTAAGAAAGAAATTTTGTGAGCCATGACAGCATTTTCAGTTGGTGAACCTTACTAATAGCTGTTGACCGGATTTTCGATTTTGTTTCTTTCAATAACTAATTGAATTAAACAGTTTACCAGAAATAAACTTCAAATATCGGTCATACGCTTTGTGAGGGATGCAAACTGTAACTGCCACTGTGTACTTTTTTCTACCGTGATCAATGAATGTATGAACAACGGGGAAGTAATTTTGATATCTCCTTCTGGTGATCAACACACACACACGCCCTCTGTACAACAGTTTAATGGGGAATCTCACACATACACGGGCAGAACTCGGTTAAGGTCCCTGGTTCAATTCCCGGTCAAACCCAGTATTTTTCGATTTTCTTCCCTATTTAATTCTTGCTCTGAACTCATTATTCAGAATACTAATGTATGAACAACGTTAAGTTTTAATTTTTTTCCCCGCCCGGGTGAAGGCCGAAGGCCTTCACCCGGATGCCTTTTGCAAAAAGGCATAGGGGTTTAGAAATCTAAACGGATATAGTGACTATGTGTAGCAAGTCAGCTCTCTTGTCCCATTTCAGGTTGCGAGGGGCAACATGTAGCAACTAGAGCCGTGCACACAACAACAACCTGCTCCTTCATAAACCACGCAATTCCGCAATGTGGTGCGCAATTTAGTGCTACTAAAACACAAGTATTTGTTCTATACTGGTTCCTTGATTTATAAATGATCCGAATTGTCTGTCCCGCCTTCGTGTTAGAAATGAAAGGTTGGCGGGGAAACATAGCATTATGAAACATAATGCATTTATTTTTGTTATCTTTTTTGTACAGTATAAAGAATGTAATTGTTGAATGTTTTGTGATGTGATGTGATGTATAAAATATGTAACAAGATAAAAGTTGAGACGATTCGAGTGCTGTTTTTCAAACTTCTCAGCTCTTTTCTACTTTGTAATGAAGAACATTTATATCTTTATATCGCTTTTTTGTCTGTTTATTCTATCCTCCCCTCGTAAATATACATCCCTGATCCCGCAAATCAAAATGTACCTATTCCCTTTATCACAATCCTTTCCTAGCTTGGATAAGGTTTACGTTTAGGACCTGCAGAACCCATGTCCGTGTCTACGTTTCACATAGATCGTGGTAGCAGGGACCCTTATCAACGTGCCTCTCTCACAACTCAGCACGTTGAACTTGGGGAGTTCGCTGTTACCCCAAATATAGAATATTCTCCTGAGGTGGTGTACAGAATACTACGAGAAGACATTCAACTTCCTGCTGATCTCAACGCTAACTTGAAGCAAAATCTTGAAAAAATGAAGAGAAATGCATTACTTCTTCCTGATATGATACAGTTTATAATGAAGTGGATTTGTGACAACAATTATGACACCAGTAATATCGACTTAGTGACTAACAGATCGAGGCTAAGACGGCTAGCTCAATATCCTTTTAACAAGCGACATGAAATGGATACCCGAGAGCACTTCACATTCCGGCTCAAAAAAGTTGGTAATTTCATTGTTATGGACGAGATAGAGACGCAGCATAGAGTAGATAGAGTAAATAGTGAGTCTGATGACATGAGGCGGATTATGTGTCAAGGTTTTGAACTTGAGAACGTTTTTCTTGAGGAGGGTAGTGAAAATAACGTCCATACACTAAAGTTGACAACGATTGGTCGCATTCGCTGTTTTGTGTCTTTTCAAGTCGATGGACGTGATAGAAATGGGGAGTTGGTTGAAGTAAAAGCGAACAGAATCATCAGGAAGGACATGCATGAGGACGTATTTCATGCTTATAAACTATTTGAAGCCTATTTACAGTGCTGCCTCGTTGGTGTACCACACCTATTTATCGGTTTTCGTAATAAAGATGTTGGTCTTTTGTTAGATTTAAAACAGTACACCCTGCCTCAAATTGAAGAAGAGTGTAAAGCTTATTGGAACAAGGATTTCTACATGTCATTTCTAAATGCAGTACTCTCCTGGGCTCTTCCTCAAATCGCAGAATGGAAAGGTGTATCATTTGGAGTACAGGGGTGGCGATGAAATAACTCTGATAGAAGTTCCAGACCCAGATCACATCCCACAATACTTCAAAGATCATGCGGAGCAGTATTCATTTGGCAGTAGTGTCTTTGTTCCTGATATTGACAGTTCAGAGCTGGGCAGAATATCTAATACATCATCAAATGCTCTATGGAACCAACAACAACGTGGACATGATTTGGACATTTATCATGATGCGAAAGGAGCTAAAGGGGAGCAGTTCCATGCTAGAAGGGAGGGTAAAGAAAACTATCAACGAACATCCTCTTATGAAATGGGTCGTGAACGAAGGGCACAGGGTTGGAGAAACTCTCGGGGAAACTATAAAGGACATAGCACTTCTCGTGATTGGACTGAATCCGGTAGGGGACAGCTAAATCATACTCAAGACAGGGCATCTTCAAGTAGGCATCGATCGGGGGAATGGGTTCCAGAGAGCCGGGCCGACCGTGACTCTGACTGGCGCAGAAGGTAAACAATTCCTTCAACTTCTAGGCTTGGTGAATAGTTCTTCCGTCCTCATACATCAGACAGCTGCTAATTTTTTGTTTTTTCCTATTGTTTCCTGATTTTAGAATTCAGAGTGACTGTTAAAGGTTGACAAGATACCTAAAACTTTTCTTCGATCTTATTTTTTAATTTTTCCGGACTTTTGTAGAGTCTACATAGAAAAATCAAAAAGTGGTTTGAAATATTTTTCTACACGACAAACAATTCCGGAAAAAAAGTTTAAATGTCATGAATAATCAAAAAAATAAGATATACATAGATATACATAGATATAAGATAAGAAGAACAGTTTTAGGTATCTTTTCAACCTTTAAGTAATTTTAAATATTATATGTGACTTTCAATATATGTATATACAGAGCTCTTACCTGATTATAGGTTTATTGCACGCCTTACGCCATACTGTTTTTTGCACTCAGAATATATTGACATTATTTTTATTTTAACTTATTTTAACTTTTTTTATCTGCATGTACATACCTTTTTATAACGGTTTATAAATATCTTTTCTTAGCTCGTTTATTTAGGCATCACTTTACAAGCGGAACCTGGACCAGTCCTTTTTAGAGGTGCCTGCGGTTCAAAATTGTGTGCAATATAATGCATTGAATCCATAAATGTGCTTGATTAGCACTTCAAAGCGAATACAATGCTAGGCGGTCCCGGTTCCAACTGCACGGTTATGCTGTTTTACATATTTTAATCTGTATCTTTTTGATAAGCATGTCCTTTTATATCTTTTTTCTGAAATCTCAACTGTTAATTGGTTTAAATTCTGAAAAAACCCGAAAAAATGATCCCAAAATCCCATTCTTCCACTTCCCACGCTATAACACCATACCCTTTTAGCTTTGCTATGATATGAGATAGATTTACGACCTAAGGAGCAGAAAACGGAGACAAACTTCTAAATCGATAACAACAACAAAAACATCATGGCTGCGAATCCGTACAACTACTCGTATATTTTCAAGTACATCATCATTGGGGACATGGGAGTGGGCAAAAGTTGTCTTCTTCACCAGTTTACTGAGAAGAAATTCATGGCTGACTGTCCACACACCATCGGTGTGGAGTTTGGAACTCGGATTGTGGAGGTGGGTTATATTTATCATAGCGCTGGCAAGCGCCCGGGGCCCAATCCTCCCTTCCCCTCATCCATCCTTCCCCTAAAAATGTCCATTTTCCAAGCATTCTTGCTTCCAGTGAATCGAAATTGCGAAAAAAAAATTTTTGAATTTTTTGAAAATTTTTGAAAATTTTGACAGCGCTACTATACTTATTGTCTGAAATCGGCAATTTCAACTTTGTTTTAGACAACCTTCCCGTTGTCCTACGAACTTGCCGCTTGGTAGTTCGTGTTGCCTTGACACCTAGAGCACACGTTCAAAATTTCATGCAAATCGGAGTTACGGTTTTTACGTTACAGAGGGTCGTATTTTAGACAAAATGTCCGTTTTTCGCGTCACGAACCACCGTAAAATAACCACTTTTTTGCGTACACAATAGAGGCCACAGTTTTAAAGCTATCACCATGAAACTTTGGGAGTCGGTAGGTCTAGTGGTTTACCTTGTATTAAAGCTTGGACAGAGAAAACGGACAGTCATAACAAAAGTTATGACTGTCTTAAGTTTTCTTTGGCGTTTAAGACGGCCTTCCCGTAGTTCTACGAATACGCCGCTTGGTACGTGGTGTTGCCTTGCCATCTTGAACACACGTTCAAAATTTCAAGCAAATCCGAGTTACGGTTTTTCAGTTACGGTCATCTGACTGTATTAAGATTTAAGACGATTTTCAAAAAAACCTAGAAAAGAGCAAATTAAACTATACATGATGATTTTATCATATATATTTTGCAAACGTAGGTCAACTGCTGTATTTTCAGATATAATTGGTAGTCTTATCTAGATTTATGACTGTCTTAAATTTAAGACGATTTTAAAAACACCTACAAAGAAGCGATTCAGGGTCTAAATTAACATTGAATCAGATTTATTTTATATAATTAGGTTTACTGCCGCATTTTCAGTTATAATTGGTAGTCATATCTAGAGTTATGACTGTCTTAAATATAACACGATTTCAAAAACCGATAAAAGATTGAATTAGCATCTAGAACCTGATTGTATCAGATATTATATATCTGATTATCAATGCTTATCTGTGATCATTATTCGTGACTCATAATTATAATCAGAGAACCAATCGCGGAGAACAACATGCATATTGCATGTCATAGTATAACAAAATTCCTGATACTAGATCCAAAAACCAAACAAGTTTGGTGGATAGCCGGGGCCGCATAAATTAAAAAACGTGCGAAAGTTTTGATACATGAACTTTCGGGGCCTGGGGTGCTGTTAATTCGCGTTTCCATGATAGTCAGCCGTTCTTTCAAAACACACTATTGTCTATTATTCTGTAAAACAGACTCTGAAACGACCCACTGTGCAAACTGCACACTGCACTATATATGACATGTGTGGATCTGTATGAATGATACTTTGGAATAAAAATTAATGATAATTTGATCAGTGGGATAGTTTTCCTGGCGTATAGTTGCTGGTTATAATCATGGAAACGCGAATTTAACAGCACCCCAGGCCCCGAAAGTTCATGTATCAAAACTTTCGCACGTTTTTTAATTTATGCGGCCCCGGCTATCCACCAAACTTGTTTGGTTTTTGGATCTAGTAAGGGACATCTAGATAAATTATCGGTTGATGAAACGGTGTTCCCCGGTAGTATTCAACCATTAAATCGGATCTTTTTTTTTCGTTTTATTATACGAGACACAGCAACATCTTCACCGCCCTCTCTCCACTAGGTCAACTTATTGATTATCTCCACTAGGTGTCAGATCAGAAGATAAAGTTACAGATTTGGGACACAGCAGGGCAGGAGAGGTTCCGAGCTGTCACCAGGTCTTACTATCGCGGTGCTGCCGGTGCTCTTATGGTTTATGATATAACTAGGCGATCAACGTACAATCATCTCAGCAGGTTTGTTTCTTGGTTTGTTTCTGGGTTTGTTTCTGGGTTTTTTTGGTTTGTTGGTTCGTTTTTTTAGAGCTTTGTTACATACAAGTCAACTCCTAACTTTTTATCTTCCCGCCAGTTGGTTGACAGATGCCCGAAACTTGACCAACCCCAACACGGTAATTTTCCTGATTGGTAATAAGAGCGACCTCGATGCTCAAAGGGATGTTACTCGCGAGGAAGCGGAGCAGTTTGCCGAGGAGAATGGTCTTATTTTCCTGGAAACAAGTGCTCGTACAGGTATATATAACTCTAATTTTAAAAAATTTTGGTTTTTTAAAAAAAAAAAAAAAAATAAAAAAAACCCCTTGGGAAATTTTTTCCCCCTTTTAAACCCCTTTTTTTTTTAAAAAAAATAAAAACCCCCCCCCCAAAACCCAAAAACCCCCTTTTTTTTTTAAAAAAAACCCCCCTTTCCCCAAATTTTTTTTTTTTAAAAAAATTTTGGGGGGGGTTTTCCCCCTTTTCCCCCCTTTTTAAAAAATTTTTTTTCTTTTTAAAAACCCCCTTTTTAAAGGGTTTTGGGGGGGAATTTTTAAACCCCAAAAATTTTTTTTTTTTAAAATTTTGGGCCCCGGAAGGAAAATTTAACGGCCCTTTTTTTTTGGGGGGGCCCCCCCCTCCCCCCCTTTTTTAAAAAAATTTTTTTTTTCCCCCCTTTTTTTTTTTTTTCCCCCCCCCCAAAATTTTTTCCCCCAACCCCAAATTTTTTTCCCCCCCCCCCAAAAAAAAAAAATTTCCCCCCCTAATTTTTTAAAAAAAACCCCCCCCCAAAGGGAAAAAAGGGGAAAAAAAACCCCCAAAAAAAAAAAAAACAAAATTTTAAAAAAACCCCCCCCCGGGCCTTTTTTTTAAAAAAAAAAGGGGGGGGCCCCCCCCCGGGGGAAGGGGGGGGGGGCCCCCCTTTTTTTTTTTTTCCCCCCCTGGGGTTTTTTTTTTTTTTTCCCCTTTTTTTTTTTCCCCCCCCTTTTTTCTCTTTTTTTCCCCCTTTTTTTTTTTTTTTTTTTTTTTTTTTTTTCCCCCCCTTTTTTTTTTTTTTCCCCCCTCTTTTTTTTTTTTTTCCCTTCAATTCCCCCTTCCCCTTTTTAAATTTATTTTCCCCCAAAAAAATTTTGGTAAAATTTCCCTTTTTTTTTTAATTTTTTTTTTTTTTTTCAAATTTTTTCTAAAAAAACCCCCCCTCCCCCCCCCCCCCCCCCCCCCTTTAAAAACCGAGGGCCCCGGGGGAGAGAAAGGGTTTTTTTTGGGAGGGGGGGAGAAAAAACACCTCGAAAAGGATAAAAAGGGGGAAAAAAAAAAGGGGGGAGGAAAAGGAGGAAAAAAAGAAAAAAAAAAAAAAAGGCCGCCCGAGGGGGGGAAAAACCAAAAAATTTAAAAAAAAAGAACCGTTTTTTTTTTTTTTACACCCCCCCCCTTTTTTCAAATTAACCTTTCCCCGCCACCCTCCTTTTATCTCCCTTGTACCTTTTTCAAAACGGTTTGGGCCCCCCTCGAGGTTTGTAAAACCCCTCCCCCCAAACCCCAAATTTTCCCCCTTTTCCCAAATTTCCCAAAACCCCCCTTTTTCCCCTTTAAAAAGGGGGGTTTTGGACCCCGAGAAAGTTTAAAGGTTTCCCCCGAGCTGAAGCCCGGGGAGGGGGTTTAAAACCCCCTCGGGGTGGTTTGGGGGGGGAGGGGGCAGGTTTTTGTTAAAACCCCGAACGGTTTGGAAATTTGATCCCAACTCCCTAAATAACGAGTTTGTTTGGGTTGTCGGTTCCTATGAATTTTGTGTTTTTTTCGAACCCCCCTCCCTTTTTATAAGAGAGGTGGGGGTGACTGATTTAAAAATAGAAAGATAGAAAAGAGAAAAGGGTTTTTAGTCCTTTTAAACAAACCTTTTGAGTGGGGCGAGTTTGTATTTTTTTTACGTGTGACCCCAACAACACCCCCCCCCTTTAAACGCTGATCTTGTTGTCTTCTTCTTTCAATCTTTGAATCATTTTGGGGTGTTATGTAGCATCTATAGCGGTGAGATTAATAACGATTAGTATTTTTGGTTAAATTCCAACGATTTAGCTTTGTGTGGATTGATTGGTGTAAATGATAATGTTTGTAACGCAACACAGAGCGCGCTATATATACAGGGTGTTCACAGAACTGTTTAGCCTCTTTTCAAATATGTTCCTTTGACCAAATGAAAGGTCTAATTTTTGTGTGACACTCTGTGTGTATTTGTGTGTCATATATTTCATGTCGTTTGTCCGTGTGTGTGTATGTGTGTGTACAAGAATTTTTTTGCAACACAGTATACTGGCTATACTGATATATACAATGATGATGATATCTCTCCCCCCCCCTCCACTGTTTAGATGTTTACGTTACAAAAAACTATGCGTTTTACTGATTTTCCACCAAACAGACTTCCTTCTATCCCTTTCGTTCTCTTTCTGTTATTTTCTTTGGCACAGGTGCGTTCGGAGATCTTCCATTCAGATGTAAGATGACACCAGCGAATCCAAGAGTCTGGCATGTAAGAGAATGAGACAGCTGAGAGATACTGCATATAGAATTTGGAGGAGACAGCCATCTGAGAGAAGAGCTATCATGATATATCATGATATAGAGATAAATGGGAATATACTGGCTAGAGTAAGAGGGAGGTAAGAGGGAGGTATATTGAGTATGAAAAGAGAGAGAAGACAGCGATATCACAGAGTATGGCGCTGTTCTATTGTGAAATGTACACACTCGGATAGGAGCACTAAATGGTGGCGTACAAGAGAGAGAGAGTGCCCTGGTGTCTTTGTCTTCCTCTTCTTACACTATCTGTTTCGGTTATTTCTCTCTCTTTCTCTCTCTCTCTCTCTCTCTCTCTCTCTCTCTCTCTCTCTCTCTCTCTATCTATCTCTCTCTCTCTCTCTCTCTCTCTCTCTCTCTCTCTCTCTCTCTCTCTCTCTCTCTCTCTCTCTCTCTCTCTCTCTCTCTCTCTCTCTCTCTCTGCCAGGATGGGTGACCTAGATCACATCTACCTACAAGGTCTGGCCCTACTTCACAGCAGTGACCCAAGCAGCACAAATAAACTGATAACGCTTTGCGAAGAAACGATAGCTGCCAGCGAGTGGGCTGGGGTAACTATCTCTGGAGACCTCTCTTCTCTGGTAAGGAATGCTGGTTTGAGAATGATTTCATTGTTTGTGTACTGTTTTAGCGTCACTGTGCTACATTTCGTCTTCCTAATTTCCCAAATCTCCCAGGTATCAAAGTTACCCAAGGAAGAGAGAGTGGCGATGGAGAGCAAACCTAAGAGGCTCCGTGATGCAGATAGTGATGAAGTTAGTGTCATTCCTTCGAAGGTAATCAGGGTGTTATTATATGATAATTATGAAAATTGAGGGTGGTTATATTTTGTGTCTTGAATGGTGTGTGGGTGGTTAAAATGTTGATTTCTATTCAAATACAGTTTTCTAACCCTCACCTCCCTCTTCCAGGCCCTAAAAGGTGTGATCATGTCCAGTCCCCTGTTTGGTAACTCACTCTCAACATCCAAAACATCGCGAATGAACCTCCTACGAAAGGACGTTAAAAAGTCGAAAAAGTGATCTGAGATGGGGTCTACAGAGGCAGTGTGCGCGGCCTTTCAGCAATGGAGAGTGGGAGATGTTAGCAGCGATTCCCGCCGCGCACCGGTACACTGACCGTCCGCATGTCCTACATCTCGTACACGCAGCAAGATGTCGCTGATCCAGAGCTCAGAAGCCGGAAAAGAGCACAGCTGTGAGAGACAATTGTATTGATAAAGCTTGCACCCACACAGAGAGTTGGTAACGAAGTTACCCCTCCCTTGCCGGCCGGCGCGGCGTGCGAAGCACGCCAAACGAAGGCCGCGAAGAGTGTGAGGTGTCTTCGATACCAACACAGAGAGAAGGATAGTGTATTTGTTTCCCAACCTTATGTTGTATAATTTCGCCCCATTTTTTAACCAAATTAAACGCATTTTCTTTGAATTTGTACACTCGAGATGACAGACAACGAAACTTCTTTGACGGGGGAACGTATATAAATTAGTAAAATCTAGAAACAAGCGCACGTGTCTTTAACACATCATGTTATGTTAGTTCTCTCTCTCATATACAAAGACACACACTACTGAGCGGCGAGCTTCCTCTTCAGAGATTCGGGCATCTCAGGGGGAGGGGGTCGGGGCAGCCTGAAGGCAACCTTTACGGAGTCGTAGATGAACCATTGGAGAGCGGTGAGGGTACCGATCATGATGATTCGAGGACCGAGTCCCTTCCACATACCAGCAAGACCTGGGAAGAGAGAAGGGTAATGCAATCAATTCTTGTAAAGTGTGACAGGATAATGGAATGAAGGATTGGGAATATATTCAAATATTCAGACGCCAGGGAGGCTGCATTAGCATATTTACACACTTCCTCACACTCCAGAGAGATATAGAGAGAAAGAAAGAGAGAGAGAGGAAGAAAGAGAGAGAGAGAGATAGATACCACCAACTTACCGAGCTCCTTGGCAGCTGAAGCAACACCACCGCCGGGGTTAGCGTTCAGTTTGGACACAATTGAGTCAGCAGGGTGAGATACGATGGCACAGAACACTCCGGCAATGTATCCAGCGACAAATGTGACGATCAGCTGTTCTCCCTTGGAGCAGTCAGATCGGGGCTTGGGTACAACGTGCCTGGGGGAGAGGAGTGTTAATATTTGATTTTCAGTTTAATTGGTTTTGGATGACACTATATGAAGAGGTCCGGACCGATCACGACTGAAAGGACGGATCAGGAATTGAGTTTGCTTAACCGCCATGTCAGAAGGAAGGAAAGTAGCAAGATACTGCTTGTGCAAACACACAGCCGCAGGAAGTATCGGTACCACCCTACACGCACCCTCCTGCCCCGGGTTCTGCAGAGTGGCGCATTGCTGACAACTGTCGATTTGAAGTTTGCGCGCGGCCACTCTCCTGCTAGTCGCGTGTGCGCAATTTCCAGAGTTTTCCTGCATCTCACCACGCACGACCAACGCAGCAGAGGCCGAGAAGGAGTAAATTTTCCGGTGCTAGTTGTTTTAAATTACCAGTAGCAGGAGGCCAACCAAGAAGAGATAAAGAAATATTATGAATTACACACTCACTTGTAGAGCAGCTCAACGGTCTTCTCGAAGCAGGCGAACTTCATCATAGTGTAGGGAATCTGTCGGGCCCAAAGGGGAGATAGACCCTTGTAGAATCCATTCACACCCTCCTCTCTCAAGATTCGGGGGGCACCTGACAAAAAACAGGGGTTATTATTAGCCAGATTTATGTGATTTAATGGTCTCCATCGTACGTCTTTTTCAGTTTGCTGTTGGAAATTAGAATTGGCAGCAGATCAACTTGAACAACCAAATGTAGTCATTCTAACGTAATAATGCAATCTAACCTGTCTGCCGAATGTCTGCTACACAAACCACTGTCTACCAATCAATCCGCCCTGACTATTGTAACACAACTATTCATTGTCTCATATAATACCGTACTCTTCGCACCGGGCCGTGAGCGAGTACGCACCGAGGTTGCTTGGTGTACACTGTACAGTCAGTGCCTGACAAACTGTTCATTACCTGCTCGGAGAGTTGTTTCCCAGCCAGGGGTGGTTTGAATTCGGACCTTGACACTCTCCATAGGACACAGGAAGATATCGGCAAAGAATTCAGCACTGGCAGAGGCAGCCAGGTACATAGAGGTCCTGTACAGGTAGGCGTTCTCCTGATGGGAGAGGGAGGGGATTAGAGATGTGGAGAGGGGAGTGGCCAGTGTGGGATTAGAGGCAGCCAGGGAGGCCGAGGGAGAAGAGTGTCGAGTAGTGGGAGATGAGCTGTGATAAGATCAAGGTGGTGGAGAAGTTGTTGTGGGATCTCGACACCAGCGGCCAAAAGGGCTAGAGTGAGTGGCCGTATATAACGGTGTGAGGACTGAGGGCAGGGAGTGAGAAATGAACTATGAATAGAACGGGGGAAGGTAATGAAAAGAGTGAGAGAGAAACAAGAGAGAGGGCTGAGTCCTGAAGGGGTAGACTGTAGAGTGTTATAGACAACAATTCTATAACAGGAAATTAACACGGATAGAGAGTGAACTGCTGTAGTTGCAAGAGACAACTATTGAGACCCCCCTAAACAAATTATGAATATCCTGCATATATCTACGATATTTTCAGGATATTCGGCGATACAACCGAGTGTAAAATATTACAAACTTAACTTTAGAACATATTACAAACTACCACTTTACCTCTCCTAGGAGGCCACTGTACACATTCTTGAACAGCTCATAGAATCCGAACTTGCCGATTCCCTGCATTGAGTACCCAACAAGGGTTGGAGCCCATCCAAGGGTAAGGGCCTTGATACCACCCTCTTTAACTGTCACCTTGAATCCATTAGCTAGACCCTTGTACTTGGCGGGGTCAACCTGGGAGGGAGAGTGGGTGGTTAGTAGAGGGGGGGGGGGAGTAGGTGGTTAGTAGAGGGAGGGTGGGTTAGTTGAGGGAGGGGGAGTGGGTGGTTTAGTGGAGGGAGGGGGAGTGGGTGGGTTAGTAGACGGAGGGGGTGGGTTAGTAGAGGGAGGGGGGTGGGGGAGTTGAGGGAGGGAACTATAATAGTGGTTAGTTGTTTATCGACCAATGACATTGAATGTTGGGGTTTCTAAAGCCACTAACTGCCCTCCAATCCTCTCCCTATCTATTTTGCTAAATCTCTCCCTCTCAACTGGTTTGCATGCACGGCCAATTACACACAGACGGAAGTAAAGAAAGAGACATGCAGCTGATGTACTACTTGTATGAAAACACTCTCTCAACCCTTCTCTTCTCTATCCCCCTAATACCAATAAATACCCCCATTGCAACCACTATCTTCCCTGGGAGACTGATCACTAACCTGGATTCGGCACTTGACGAGATCAAGGGGTACGACAGCAGTGTGGGTGAGTCCACAACTGAGGAGACCTCCGAAGGCACAGAGACCATAGAACTTGGGGCTACCAACCTCACAACTGTACTGGGGTTCAGCTGATGGAAGGGAAGGGGTTAGAGTGAGAGAGTTCAGCTGATAGGAGGGAGAGGGTTAGAGAAAGAGAGTTCAGCTGATGGGAGGGAAGGGAGGGGGTTTAGCTGATCATAGGAGGGAAGGGGTTAAGGCCAGAGGGGGGGGGTCGACGGATCTAAAAAGTCACTTTTGAGGTTTGGTCCGGCTCGAAGAGCCGGACCAGATGGAATAGTTGGAATCGTTTTAGCGCACACCGTTAAGGAGAAATTAAAACTAACAAAATGTTAACCTCAATAACTTTGGAACGAAGGCCTAAATCAAAAATCGCTACATCAGATTTCAGCACAAACATCTCAGGATCATGCCTGCCAAGTTTCAAGGCCCAACTCCTAGCCGTCTCTGAATGAATGGAAGGGAAGTAGGAAAAATTCGGAAAAAATTGTTCTGAGATATTGACCAAAAGGCTACTTTTCGGGAAATATGTTAACCTCCAATATTTTGTGAACCGCTAGGGTTAGCACGATGAAACTTTGCAGTCACGCTCTCCTTGGTGAGATCTAACTTTTTGAACCGTTTCTACTGTCTCAAGTCATCCCTCGTGTGATTTATTGAGGTTAACTTCGATTTTGGGGCAAAAGTTAACCTCAAATTTCTCCTTAACGGTGTGCGCTAAAACGATTCCAACTATTCCATCTGGTCCGGCTCTTCGAGCCGGACCAAACCTCAAAAGTGACTTTTTAGACCCGTCGACCCCCCCCCCCTCTGGCCTTAATGTGAGATTTCAGATAAAAGGGGTAACCAACGATCATTGCGGAATTTGCGGCACAATTAGTTCAGAGTTGTATTCAGTCTACAACCTATGTAACATACCTGATGCGGCAACAAGTTGCCTCTGGAAGAAAGCCTCCTTCTGTCGTTCAAATACCATCTCTCACTCGAACAAGCTATTGTAGAGAGAAGGAAAGTCGGTAAATCATCAGGCAAGGAGGGAGAAATATTGGATAGTTGGAGTATCATTAAAAGTCAGAGTTTTTAAAACGAAATCCCACTTATTTACATGCATGATACAATTTAAAACATAAGCAAACAGATAATTCAAAAAACTGAGGGTCAAAATAAAACACAATTTAAAATATTATAGTCCATTTTCTGAGGGTCACACTCAGGTTTAGTTGGTGGAGAACAGGACAAGGTCTAACCACCGTGATGAATCTGGTAGAAACCAGAACTTCTTACAACTCCATCCTTCGACCTACTCTGAAAAAGTGGGGTTAGTTTTGGAGATATGATTTTGGTAAAAAGTAAATAAAAAAGAGGGGCTCTAGGTTAAAATTATAAATTGTTTCAATCATAAAAAAACAGCATACAAAAGTCTCTCAATAAGTAACATTCCTCCCACCCTCATCCCTTCCCTCCACCAATCCAGTTCTAACCCACAACTCCCCACCATTACCCCGTCTCATTGGCACCACAATCCCTCCTCCCCCGTCCTCAACCGTACCTTGTCTACCGACCACACACTTGGCCCGAATACACTCCTTAGCAGAGGCCAGGTCCACTCCCCCGTCAGTGTATGAGTTGAGGACATAGGGGACATCAGTTGCAGCACAGTTAATGTGAACATTGTCACATCCAACCTGGTTAAATATATTCGTTAGTTATACAAACAACAAGGGGCAGATCAAAAATACTGCATTAATGAAAAGAATGAAGTTTAATAGTGTAATATAGCGAGATCGTTTGCACTAATTGACTGTTACATACCCGTTCAATGAGTCTAGCAGTGGCCCACATGCAGATACACCAGCTATCACCGGGGTTGGGTTCGTTACAGATCCTGTCCTTCCAGTTCCATCGCTGCTGGCCTGGGAAACAGAGATGTTAATGTTTAGGATGTATCAGTAATTAATAGCAGATTAGCTCCACAAGTTCTAGTAAAGGGTTAAATTAATTTCATCCAAAGGGTGTTAATATCGGCCATTGATTTACCAGTAATATCCCAAAAGCTGTCACCCTCGTTGTCCCAACTCAGTTCATTGCAATCTTGAGGGTTATCGACCAGCTTTGCACACACCCTATGGGTTCTGTCATGGTTGCATTTGTAATCCCCATACCTAGGACCCTCTCCAGGACAAACAGCGACGTCTCCGGAGTGGCTGAGCACACTCAGAACAGACAGGGTAAACGCGGCGAGCAGTTTCGGCATCCTTAAAATAATTTTTGGTGAGTTTGAGTTGGAATAAAACTGTTTCAAGATAAAATGAAGCAAACGAGTGATAAATCGGGTATCGCCCAGACACCAGTAAACAGTCGAAACCGGAAGAGACGCGCAAGGAAGGACAAATCGGAAAAAGGACAAATTTTGCGCTCTGCAAAAAAAGAGCTCTTCCCCAAAATTTTGCAATTTTATTTTATGCAGTGTTCAAGAGCGCGGCGCATGCGCGGCACGCAAATGCAGTGTAAAAAAATTTGATTGTAACGCCGCGCGCTCGGCTCCAAAAATTATATTTCAACCAAGCGTGACTTTTTGTTTTGTCTTTTTCTTCAGTTTTTGCCCCCTCGACCGGCGACCGGCGACCCCTACCGAATACCGATGAGGCCCCTCGGAAATGTTCAAGTCATGCACAATCAAGTCACGCCCACCAATCACAGCTCAGAACGCGCGGAGTGCTTCACGCGTTTCAAACTTTTCAACACTACTTTAAACAAATTAATTTGAGGGGCAAGACGCCACTGCGGCACCCCCCCTCAATTGTTTCAGTCGTATGACCCTACAATAAGTGGACGAGCGGATCCCGAGACTGTGAGTAAACACAATCCTCACAACCATCACAGTCACAATCCACTGATGAATCCTGAACTTCCATCCTCTTCTACAAGAAGCGGGATGAAGTTTTCAGCCTTCGCAACCCCACCTAGAGGTTCCCATCAGGCGATGCCAGTGCAAACGCCAAGTCACTTCACCTCTGCCAACCAATGTTTGTGTAATGGGAATATGACAAACAGGGCCATGCTGAAGTGCAGTACGTGTAAATCATGTTTCCATGACGAATGCGTAGGTCTGAAGTCACTAGGCGATCTTGTTTCACCATCAGACGATGGTTTGTTTCCCCTTGAAGACTGGGTTTGCAGCGCTTGCATCTTTACGTCCAGGCTTCTCAAACCTGGTAGTCCTTTTCTAGAAGCTATAGCTATTAAGGTTGCTAGGCTTATGACAGATACTAGCCAGTCATCTGATAACAGCTCTCACTTCGACACAACTGTTAACGCATGGCAAAACAACACCATTTCCGTAACATCTGAAGCGAGTATTGACAGCGTCACCCCCAGCATCATGAACAATGACAATTTCCCACCGCTACCTTCATCCAACAGCAAATCTTCACTTCAATCCACCGCCACAGCATCCACTGACACAGCTAACACTGCTGCATCTCGCCCAGGTATCCAAAGCACAACCTCCTCTAAGGTTACAGCGAGAAAAGCACTTCCACCCCAGCCTCGATTGACGATCCACTGTGATGATGTAAAGGAGACGAGGAATGCTATCGACAAAGCCTTGGAAAATATACCTATCTCTCAAGCAAGAAACTTTTCTTCTTCGGTAAGAGTATGGTTTCCCAATGAGGAATGCCAGCGATTGGCCACAGAATGTTTGAAGACTGCAGGAGTGCTAGAGCAAACTGCCAGAGTGTCCGCTGAGGTAA
Organism: Hormiphora californensis; assembly: GCA_020137815.1. Classification (NCBI taxonomy): domain Eukaryota; kingdom Metazoa; phylum Ctenophora; class Tentaculata; order Cydippida; family Pleurobrachiidae; genus Hormiphora; species Hormiphora californensis. Next base: position 1,585,181 of record CM035357.1, read on the forward strand.
TGTCAAAAGTAGAACTCAGGTTTGTCCCTGTTGATTCACTCCCAAGAGATGCCACAACTGCGGAATGTAGAAAATTCTGTCTCGAGAAGCTAACAGCAAAAAATGAAGTTCTGAGAACCTGCAAAGACCTTTCCATTGTCTATTTCAAACGCACGCATACAGACCCGGACCTAGCCACAATTGTCCTGAAACTACCAGTGCAGCTGAAGGACAAGCTTATGTCTGACGGTAGGGTCTTCTTTCAAATGTCTTCCGTCAGAGTGTCTCATCGTGTACACATCAAGAGATGTCCTCACTGCCAAGCCCTTGGCCACTACCCTGATAAATGCCCGAAGAAATCCCATCCAGCGACATGCATGTATTGTGCAGAAGAACATTCTACTGAAAGCTGTTCACTGAAAGAGGACACTGAGAAACACTGCTGTAAAAACTGTATCAACAATACAGGACTCTCCTCAGATGTTAAACCTCACCATGCTGGCTCACCTAAATGCCCAACGTACAAAGAGCACTATGATCGTATTTCAAAAAACTACCGTCAACGCAGCACCTTGCTCTCAAATACGGCAATCTAAACTGCAGATCGATGAACAACAAACTTGGTGAAATATACGGGGCGTGCTGCGATCTTGACCTTGACGTACTCGGTTTGACAGAAACCTGGCTAGAAGACGGTGACGTAGTCACCCCTGCACTGATGAAAGAACTAGGATACAATCTCTATAGTTCGGCAAGAGGGGCAAGAGGAGGCGGCGTCGCTATCTTAGCGAGGAAAGCATTACGTGTAATACCTATCAAGACTAAGAACAAACCAACAACTTTTGAATGTATCGAAGCTACGATTGAAGGCGGGCATCTTCAGAAAACTAGATTGGTTGTGGTATACAGACCTCCGTCCTCTTCCAAAAAGGAGTTCTTGGCAGAATTCGAAGAGTACATATCGTCACTAAACGGCCTCAGTGGACACCCTGTTATCTTGGGCGATTTCAATATCCATACTGAGGATGACGATGATCATACTTCAAACTCCTTCCGTGATTTGCTTGTAGATGAGCGATGGACACAGCATGTCGAGGATCCAACACACGAAAGTGGCGGTACATTGGACTTGGTGATAAGCAGAGATGATGAAGCTTCACCTAGGATTAGTGCAGTCGAGGTTGCAAAATCCTCCGTTTCAGACCATTATGCTGTCACATTCTACTTACACGTCGGAAAACCAATTCAGCAAGAAAGAAAAGCTGTTCTGTGCAGAAACATGAAAAAGCTCACTGTTGAGGTCCTATCTATGAAAATAGATGAGTCACCGCTGATGTCAAATCCACGTCCCTCTACACTGGAAGGGTGTCTCAACCTGTACAACGTCTCACTTCGAGAAATACGGGATGAGATAGCTCCACTACAGGAAAAGGTTATTAAAGACTCGGATCACCCACCTTGGTATGATACACTTTGTGAGGAAGCTAAAACCTCCCGCAGGACACGAGAAAGAGCTCTGAAGACGACCTTGAAAGACTCCACGAAGAAAGAAGAACACAAAGAAGCTAGAACAGCTCTGAATAAAGCTATGAAAGAAACATCCAGATTTCTCATGAAAACCAGGATAAATTTCTATCGTGGAAAGCTTGACTACGTGGCTGATGATCCAGCTGCTGTCAGTGGGTTAATCAACAAACTACTGGGAAAAGACAAGATCCCACAGGAGCTTCCAAACGGGAATTCTTCGAGTGAAACAGCAGAAAACTTTGGCACTTTCTTCAAATCGAAAATCGAGGATATCTACGAGACGATCAGAGTTGAAAACGAACAATCTGAACCATTGCCAGAACTACCACAAACTGACTACACTGGTGCCACATTTTCATCCTTCCGAAAAGTAACTGAAGAGGAACTCAGTGCTATAATTCAATCTATGGAGAAAAAGCACTGTGATCTCGATCCTATCCCTACCAGCAAACTCGTAGGTGTTCTCCCGAAGTTACTTCCTCTTATCTCTGACATTGTCAACAAAAGCCTACAAGAAGGTTTAGTTCCTGAACAGCTGAAGCAATCACTGATTCGACCCTCGTTCAAGAAGAAAGGAAGCCCGGAAGAACTCAATAACTACAGACCGGTATCCAACTTAGCTTTTATATCCAAGCTAATTGAAAAATGTGCGTCTATACAGCTTACGGAGCGCCTTGAGACGAACGAACTGTTTCCAGGAGTTCAATCGGCGTACCGAAAACATCATAGCACTGAGACCACACTGGTGAAAGTAGTGAATGATCTTCTTCTAATTACAGACACGAAATCTAAGGCGGTACTTGTATTGCTAGACCTCAGTGCTGCCTTCGACACGATTAACCATGAATTGTTACTTGGGAAACTGAGGAGGAATTATGGCGTTGAAGGTACTGCCCTTGAATGGTTTGCCTCCTACCTCAAAGATAGGAAAGCTTCTGTGAAAATTGAGACCTCTACATCCTCGCCCTTAGCCATCAACATCGGAGTGCCACAGGGCTCTATACTTGGACCACTGTTGTTCATTCTGTACACAAAAGAGTTGGAAAGTATTGCTAGGCACTATGGACTAATGGTGGAGCTATATGCTGACGATACTCAGTTGTATGTTTCTTTCAGCAACGATTCTCTCCTAGACCTCGAGACGAAACTGCAGGGTTGCTTAAACCACATCAAAGCGTGGATGTCCAAGAACTTCCTCAGACTCAACCCCAGCAAAACTGAAATAATCGTGTTAAACAACAAACATGATAAAACAGAAAACCCTGAAAGCCTTCAAACGATGAGCAACCATGAATCTACAAAGCCACTTACACTAGTAAGGAACCTTGGTGTGTTTCTGGACTCAGAGCTCTCCCTATCTGGTCATGTATCCAGAACCGTAAGGACGTGTCAACTAGCCCTTATGAATCTTTGAAAAATCCACAGAATGTTGGGTGTTACTCTGAAAGTCAAACTTGTTAACAGTTTAATACACAGCAGACTGGACTACTGTAACAGCCTCCTTGCTGGTTCTTCTGCCAAAGACATCGGTCGATTACAGAAGATTCAAAACTCTGCAGCCCGTTTCGTCTTTGGACAACGCCTCTACCAAGGCACCACAAACCTTCGCAAACAGCTTCATTTCCTACCCGTTCGAGAAAGAGTGCAGTACAAGTTGTGTCTACTGACATACAAAACACTGAATGGGATAGCCCCACCTTACCTATCGAAGATGATAACACTCCGTCAACCGAAGTTAAAAAGTCTACGAAGGGATACTGACAAAACCTTACTTGACAAGAACTATGCCAGATATTGTTCGAGTAAAGGTGCGTTCAGTGTCGCTGCTCCGGAAATATGGAATAGCTTACCTTCTTCTCTTCGGGAAAGCTCATCCATCACATCATTCAAATCCAACCTGAAAACCCACTTCTTCCGGAAGGCATACGAGTGTTAAAAACAATGTATGAAGACAATTTATACTACGAGAATTGTGGTAGAGAGATGAGAGAGAGTTGAGGATCCCGAATTAGAGTGTGAAACCGTGAAGTTAGAACGACCAGTACTCTTTTCACTCACGCTTTCTAAACTGGTCTTTCTTACTAATTTATATCTAATACTTATTCTTTTTATGTGACGGATCCCCAGAACTCGGAAAAAAAAAAGAGCCTGGGCTAAAAAATCAAAAAAAAAAAAAAAAAAAAAAAAAGTAAAGCAGAAAAGATCCAAAAAAAAAAAAAAAGACAACAAAAAAAAAGACAATAAAAAAACTGTTAAGAAAAAAGGGGGAAATATAAATTATAAATGGACACCAAAATTGGGGTATGGGGGTGGAAGGGTTGCAGTGAGGTGTTGTGCAGTGGAGTGTGTTGGGCTCTACTTATAGAAGTACAGCCAGTATAGTGTGTTGCAGTGGAGTGTGTTGGGCTTTACTTACAGAAGTACAGCCAGTACGGTGTAGTGTAGTGGAGTGTGTTGGGCTCTACTTATAGCAGTACAGCCAGTATGGTGTGGTGCAGTGGAGTGTGTTGGGCTTTACTTACAGAAGTACAGCCAGTATGGTGTAGTGTAGTGGAGTGTGTTGGGCTCTACTTATAGAAGTACAGCCAGTATGATGTGGTGCAGTGGAGTGTGTTGGGCTTTACTTATAGAAGTACAGTCGGTATGGTGTGGTGTAGTGGAGTGTGTTGGGCTTTACTTATAGAAGTACAGCCAGTGTGGTGAGATGCAGGCTACTGCAGCGAGTATGACTTCTCTTCCGCTCCTTGGTTCTCCTACAGGTGAAGCAGTCGGATCCTCAGTCCTCGCCCAGGTTGTATAAGACAGTATCAATTGTTTAAGGGCTAAAGCCCTGGAGCTAAAATATTCATTTCTGGATCTCTAGATCCAAGAGCATATTCTATTAATCTGCAGTAAGCAGAGACAGTATATTTCATCATCCGATTTAAATATGGTTTAACTAACAAAAATTACCCTCAGAAAATATCTTCTTGAAAAATATCTGGAAATCCTTGGTATAAAACTAACCGCTTTTGAAACGAGAGTTAGTGAGACGAAGTCCGCACCAAGTGATGCTAGTAGTCAAGACCTAACAGAACTCGTGTTGTTCTTTATAATATGGACAATGAAAAGCGGACAATAAATGTATATTTGTATTTGTATTTGTATTTGTATTTGTATTTGCGCTGTGATTGGGGGGCGTGACTTGATTGTGCATGACTTGAACATTTCCGAGGGGCCTCATACTTGCAGCCCTGAGCCCTTAGACCCTACTCGCGGGCCTCGGACCCCTACACTGCAATTGGGGTTGCGCACTTTGGCCCTGCTTGTGGTGGGTTTCCCCCTGACTGTGGGGCGCCCGGCGCGGACCGCCCCTGGGGCCTGGTGCCGGACCCACAATGACACGCTGGGCCGGAGCCCATAGGCCCAGCTCCGTCCCTGGTTTATCAGTTTGATATGCGCTGTGGGTTCCTACTATGCCCCCCCCCCCTTTTTGGGTTACTCAGCCAAACGCTAAGCAAACCGCAATCCGCATACCGCCCGGGTATGGGTAACTACTAACTATGGCGCTAAACTCCCCCTTTTCATGCACGGATTTTTTGTGTGCCTATCACATCTTAACATGTGGTGCAAACGTCTAAAAGTAACACGTACATTTAATCACGAGTTTGGGGCGACAACTTTTTTGGGTGCCTGAAAGCACCCTCTTTTTCTTTGCAAAAACCGCAATCCGCATATCATCGCCTAGAATCGACCCTGTAACCAACCAACTGCGACCAACCGCATTTCATTACCACCCTGTAGCCACACGCAACTTATCCACAATGCCTATCACGTTATCAACCACCCAATGTTGATGCTTTTATTCAGCGAGACAAAGAAGGTGTAACAACTCTTTAATATTGCCCATCCCTTATACGTCAAAGAACATAAATCTTACTTTTTAACGTTCTATAATCGAATAAGAATTCCGCTGTGCCTCTGGACATTTGTAATTTTTCTAAACTAAAGACGTCACAACCGCTAAGCTGTCGACGAGCAGTTGATAATCGCTGCAAAGAAACTAATAATAATCTTAATATAATCAAAGCTTTTTACTATGTGTTCACTACACTGTATAATATTTTGAGAACACTATTAATATCTGTGACAATGATGTAGCATTAGTATGACGTACATGTGATTCTTCTATCCCTTTTGTCATTGTGTATTTTGCCATCGGCTCTGGGGAACAAACAATCTCACTCTCTGTTATCATTGAAGCTTCTACAGCATCACTTCACTTCACCAGTCTCCATTACAAGTTGTGTGTTATCCAATATACTTCTGTGATATATCCCTAGATCTATTGTCCCTATACTGACCGTTACACTGTTTTTTAGTGCATCCTGAGTCCTCCATGGCTGATACCTCTCGAAAAGGTACGTACCAATATGGGAGTGGAGCAGAAAGCGACCGAATATTCGGTTCGGTTCGGTTCGGTGATTCGGTCGTTTCCTGGGAGTGGAGGGGTGATCTTATAATTACGAGCGAGGGAAAGGGGTAAAAAAATGGGTAGAGTGGTCTTGTATCAGCTTGTGAGGGAAAGGGAAGGTGGTCTTGTGAGTCGTGAGTACCGATTGAAATATATTTAAATTGAGTATCAACTGTCAAAACAGAGACATCCTTATATTCTTTTGTACAGCAGCTGCTAAGATTTCTAATGCTACACGTTTTCTCTCCTAATGTGTAATGTGTGTAGAATGATCTCTCTCCCTCCCTCTCTTTCTCTCTCTCTCTCTCTCTCTCTCTCTCTCTTTCTCTCTCTCTCTCTCTCTCTCTCTCTCTCTCTCTCTCTCTCTCTCTCTCTCTCTCTCTCTCTCTCTCTCTCTCTCCCAGTACAAAACCTGCATGTTTAGTCATTGGCCATACGATCCTTTCGCAAACATACACTTCCTTGCCACAGCTAGAAATACCTGTGAAACGTGTCAGTGTGATTTCCTCTCTGATTTCCTCTATGGTAGACGTGTGTTTTTAACATCAAATAAAACGATTTGGATACAATTACACGTATAATATATTTGTATTTTATACAAAGGCAACACACGCCCCCCCCCCCCTCTATAAGATGACACTGTATTATACGCAGTGCATCACACGCATGTATGTGTGACATTTTCTCCCTAGTCTCCCCTCTATCTCTCTCTTTCTCTCTCTTTCTCTCTCTCACAATCACCCTGTCCTATCTTTCTCTATCTCTCATAATCACCCTGTCTTATCTTTCTCTTTCTCTATCTCTCATAATCACCCGTTCTTTTAGTGCTGGCACTCCAGAAGAAGCGAAGAGGAAAGGGAAAGAAAGGGCCTGGGGGTGCACAGACCCACAATGCAAAAGAACAGGAAAAGAGAAAAGAAAGGTTAGATTACTTTATGTTTATTTCACGGCTAATATGATTTTTGGATTGCTATTTTAGTTTTAAACTTTACACGTTATTCGGGTTTTCTACTCTCTGATATTCTCGGAAACTTCGAGTCTATAACAAACTACTTTTTAATTTTTACACAGCATCAGAGGTCGATTTAAACCTATTTAAATATATTTCACATTTCACGAGATACCCTTTCTATAGACGATGTTAAAAAATTCAGCGGACTCTGCTTGGTAGTAAAGCTCTACCTTCTCTAAAATTTCTTTTTGTATTCAAGGGTCTTGAGAAAGTTTTGTTGAACTGTAGAAGAATTAGAAAGGGGGGAAGGTAAGATAGAAAATGGAGAAAAGTAAAAATTTAGATTTCTACTCAGGTTTCGTAGAGGATATAAGGATTATACACAGTAATTTTCCTGTCATATTTAGTTGCCCAGTTTACCCTATATCACGCCTGGTAAACGCAGTGTCATGCCAGCTTTCTCTCTTCACTATTTGGCAGACTTGGAATGTCTTGTGATTGTCAACAGGTTGGTTTTAGGAGAAAATGTAAAATATATCTCCTCATTTTTATCAGTCAAACGGGCAATATAATATGCAGTTTGCAGTTTGCTCTAAAATCTAATCTAACGTTGGGCTCTTTTACCTTTATGCGTAGTGCTGAGTAATTGTGTTCGAGTTTCTCTTTCTTATCACCCTCTTTGCTTCAATTCTCTCCTGTTCTCTTCGTTTATATGTTGTTCAGTTATTAATTCATCCTTCCTCAATCCTCCTGTTACTCAAAATTCCAATTGTCCAACCCTCTTGTTCTTCCAGTCAACATCATCCCTCGTAACGAGAGTCTTTGTCTCCCTCGTAACGAGAGTCTTTTTCTCTCTCTAAACACTCTCCAGCTATCAATGAATAAATATCCATCTCTCCTAATAATTTATTAAAGATATTGCTTCAATCTCTGAATCAATGTCCTATATATGATCGGAGAGACTTCCCTTCTCCCTTCCTTTCTGATCGTGGTATGACAGAATAACGTTGTATGCGAGAGCGAGTTAGGGGTAAAGAAGCCGTTAAAATTTAATGCCCATTTACCTCTAAACCTAAATAATAAACCTTCCCTTTTTTTTCCTCAATTGAAATTTCTTAATTCCATAATGATCATCAATTAAAGTTCCCCTGACAGAGTAACTTGTACAACTTAGGTCTCAATTCGATCTTCTCTCTCGTTTATCTACTCTCTTTTATTAATTTTAATTTTCTTTCTCTCCTTTCCTCTCTTATCTCTCTCCCTCATCTCTATTTATCTATCTCTATCTTAAAATATCAAATATCTCTCTCTTTTCATCATTATCTTAGGCTATCCTTATCCTTGCTTATTCTGCAATTGAGCAACCATCGGCGAGTCTCATCCTTTGATTGTTCCTAGTGATTGCTGTACATGATATCAGTACATGATTGTTGATTGATGATATCGTCTTACTACCTACCATCCCAAATATCTCTGTATCCGTCTATCCTGTCCCCGCCGCCCTATCAGAGATTACGATGTAACGCGCCTCCTCCTCACCATTCCTTGCTAGAAGTATCAGCGCGGGTGCTGCGCGCACCGTAACTGATCCCCGCCACCCCCCGGCCGGTTTGTGCTGCTGCTGCCCCCATTGTCAAAGCCTGGCACACAACTCACAGGCAGCACTGCGTGCAATTACTACAGTAAATTAAGACAGACTCTTTATCTTGCCATAACTATTACTGCCTCTCTCTCTTATTCATAGGGGCACCCTTTTAATAGCATACATACACCATCATTTTCTCTCTCTCTCTCTCTCTTTCTCTCTCTCTCTCTCTCTCTGTCTCTCTCTCTTTCTCTCTCACTCTCTCTCTCTCTCTCTCTCTCTCTCTCTCTCTCTCCCTCTCTATCTATCTCTTTCTCTCTTTCTCTCTCACTATCCCTATTCTCGGTGAAAAGTTAACCGCTTTTATTATTCGATTATTCTCTCTACAACTCTAACAAATCCCTACCGTCTGATACAAAATGTAAATACAAGAGTGAGAGCCAGACCAGAGATTGAGAGCAAGAGAGAGAGAATGGTCGCTGATGCTCGTTTTTTGTTGCTGAGTGTTGTTCCTGGAAGTGTTGCTGTTCCTGGAACTAATCATCATGGGAGTTGGTAAATCCTCTCTTATCACCTGCTGTACTGAACTTTGGTGAGTGTTGTGCTGTTGCTGTATGAACAATACAAGGTGAGTGTTGCTGTTTCAAACGTGCTAGCCAGCGCAGTAACATATCTTTATTAGGATAAGTTATAGCAATTATCTGGGCTAACTTATCCTAATTTCATCATGATGTGGTCACAATACGCCAGGGATAATAGGATAACGCTCAAATCACGCGATCGTTATAAGTTGAACCATTGAGGATAGTCGGCCGGTGGATTGGCCCTTTTGTTACAAAAGTTTTGTTACAAACATGGGCTTTATTTTTAATAAAAACCTAGAATTTGTCAGAACGGGTACCTAATTCCTAACATTTAGTTTGTGGTTAGGTGTATTTCACCGTTACACTTCCTATAACCTTTGTTGTGTAAATTCAGTATTTAGTTTGACTCATATATCATGTTGTACACAACTGCTGTCTATTCCTCTCTCTGTTAGGTCATTGTATTTCAGTGGTTTTGTAATAAATACAGATGTATTATTTCGTTGTTTTGTAATATATGTTGTTGTTGGCTCACTGATTTACTACTTAGTTTATATTATTGTGGCAGTATAATTTTGTGTGTGTTGTATTGTGTAGCCCAGTTATGTCAAGTTCATCATCAAGCACAAGTTCAAGGTAGGGAGAGAAGAGGGCCAGGGATATAGGGAGAGTATGGACAAGAAAAAGGTCGGGAGAGAAGAGGGGAGGGATGTAAGGGAGAGGGAAGGATGTAGAGACAGAGAGAGAGGTTAGTATGGCCACAAAAAAAAGAAGATTAGAATAAATAATAATATCCGATTATCCGAGTTTCCTGGATAAATTATGTTGGCAATTATACAGCTGTATAAAACTAAAACTAAAATGTATAGAAAAAAGTGGGGGGGATGAAAGGAAGGTGTACTATCAGAGTTGGCATTGGGGTATTGCCTAGCTCAATCCCCTCCGCTCGCGATAGGAGGGTTATAACATGACAAGGCCGGTAGTAGTGGTGTCTAACTTCGTGATAGAACTGAGTATAAGATGGATGACATCATTTTATGCAGGAAGCAGCTGCCACATCGGGAGGGGGTCCATGTAACTTGAGTGAGATGGGGGGTGGGGAAACTACATCGGGGAGGGGGTCAGAGTTGGCAATGGGGGAGCGGTTTAGTAGTGGGGTCTATCTTCGTGATATTAGAAGGGTATTAGAAGGATGACATCATTTTATGCAGGAAGCAGCTGCCACATCGGGAGGGTCCATGTAACTTGAGTGAGATGGGGGGACCGTCACAAGATTATATGGGCTTATTATGTGTATTACTGCAACTCATATGAGTTTACAGTTGTTTTGTTGGGATCATATTGCAGCTCTGTGCAGGCTAATCTTTATTATCAAGCATTGTACACGCCTTCATTTTATTCTTTCATTTATCCTTTCTTTTCTATTCCTCCTTTCTTTCTTCTCTCTGCGATCACCTCTCTCGGCAGCGCTCCTTCACTCGCCTCGCCTTCTACTCTATCTAGCTCTCTTCTCTATCTATCTCCTCGCTCTTCCTCTCTCTCTCTCTCCTCTCTCTCTCTCTCTCTCTCTCTCTCTCCTCTCTCTCTCTCTCTCTCTCTCTCTCTCTCTCTCTCTCTCTCTCTCTCTCTCTCTCTCTCTCTCTCTCTCTCTCTCTCTCTCTCTCTCTCTCTCTCTCTCTCTCTCTCTCTCTCTCTTCTTGCTACACATTCCTCCCACAAGTTACCCTCCGGCTAACACAAACTCATGCATGATGCTCCCAGGTCAACTCCCTCTATTTTTCTCAAATTTACCATAGAATTATCTTGTTCCTTTCAAGTTCTGGTTAAAAATTACCATCTCATTTTTCTTGTTTCACTGCCAATTTTACAGCGCTACTTCTACTACTGCTACAACAGTTGGGTTACTACTTCTACTTCTTCTACTATACTTGTATCGGGGGCGCGGGGGAGGTGTAACAGCACAATGCTATACAACAGCTACTACAACAGCTTGGTTTTGGTGTTTTTCATACCCTTTTACTTCCTTTCTTGGACCAGTCGCTGTCTCCTGTGTTACTATGCCGTTCCTTCAATGCTACTTCTCCGTTCTCTTGTTTCCTTCACTTTTAATGTCAACTTGTGAATGTTTGGTTTATCGCTTTTTTTCGATTAAATTGAAAGCAGTAAGTCTCAAGTCTCAAAGTTGCTATGTTCTCCTTTTTTTTACGGGTCGCGCCGCAAAACAGAGTCTAGATCTAGCTAGGCAAAACTAGGGGGTCTCGATCTTCAACGTTTTTGTAGCTGCTACTTGCTAGTGCTACTATATGCATGTATCGAAACGAACTGTCACGGTCAATAAAAAGTTCATTATTATGTACTGCCTTTTTATTGAGTTGTGTTTCTCGGAACATCAGCTTCGCATCTCTGTGTTACAATAGCCATCTCTGTGTGTTACAATATAGCTTCAAGTGTAGCTGTAGAGATCTGTGAAATCTGTGAAACATGTCATTTTATGCTCTCTTATTTTCATCTACATCCAATGTATTTAGGGTAGACCGGGGTAATTTGGACGGTTTTGGCATTCAATTGGTATTTCAAGAGCCATTAATTTACTTAATCAATTAGTTAGCTACTCAATTTGTGCAACTGAACCTTTATCTTGAGCCTCAGAACAAATTTGAATCGAAAACATAACTTTTAGATAGCTAATTAACCTTGTTAATGAAGGTAAGTCGGAATATTTTTGATCGCGAGACACGGGGCAATTTGGACTAGTGGCTTCTACACCAATCACAATGCGCGCATTCAATCACGTGACCGCGACACACCACATTGCCCCAGCTGTAAATCTGCGATGTAAATCAGATCGAGGTTGGGGCTATTTGGACAAACTTAGATTGTAGCCATAGTTTTTGAGATATCGATTTCAAACTTTTCAGTCATCTAGTAATTTAGTATCCCGTGCTATTCCTTTTTTCAAAATTAGTTAATTAAGTAGTAATTAGCCTAATTAACCAAAAAATTAAGTGTTCATCAGATCTATATCAACAGGGTGCATTTTCGAAAGCTCAGGATTAGCCTAGTCGATTAGAAAAAGATTTAATCTAATCCCAAATAGGTTTTTTGAGAAAATCGACATCAAAGATCAAAAAACCACAAATAAAGCTACGGTTTTCAAAGGAATGCTGTTTGTGTTTTCAGGTGCTTACAAGGCCAGAAATTACTATATGGGGATCCAGTCTAGTGGGGATCCAGTCTAGTGGTCGATTCCCACTCAATGCAATTCCCTGGGGTTACTAAACGGAGTTTGTTACCATAGCAACCGGCGAATTTGCATTAATGTACTATTTTCTTGCTCCAAATTCACCCATTACATCCGTATTATTAGACTATCGATTATTTAAACATGATTGTGAGTCACAATGAGACATCAGACTACCTTCAGTTACCAGCCAGTCAGTGGCTTTGGTTATCAAATGTATGCCTATTGCTCTAAGTTAGCCTGTAATTTATCCCTTTATTCAGTTATATCAGCTGCATATGGATGATTATCATGATAAAACACTACTTTTGGTCATCAAAGCACCAGTCCTAGATATTCTGGAGCACCCTATGCCACACCATGGATTGACTTGTTACCTTGGCATCCAGAGAATTGGTTGTAAAATGCGCCTTTTTTATATTTTTTCGGTCTATTTACTCAGTTTTAGCCATCTATATTGATTGAATAGGATAATTATGAAAGCAGGTTGTCTATGGTTACCATAGAAACGAGTATAATGGCGCCATGAGGCCAATTTGTTTTAACCAATTTGCCCCATGGGGCAATTTGGTCTAGTCCAAATTGCCCCATGGGGCAATCTGGATTATGACCGAATTGCCCCCGATTTTTTCGTCCGAATTGCCCCAAATTGTCCGAATTGCCCCGCTTCATTAAAATGCCAATTAGCTAATTAAATCGAAAGCTAATGTCATTTTGATGATGAAACTGAATAGAAAAGTATCATATTGTGAAATTCTGACCCTTAATTTAAATATTTATCATAATTAAGTTTACGGAAATAAAGTTTAACTTTAAAGTCGTCATTTTTCGTTATTTCACACTAAACACCACAATTTAAAAGTCCCATATAAATCACTAGTCCACATTGCCCCGTCCTGTGACCACATTGCCCCACCGTCCAAATTACCCCGGTCTACCCTAGTTTTGATATTTTTCCTATCACCTCTCTTTCTCTCACTCATTCATCTCTCATTTTCTCTCTCTCTCTCTCTCTCTCTCTCTCTCTCTCTCTCTCTCTCTCTCTCTCTCTCTCTCTCCCTCTTACTCTATTGCCATTGCACTGCTCGCACTCTCTGTCTCACTGCCATGCGGAAGTGTCTCACGTGTGGGTGATAGTGCGCGTTTTCCACATAAATACACCTTCTCTCTGCCTTTCTCTCTCTCCCCTCTCTCTTACTCCCTCTCTCTCTCTCTCTCTCTCTCTCTCTCTCTCTCTCTCTCTCTCTCTCTCTCTCTCTCTCTCTCTCTCTCTCTCTCTCTCTCTCTTACTCCCTCTCTCTCTCTCCCTTTCCCTCTTACTTGCTCTCTATGTAGCGCTTTAGTTGTTCCTCTTTCTCAGCTCCAAATTTGTATTGTAGACTCACAAACATATTCCACCGCTTGGGTGGGTAGCGATTTTAGCAGTCGTACTGAAAACTAGATACCCCTTCCGCTGTTTTGATAACTGTACAACTACACTGTATCTAGACTCAGTTTTGATAACTGTACAACTACACTGTATCTAGACTCAGTTCACCACGGGGGATATGTTGATGCTCTTCGCACGGCGGAGTTATTCCCTCAATGACCTTCCCGATCCGCCACGTCTGTGTCAGGCCCTGCATGAGGAAGAAAAGAGGCGACAACAGGGAGGGGAGGAGGGTGGTGGCCAGGTGGTGCAGAGAGCAGAGGGACATTTAGAGTTGAATGAGGATAGTGATAGCAGTGATGAGGAGATAACTATATTTCCAATCAACCCTGCACGGAATCAGGAAGTTGATGATATTGGGGATACTTCAACGTTAGTTATTTAATAGTTTATTGATTTAAATTAACTTAATTAATAATTTATTTAAATTAACTTAATTAATAATATTACAGAATGGGGGCCTTGGTTTTTTGTTAGCATTTATTTATTCATGCTTGTTCTAGAGACTCTGATTAAAATTGGCTATCATTTCTTAATCGTATATAATCCTTCCCTAGGATCTAGGAACATCAATAATCAATATTATCCAACCCTATTATACTAAGAAAGAAATCTCCTATATATCTCCTATATATCTTACTAACCCCGTCCTTCTCCCAGTCCCCAGTTACTCTCCCAATCCCCTAACCCCGTCCTTCTCCCCCCCCCCCCCCCCCCCCCCCCCGGGGAAGAATTGTGTTACTTTCCCAACTTCCCAATCCCCTAATCCCGTCCTTCTCCCAGTCCCCAGTTACTCTCCCCAATCCCCAGTCCACTAATCCCGTCCTTCTCCCAGTCCCCAGTTACTCTCCCCAGTCCACTAATCCCGCCCTTCTCCCAGTCCCCAGTTACTCTCCCCAACCCCCTAACCCCGTCCTTCTCCCAGGGAAGAACTAGAGGACAGTGCTTACGAAGATTCCGATGAGGAACAAGAGGACATGGAGGACTACAGGAAAGGTGGGATGTTTTGTATTATTCCAGGAACCGACCGAATCAGGAAATACTGGTCCCTGATTGGCTGATAACCAGTCACGTGACCTAAATATCGAGCTCTGATTGGTTGTTTACTTGGTCCGGTCGGTTCCTGTATTATTCCTTGATCCCCTCTCTTTTATTATCCCCCATCCCTAATCCCCATCGTTCTAACTTGCAATGACCCATCTTATTGCATCTACCAAGTTTTTGTGTCCACAGTCCATGTCCCCTTACTCCCAAACGGTTACTAATTTTCATCCAAATTAACCCCCCTCCCTCTCCAGGTGGCTACCACCCAGTTCGGATAAAGGATGTATACAACGAGCGGTATGTGGTGTTACGGAAACTCGGCTGGGGACACTTTTCAACAGTGTGGCTTGCACACGACAGCAAGTTAGTGTGTGTTTTACGTAGCAGCAACATAGTGCTGGCATGGATGTTGTACACTTTCTGTTATACACTATTGCCATATAACCACTTCCCCAACCGATAACCACTTTCCAAAATCCCAACTGGTAACCACTTTCCAAAATTCCAACTGGTAACCACTTTCTCTTCCTAACCACTTTCCCTTCAGATCACGGGAGTATCGGGCGGTTAAGGTGGTTAAGAGCGCATCCCAATACACTGAAACTGCTGTGGACGAAATCAAACTTCTCAAGAAGGTAATATACCAAGTTAAAATTCTTCAATCCCCGTGTTGGCGGAGCCCTATGAGCTCTCTATGTGTTTATAAATTTCCAGTTTTGAGTTTTTCACAATAAAAAGTATATTATTTATCATATCCACCTTTCTCGGCTAACTCGTTCATTACAGTTCAGTAAACGTATTTGTGGTTGGTTATACCGCCAATTGGCACCCACCCCAACCACAATTACACCCCCCCCCCCCATTACACCCCTCCTACCAATTATTACTGAGCTTTCGAAAGTGAAAGCTTTCGTTTATCTCTTTCTCTCTACTTCTCTCACTCTCCCTCTTTCTGAGTTTCTCTCTCTATTTTTCTCTATCACTCATTCACTCTCTATTTTTCTGCATGCATCTGTGTAATTCTAAAGGTGTTGGTTTTGCCAACATATTAGTAGATGTTGTAGTCAGGGCTAAAAATAAACGGAAATAATGAACTGGAAAATTTACAGCGTGGTCCTCGTGAATTGTAACGATAAACACGGTTTAGCCATTGCCTACTGTGATGAACCTAGAAAACTTATATTCGACGAGAGTCGTCTCCTAACAACCAAATAATTCCCATGGTAACCTACCTGGTAACCCATGGTAACCCACCTGGTAGCCCAAGGTAACCCACCTAGTAACCAAAGGTAACCCACCTAGTAACATATATCAACAACCCACCTCTCTCACCAGGTGAGGGAAGGAGATGAATCACACCCAGGACGGAGTCACGTGGTCCAGATGATGGATGACCACAAGATTGTAGGGATACACGGCACTCACGTTTCCATGGTCTTCGAGGTAAGAGCTGTGCCGTGGAAACCTCAAACGATTGAGACGGTTTTTGGTACAATATATTGCAGGAACCGACCGACACAAGTAAACAACCAATCAGAACTCGTTATTTAGGTCACGTGACTGGTTATCAGCCAATCAGGGACCAGTATTTCCTGATTCGGTCGGTTCCTGATATATTGTAGCCTATACCCCCCCCCCCACAATATAAGTGTGTTTAGATTGAAAGATGATACCAAAACTTGTCAATTCAATTGTGCCATTATACAGGTGTTAGGGGATAATCTGTTAAAACTGATTATGAGAAGTAGTTATCGAGGACTTGATGTGGCTGTGGTGAAACGAATAACAAAACAGGTACATTATTTTGGTGTGACAGCTTTCACTGTGTTGCCTGCCGCGGAGTTGTTGTACGGAGATCGGTTAGTCGAGTCTCGCGGCGTGTTCCGAATACATATCAAGATCATCATTAATTGATCTAATCCCCCGATTCCCATTTCTCCAGGTGTTGCTAGGTCTAATCCCCCAATTCTATAGAATTCTAGTTGTTGCTAAGTTACACAATTCTCCAGGTGTTGCTAGGTCTTGACTACCTCCACTCGGTCTGTAGCATCATCCACACGGACATCAAACTAGAGAATGTGATGCTGACAGTAGCTGATGCAGCAGTAAGGAAGTGGGCGGCTGATGGTGCCACTGAGGACCCTAAAACAAGAGCTAACCTACCTAAACACCTAAGGGAAAAGAAACCTGGTGAGTGTAAGCAGGTTTCACTGCTAGAATTAAAACCTTTTATCATCCCTCAGAAACCTGGTGAGTTGGTTCCTTTTAATTGTTGATTTGGTTTCAAGCCAAAACCTCTTTTTAGTCGGTCAGTTCAACGGGACCAAACTATTCCTTGTGTGTTGTAGATGTCTCAGTTTGTTGGGGGCAATAATTTGTTGGGGGCCATCACATATGCATATTTAGTCCATGTTTATTAACCGTGTGAATTCTGCAGATCTCTCTTCCAAACTGTTTCCATTGCTCACCCCCCCCCCCCCCCATGATCAGTGCTCAGATCTTCTTCTTGTCCAAACAGCTGCAGAGTGTTTGTTTGTTTACATGATTTCCTGCAGCATGTCTGTAGCGATGTGTGTTCACCCAAACATTCTAGTTAGGGGACAAAGGCTCATGAATGGGAAAAAATTTGCAACAAGCTAATTCCTTCACTAATGTGTTCCTAAGGGTCTCCACTAAGCCCCCAGAAAAGTGTAACGCGGTGCGAGGGGTGCAACATGGTCATTTCCGGTTGGGCGTGGCCGCGCATGGTGAAGATTGACACTTTCGTTCCCTTTGGGTTAAATAGTAAAATGAGGACATCAAAATGTGCAGAATCGACGGGTTAGTGGGGGTAGAACATGTCAAAATTAAAATTCCATGATTATTTTATGAGATAATTGCATAATTAGCATAATTAGTGCTCGCGCAAGGTAAATTTGATGGTTAATGGGGTAGGATGGGTTTGGACCCGGAAAAAGATATACTCCGACCGAAAACATCGTGTTAGTGGGGGTAGAGCATGTCAGATTTGTAATTAAACTATTTTTTAATGAGATAATTGCATAATTAGTAGACTAATTATTGAAAAATTTTAAAAATTGGAACTTTGGATCCCGAAAAAGATCTACCCCGACCAAAAACAGCGTGTTAGTGGGGGTAGAGCATGTCAAAATTACCCTCAAACCATTTGCTAATGATATGACCCTCCCAGATACCCCTCAGACCCTACCTGATACCCCTCTGATCCTCCCAGATACCCCTCAGACCCTATCTGATACCCCTCTGACCATCCCAGATAGCCCTTAGACCGTGCTAGATATCCCGCAGACCCTACTAGATACTTCTCTGACCATCCCAGATACCCCTGAGACCCTACCTGATATCCCTCTGACCGTCCTAGATACCCCTCAGGCCGTGCTAGATATCCCGCAGACCCTACTAGACACCTCTCTGACCATCCCAGATAGCCCTTAGACCGTGCTAGATATCCCGCAGACCCTACTAGATACCTCTCTGACCATCCCAGATACCCCGAGACCCTACCTGATACCCCTCTGACCGTCCTAGATACCCCTCACGCCGTGCTAGATATCCCGCAGACCCTACTAGACACCTCTCTGACCATCCCAGATACCCCTCAGACCCTACCTGATACCCCTTCTGACCGTCCTAGATAGCCCTGAGACCGTGCTAGATACCCCTCAGACTATACCTGATACCCCTCTGACCGTCCCAGATACCCCTCAGGCCCTGCTAGATATCCCGCAGAGTGCATGCAGACCCTACTAGATACCTCTCTGACCATCCCAGATACCCCTCAGACCCTACCTGATACCCCTCTGACCGTCCTAGATAGCCCTGAGACCGTGCTAGATACCCCTCAGACCCTACTAAATACCTCTCTGACCATCCCAGATACCCCTCAGACCCTACCTGATACCCCTCTGACCGTCCTAGATAGCCCTGAGACCGTGCTAGATACCCCTCAGACCATACCTGATACCCCTCTGACCATCTCAGATACCCCTCAGGCCGTACTAAATACCCGTAAGACCCTATCTGAAACTCCTCAAACCCTACTAGTTACCCCTAAGACCCTAACTGATACCCCTCAGATCCAACTAGATGGCCCTTTGACCTGATTCCCCTCAGACCGTGCTCAAAGGGGTATCTAGCACGGTCAGAGGGCCTAACACCGTGCTAAATACCTCTCAAAGCATGCTAGAAACCACTCAGATTTTCTGCATCACACTCGCTCAGAGATATTTATCACGGTCTAAGGGCTATCTGGGAGGGTCAGAGGGGTACCTAGCAGGGTCTGAGGGGTATCTTGGAGGGTCAGAGAGGTATCTCTTAGGGTCTGAGAGGTACCTAGCACGGTCTAGGGGGCTATCTTGGAGGATATGAGGGGTATCTGGGATGGTCAGTGAGGTATCAAGTAGGGTCTGAGGAGTATTTAAGAGGGTTAGAAGGGTATCAGGTAGGCTCTGAGGGGTATCTGGGAGGATCAGATGGGTATCAGGTAGGGTCTGAGGGTATCTGGAAGGGTCATATCATTAGCAAATGGTTTGAGGGTAATTTTGACATGCTCTACCCCCACTAACACGCTGTTTTTGGTCGGGGTAGATCTTTTTCCGGATCCAAAGTTCCAATTTTTAAACTTTTTCGATAATTAGTCTACTAATTATGCAATTATCTCATTAGAAAATGGTTTAATTAAAAATCTGACATGCTCTACCCCTACTAACACGATGTTTTCGGTCGGAGTAGATCTTTTTCCGGGTCCAAACCCATCCTACCCCATCAAATGTACCTTGCGTGAGCACTAATTATGCTAATTATGCAATTATCTCATAAAATGATCGTGGAATTTTAATTTAGCCATGTTCTACCCCCACTAACCCGTCGATTCTGCACATTTTAATGTCCTCATTTTACTATCTAACCCAAAGGGAACGAAAGTGTCAATCTTCACCATGTGCGGCCACGCCCAACCGGAAATGACCATGTTGCACCCCTCGCACCGCGTTACACTTTTCTGGGGGCTTAGTGGAGACCCTTAGGAACATATTAGTGAAGGAATTAGCTTGTTGCAAATTTTTTCCCAGTCAGGGCCTAAATCTGCCTATAGAGGCTACAACAAAACGAAGAGCTTGAGCACCGTACCATTGTTCCCATGGTAACGAAAGAGGGGTCTACAGGATAATGAGGTGATGATAATCACCGCGGTGCTCAAGCTCCCATGATCTGAATGAGGGTCTTTCTGTTATACACTACCATTGATATGGCTTCATCTAGAGTTCCTGTCAGTGGTTCAAACGGTGTCATGTGACATTCAATGTGACCCGTTTTCAACCAATGAAGATGTGAAGTGTGAATGTAATGTGGAATGGGGGGGGGGGGGGTGCGGAGGTTTGGGAATTGATGAGATCTCTCGGGTCATCTAAAACTTCGAACAAATGTGAGAATGAAAAAGTAAAGAAATAAATTGGAATAAAATCACGTGATCCTTTGCTTTGGTAAATCCGAAATTGAATAACTGCTGATGGAACCCTGCTAGAGATAGAAGAATTGACTCTCTCCCTCTCACTATCTCACACATTCTCTCTCTCTCCCTGTTGATGAAAAACAAATCCAGCAGGAACATTTCTACGGGTCCATTCTCAAGTGGATTCCAAGCTAATTCAGCTAAACCTGGTCTTGGTGATGACATCGCGGGCTTCGTTTGCCGCGCTTCGCGCGGCCCTAGTGGAGGGGGGACCGCGTCACCAAAACCTGGTCACATGTACTCACATGTACCCTCTAAGATAAGAGAAAGAGGGTACCTGTGAGTAGGTACCTGTGACCAGGTTTAGCTGAATTAGCTTGGAATCCACTTGAGAATGGACCCGTAGAAATATTCCTGCTGGTCTTTTTTCATCAACAGGGAAAGAGAGAATGTGTGAGATTGTGAGAGGGAGAGAGTAAGTTCTTCTATCTAATCTAGCAGGGTTCCATCAGCAGTTAAATTTAATTTCGGATTTACTTCCGTTGTTTTTAATTTGTAATTTCGGATTTACCAAAGCTGAAAGCAAAGGACGTGATTTTATTCCAATTTGTTTCTTTACTTTTTCATTCTCACATTTTTTCGAAGTTTTTAGATGACCCAAGAGATCTCATCAATTCCCAAACCTCCGCACCCCCCCCCCCATTACATTCACACTTCACATCTTCATTGGTTGAAAACGGGTCACATTGAATGTCACATGACACCGTTTGAACCACTGACAGGAACTCTAGATGAAGCCATATGAATGGTAGTGTATAACAGAAAGACCCTCATTCAGATCATGGGAGCTTGAGCACCGCGGTGATTATCATCACCTCATTATCCTGTAGACCCCTCTTTCGTTACCATGGGAACAATGGTACGGTGCTCAAGCTCTTCGTTTTGTTGTAGCCTCTATAATCCCCTAACTATTCCCACACTGTGTCACACACAGTCTGTGTGTTCGTGCTTATGCGGCAGACACACACACAGACATAGACTGTCACACACTCATTGTTGCACAAACATGTTACATACCCCGGCCCACATACTTAGTGAAAAGTGAGTAGTGAGACAACGGATTGGGAGGGTATGCTATGAAAATTATGACAAAATTATGTGTACTATAAAACTTATAACCAAGTTAGATATTCCAGAATGTATCAGCTAGGTCCATGGCGGCTGTATAATGGGTCCCCCCATTAGGTATCAACCCGTATCCTAACCAGAACATTTCAGTTGCCAAGGTGGAGGACCTCCAGAAAGATGGGGTGAAACTGACCAAGAACCCGGCCCCCCCCCCATTATATTATAAGGTATCAACCCCGATCCTATCCTAACCAGAACTTCAACATTTCAGTTGCCAAGGTGGAGGACCTCCAGAAAGATGGGGT
The DNA here is from genome assembly GCA_020137815.1 of Hormiphora californensis. Taxonomy (NCBI): domain Eukaryota; kingdom Metazoa; phylum Ctenophora; class Tentaculata; order Cydippida; family Pleurobrachiidae; genus Hormiphora; species Hormiphora californensis. The sequence goes on from CM035357.1 coordinate 1,606,875, forward strand.
GAAGCTGACTAAGAATCAGAAAAAGAAGTTGAAGAAGAAGATGAAGAAGGCTGGCATGGTTGGGGCAGGATCTGATGGGCAGAATGGAAGGACAGAGAGCTTCACGTCGGATATGTCTACTGAGGAACAGAGAAAGGTTAGAGATCCTCTAACCAGAAGATCAGTCTATATGCTATAGAAACTGATCTTCTGATTTTGTATGTCTCGAAATAATCCCACTTCCATATGTCTGTTTGGTTTCATTATTCACACCAATGGTGTTGGCGGGTGTGACATGACATCGGAGACGCTCATATGTCTGGCGGCGCCTATCCGATTAAAGAATCAATACGTGGTATGGGGCCAGACAAACTTTCATAGAGTTCTACACTTTATTTCTCCACTACTTCAGTCCAACAAAACCCTATATATTTCTCTCCAGGAGAACGGTGACGCTAATGGAGATGCTAACCTGAACCACGAGTACTGTGATGTCGAGGACCAGAACACTATCTCACCTCCAGCAACTAATGGAGAGGATAAGGAGGGAGAGAAGGAGGGAGATCAGGGGAGTGAGAAAGAGAACAGTGAGGGAGATAATAACAAGGACCAGCAGAATTTACCTCCTGAGCAGGGCCGGCTAGGTGAGTACTGAGTATTGGATCACATTACTACTACTAGCAGTAATGCAGGGGTCAGATGTCACAAAACTGGGCCCACTAAATGAAAATGCTTGTTTTTATTAGCTCTGTGTAACAGATCAAATATCCTTCCCTTTTGTCACAGAGGATGTAAACGTGAAGATAGCTGATCTTGGTAACGCTTGTTGGATAGACCACCATTACTCTGATGATATCCAGACACGGCAATACCGGTCTGTTGAAGTTCTCCTAGGTAAGTTGAACTCTAACCGTATACTTTAGTTACTCAACGAGTACCAATATATCCTACTATCGTTGGTAATGAAATTACCCCTCTGTTATGGCTCACATATGCAATAAAAGGGGTGACTTCGTAACCAACTACTATCGGTACTTGGGGGCACGGTTGTAGTTTCCCTTTATCGATCACTATTAGATCACTCCTTCCTCACTATTTAACATCCTTATATATTTAACCTCTCCTCACCCCTACACAGGTGTGGGTTACAACACCTCTGCTGATATTTGGAGTATGGCATGTATGGTGTTTGAACTTGTGACCGGGGAATACCTGTTTGACCCACATAGTGGAGCCAACTACACACGAGACGAAGGTAATGAGAACTACTTTATCTCTCGCAGTGCCCCTGCTGCTTTGGTCTCTTGCACGGACGATATTCTCCCCTGTCAGGCAAATGCTCTGACCACAGTTCTCGCGCGCTCCGCGAGAAATGAGAATATATGGTCAGGCCAATGCTCTTACAGATTCTCCCTCTCTCGGCTCTCCACAGACCTTCTCACAAGATCTAACTTCATCCCCCCCCCCCTAACCATCCAGGTACCTTTGGAACCCCCCCCCCTCCCACCCTAACCACCATGGATGTCTGATACAGTTGGGTTGACCCCCCCCCCCCCGCTTCTCACAAGATCTAACTTCATCCCCCTCTCCAGATCACCTGGCGCACATTATCGAGCTACTAGGAAACATTCCCAAGCACCTTGTAGACAAGGGAAAGTACAGTAGGGAATTCTTTACTAAGAAGAATGAACTGCGAAACATCAAAGATCTCAGACCGTGGGGATTGAAAGGAGTCTTGACGGAGAAATACGATTGGTTAGAGGTGAGTTTATTTTGCCTTGTTCGACCCTCCTTCCCCGCGAGTTTGAACAAAACAAAGTTGATTTAGATCGCTTAGACCTGGCAACTACATTTCATTGGTAATGTTATTGTTATGATCAACCGTTCTCTCCTTCTCGCTTTCGCTTCCATCATTTTCCATTCACCCCGCCTAACAACACCACACCCCCTCCCTCAGAGTGAAGCGGAAGTGTTCGCAGACTTCCTAAATCCCATGTTGGACCTCAACCACGAACGAAGAGTTAGTGCTGCAGAATGCTTGAAACACGAGTGGTTAAAGGGTGTTTAATGTGTTATAATACTGGGCGACATGTTTAGGTGTCTTCTCCTTCGTGTGAACTACGAATTTTAACTTAGAAAGTGCGGCTACACGCGGGACTGATAATAGAGACAATATCCAGGAAGATCAGATTATGTTATTGGTGCTTAGTTGGGAATCAAGAGTTGTACTCAAGTATATTAGTGGTGTTATTATATATCGTGATAGTACATAGTTTGTTTTTCCGATTCCCTGAGACAAAATTGACTGAGAAGTGAGAGCTTTAAAATTGTGCTACATGAGGGTTACTTTGAGAGATTAACAAGAGGGAATCAAGGCAGAGAACACTTTTTGTTATTTTAAATCGATGACTTTATATCATAAGGCGAGCGAGATAGTACAATTTAGTGTACAGGGTGTCCCACTGTCTTTGCGTGACCTGTTATTTTGGGCGATGAGTGGGTTCCATTCAAATTCTCATAACTCATCGAAAAATAGGTCAAAACGACTCAACCAAAAACAGTGTTGTAGAGAATTGTCAGGCGAACATTTGGGTACAAGATTGATGTCCCAAGTCCTACCAATCGTCAGATATATCGTCTTAAAGTCAAAAATACGTGTTCATGAAATCCGACCGGGGTTCACGTTTTGAAAAATTCACAAATGCAAAGTTGCTCGGATCACATTGCATCCCTCATAAGAGTTGTAGGAAATTGTCTGGCGGTCATTTTGGTGCCCGGGTTTTGGTCCTAGCTCAATGTTTAGAGTGTCTTATGACTGTCAGAACTGGAATTTTCACAAAAGTGGTCTCAGGTATCGCATTGCATTTTGCCCTGTTATGAAGCTCATAGCTGCTTGAATAACATCTTAGTGCATGATAGGGTTGAGATAGACCACTTGCGTATCCTACACATTAACAGGGGCCTTGCCAAATCGTCATAACAACCCTGTCAAGTGCCTAGATGAAATTGAGACGATGTGCTGATTATCATGGGATTACACACGACACCGAGCCACCTAATTAGGGGTTGTGAGCCGATACCAACTAAGACTCAGCAGAGAAAAATCTTTATGTTCATACAGTCATAACGCAACTCAAACGTAGAGCTATGGAAAAAATCATGGTATCAAAATGAACCTTAGACGATTCCAATGAAGCTCTTATAAATTTCAAACCATTTACCCATTTATTGATGACACGTGATCCCCTCAAAAATGTTGGTTGAATTTCGTCTTTAGACAGTCATAAGACACTCTAAACATTGAGCTAGGACCAAAACCCGGGTACCAAAATGACCGCCAGACAATTTCCTACAACTCTTATGAGGGATGCAATGTGATCCGAGCAACTTTGCATTTGTGAATTTTTCAAAACGTGAACCCCGGTCGGATTTCATGAACACGTATTTTTGACTTTAAGACGATATATCTGACGATTGGTAAGACTTGGAACATCAATCTTGTACCCAAATGTTCGCCTGACAATTCTCTACAACACTGTTTTTGGTTGAGTCGTTTTGACCTATTTTTCGATGAGTTATGAGTATTTGAATGGAACCCACTCATCACCCAAAATCACAGGTCACGCAAAGACAGTGGGACACCCTGTACAATGTACTTTTGAAAATGTACAATTGTACGCAAGTATTGTCCGTGTACAATGTACTATGTACATGCGTTTCCGTACATTCCAGAGAAAGAGTGAGAGATGGTGGTGTGGTGTCTCTTTTTCTGTTAATGTACTATTTTTTATTTTTCCTTAGAGACTCTGAGTTTAATATTTGATCAGCATAGAAAGAGAAGATGGGGTATCTTTTTGCATAGATCGGCTCCAATTCTCTTTCTATTCTCTGTCTAAACTCTATATATCCCCACACCTCGCTCCCCTATCTCTCTCCCCTAGCTATCCCCACACCTCTATCCGGACCCCCCTCTCTCCTCGATTACTCAATATAACTCTCTCCCTGCCCCTCTCTCTCTCCTCGGTTACTCAATAACTCTCTCCCACCCACTCACAACAATTCGCACACAACTTGATGTGGAAAGTGTGTGTGTACGACTAGAAGAGGTCTCCTTTCTTGTAATGTGGCGTCAATAATAGTTCTCTGTATAAATTATCGATCCCAGCTCGCCACCCATCATTTGATCAAACTTGTAAATTTTGGAAGGATTCCAATTATCTGTGCCGTCACAAGTTGTTACTCAACAAGTCACAAGTTAACTAAACACACACACTTGTGGTTAATATTCCTCAACATGTTCTTCGTTGACTTGACGGTGTTGGCTCTCAGTGGTTGTATCTTCTTTGTGTACCTGTACCTGTGTGTTGTGTACTACTGCCATAGGAACCAGTTCACTGCCTCTTCCATACTTCAGGTACCCCCCGGATTGGTGACATTGACACCTAGTGCGTGCGAGATCGAGCTCGCACATAGGTGTCCGCTCCGCCCCCTAAAAAAGGGTCGTGTCTTTCAAGCCAAATTGCACGTGATCTACTGGACCGATTTGCATCCGGTTTGTCGCAAAAGACTACAAATTGGTCCTAGTTTACTGGAAAATACCCGAGAAGTTTGTTTGTCAACAGGAAGTGGGTCAAAATTGACACTAAAGTCAAATCTATAATCTGGCTTCCGAGCCTTTTTGCACCACTCCCAGACGGTGTAGAATGAATCTGAGGGTATCAGAAGATAGGTTGAACTCTTGTGAGTACTGGAAAATACCCGGCATTAATAGCTGATGCTAACTGCATCAACATATCTCCCAATATCTTCTAAATCGCATGGGAGTGGTGCAAAAAGGCTCGGAAGCCAGATTATAGGTTTGACTTCAGTGTCAATTGTGACCCACTTCCTGTTGACAGACAAACTTCTCGGGTATTTTCCAGGATATTAGGATCATTTGTAGTCTTTTGCGACAAACCGGATGCAAATCGGTCCAGTGGATCGCGTGCAACATCCCTTGAAAGAAACGTCCCTTTTTTGAGGCGGAGCAGACACCTGTGTGTGAGCTCAATCTTGGTCGCGCACGGTGTCTATGTCACCAACCCCCCGGAGTTGCCTTGCTCGACCCCACCGTGCCCATGCCCTGAAACGAATCAACCCCGGCGCTGTATGGCGGCGCCATACCCCCATTTGCATTGATTCTCAGTGCGCTCAGATGGGGTCGGCGGCGCCAGACAACCCCGAAGCTGTATGGCGGCGCCATACCCCCATTTGATTTTCAGTGCGCTCAGATGGGGTCGGCGGCGCCAGACAACCACGAAGCTGTATGGCGGCGCCATACCCCATATTTGATTCTCAGTGCGCTCAGATGGGGTCGGCGGTGCCAGACAACCCCGGAGAGTTTCTGTCAATCCGGAATTATCTGGCGGCGCCGAACCGATCTGATCAAAACGGGGTCGGCGCCGCCAGAGAGAACTCTTTCTCTCTCTCCCTGGGACCCTCTTTAACTAACTCACCATCCCGTCTCTCTTTGTCAGGCGAATCTGGTGATCTGTAATCTGATAACGGCGTACTACATGACAGGGGCTGCATTTGCTCAAGCGTTTCAGGAAACACCTGATCACACCTCAGGTACACTTCTCAAGACTTTCCATCTCTCTGTTAATTCATAACGTCCAAGTGATATCACCATTTAATCCCGGCTCTCGCGATTTGTTACTCAATAACTCCGACCCCTTAGAACCAACCTCGAAAGGTCTGGCGAGTGACGCCATTACGCATACGCTCACAGTCACATCTGTTTGGAAGCGCCGACCCTATTTGAGATTGAGAATTAGAACAGGCTCTGCCAGCGCCAGATCGGCTCAGATCCGGTCGTCAAGTTAGTCTCTAAGTTAGTCTCTAACTCATTCCTCACCCCAAGGCTGGGACATGACTCTCTCCTCACTGAGTGTAACAAGCTGGGCTCTGGTGGTGGCGTTTGGTGGTGGCGCCGACCAGATCTGAGAATCAGATCCAGGGCCAGAACGGGCTCTGCCAGCGCCAGACCGGCTCAGATCAGGTCAAGTTAGTCTCTAAGTTAGTCTCTAACCGTAACTCCTCAGGTTGGGACATGACTCTCTCCTCACTGAGTGTAACTAGCTGGGCTCTGGTAGTGGCGTTCTGGTATCAATCAAAAGAGGAGCAGGATGGAGACAAGTTAGATAAGAAAAGTGAGTAGATATCATTTTGTAAGTCCGATCCGCTATTGGCATTATAATTGGCCCATCCTGCATCCAGGCCCATCTAACCAAGTCTTCCCTGGCCCCCAGTCCATTTCAGTCTGTATCTTCATCCCCGTCTAATTGTACCCCTCACCTCCTATTTTTGAGTATCTGATCTCCCCCATCTCCCCCTCCCTCCCTCCAGGTGATGTTAGTATAGTTACCAGCTACATCATTATCTGCATCCTATGGTCCTACTTTGCCCTCCTTGTCCTAGTCCACTGGCTAGGTGTCTACGGATGGACCTTTACTACCCACGAGAGTCACGGGTGGCTATTCTTCTTCCTAGTACCCTTCCTACTACCCTGGATTCTCCAAGCAGTCCTAATTTACCCGACCCTTGCTGCGACATACACCTCCCTGAACGCTGGGGATTTCAAATTGTTGGACACGAGCCAGCCACCCCCAACCATCCTCTCAACCCTATTCTTCTGTTCCTCCGCAGCAGCTATCTTTGCAGCTCTAACCACCCGGATCTTGTTCCCTAACGAGGAACTAACGTGTTTCCTGGATGAGGCCCTGTTATCTGTGGTGTGTATAACTTGGATGAATTGTTCCGTGTTCCCCCTACTAATGACGTGTTCCGAGAGCTGTGAGGTAGCCCCTACTAAGATGGAGGTTGATGCGGTTATTGATAGTGGAGTGAGGTATCTGAGAGGGGTTGTTAGGGAGAGGGCGGCCGTTGCTAGGGAGAGGGCGGCCGTTGCTAAGGAGAGGAAGGTTAGGGTGGAGAAGGATGTGGAGAAGGATCAGAATGAACCAGACGTTTAGATTAACAATTATCATTGTTTGAGTGTCCAATTGGATTTGTCTTGTGTTGTACTTGTTGCATGAAAGTGAAGCTTCGTTCAGTCAAAACTTGAACTCAGTATTTCAATTGTATTGTGGCAGGGTGGCGTAGTGGCTAGTACACTCGCCTCTCACGCACTAGGTCCATGTTTGATCCTGGTCAAGCGCATGTCGTCTAGTCCACCAAGCTATGATTGGTAGGGGCTCTCTTGAGAGACCCGAAAGCGACACGAGTGCGTATGTTGTGGGGTAGCGCCCGGGTCCCGGCTACGCTACAGAGAAATCTGTACCGGAAGGACCATGGCTGAACGCCATTGAAACGCCATTAAAGATCAGCACCCCCGGCACTGGATTTATCCTAGTCGCCCTGCCTTGCTTTGTGCTCAATGGGAGTCGGAATATTCATGTCTTAGATTTATTTCGTGTTAGGGATATGAATTGGACAAAATGTATGAGACCTGACTACAATTGCCCCCTCTCTCCCGATCCGATATCAAAATGAAAACACATTGATTTAAAACAATAAATTAAAACGGTTCCCACTGACAATAAGTTAATTTAAAAATTGGACTCCGTTCAGCCAAGAACGACCGGAAAAATGTAATCCCAGTAAACCACTCTTGGCATCTCTTCTCACTCGGTCTCCTCTCTCTCATCTCTCTCCTCGTCTCTTCATCTCTCCTCTCTCTCTCTCTCTCATCTCCTCTCTCTCTCTCTCTCTCTCTCTCTCTCTCTCTCTCTATCTCCTCTCTCTCTCTCTCTCTCTCTCTCTCTCTCTCTCTCTCTCTCTCTCTCTCTCTCTCTCTCCCTCTCTCTCTGCTCTCTCTATCCCTTGGCGCATCACATTGATCACTACCCATCACTTCTATTTCACACCGCTATGACGTTCCGAAGTTTGCTATCCCAGTGTTGTCATGGTTACAAGGTCCTAGAAGAGGACGTCCCAGCACCGCTAGTAATCGCCAACCCCCTGGCATGCCATAGAGCCCAGCCCAGGAGTTACTACCAGGGTAACAGATGGTATGCGGGGCAGGACCAACCTAAACAGCATGTTCCTTGGTATGGGTCTACTGGACGTGCCCACCCTGCCATGGGTAGTAGAGACTTTAATAATGCTTTCTACAACGGGGCACCAAATGGTATAAACGGGGCATCAAATGGTATAAACGGGCCACCAAATGGTATAAATATGGGGCAGTTTGGAGGGATGAACATGATGGGGCAACCAGTGTTTTACCCCCAACAGCCCTCCCACACCCACCAACCTTTCTACACGGTACACAGCACAGGAAACATGGGGTATGTCTACGAGACACGACTTGTACAATCGGGGGTGGTCCTGGAGAACCCAGCTGCTGAGAGAAGAGGAGTGTCACCAACACCGCCGGCTGTGGAAGCTGCTGCACCCCCGAAACCAGGGAATATAACCAAGGCTAGGAGGAGACGTGGTCCAAGACCGACTCCCTCAACGGCGCCATGGGAGCCTGCTATTAGACGGCCAACTACCATACAAAGACCGTTAACCACCCAACCACCTAGACCATCTTACATTGTGGAGCTTACCAACTCTAATGTACAGACAGAAGACATACTGGTTGATCTGACCACTCCGGTGGACATGGTGAAGATTAACATGCCACTACCAGAACAAGTGGTTGTCCTGGCTGAAGTGGTTTCAGGAGAAGAAGTGGTTACTGATGTGGTTCCCGAAGAAGTGGTTGTCCTGGCTGATGTGGTTGCAGAACAAGTGGTTACTGATGTGGTTCCAGGAGAACAAGTGGTTACTGATGTGGTTAAAGTGACACAGAGTGATGTGGTTAGTGTGGAGGAAGACTTCCAGAAACTTGTCCTAGAGAGAAGCTGCAGTAGACCGGAGGATATGCTAGCTGAAAGTATGGAAGATGTCTCTCCTAGTCCTGGTAAAGTGAGCCCACCTGGAACACCAGAGATCGAGGTTATCCCAGAACCTGTCCTGACCCCAGTGGTTATCAAGAGAAGGAAGATCCCTGGCACCCCCATCTCCCCTATCCTCACTGCTGGGTTTGAGTGGTGCGAGGATTACGAGTACGAGTTGGTTGAGTGTGGGGAGCAACAACAGGAAGAGGAGGAGGAGGGAGCGTTGGAGTTGGAGCCAAACTTTGAACTTGACAGCCCTTTCAATCAGCATCCTCTGTGAATGGACACCTTGAACCGACCGAATTAGGAGATACTGGTCCCTGATTGGCTGATAACCAGTCACGTGACCTAAATAACGAGTTCTGATTGGTTGTTTACTTGTTTCGGTCGGTTCCTGATGGACACATTCTCATCATAAAGAGTCCCACTATTGCTAAATAGCCACCCGGGACTGAAGCGTGTTGTCTCTCAATAAAAATTGTAATTTCTCTCTCCTGAAAAAAACTCTTTCACAGATTGTATACGATATTATTTTGATTGTTTCATTTTCGTTTCCAACTTTTCTAAAGCTGTTTGGTAGTTTTCCGAAAGTGTTTCAATCACAGATTCGGGTATGGTCATCTCTCTGATCTCCTCTCCTCCCGCCTTCCTCAGCATCTGTCTGAAGTGATGCATCTGAAGGGAGATGTAGTGTGAGAATGAGTTTTAGGATACTTTCTTGACAGACTAGCTTCTGCATCACCATATATTTGAAGGAAATAATTACCAAATAAAAGGGGGCGGGGGAAATCGTTTGACCAGGAACCGACCGAATCAGGAAATACTGGTCCCTGATTGGCTGATAACCAGTCACGTGATCTAAATAACGAGTTCTGATTGGTTGTTTACTTGTTTCGGTCGGTTCCTGGTCGAGTCTTACCTCTTCAAATCTGCAGAGTGTATAGGCGTGTCCCTCTCTCCCTGCACGTGCTGTTCTGCCCACTCTGTGTACGTAGGTCTGTACGTGGGAGGGTGTGTCGTAATTGACTACGTGAGACACACTCGCTATATCCATACCCCGGGCCAGGGAGTCTGAGCATACCAACCTGGAGAAGAGGGGAGGGGTGTTATTGTAGAATATTAATAGAGGGCGGGAGCCGGGAGAAGGGGTGACTGCCATTATAATAGAGGGGAGGAGTGGAGGGTGTTATTATCTGTCAGAGCATTGGCCTGACCCTATTCTCATTTCTCTCAAATAAGCGGAGCGCGCGAGAACTGTGGTCAGAGCATTGGCCTGACAGGTTATTATAATCATCAAGGGGGTTGTGTATAATACACTTTCTCCGACACGGGACTCAAGCACGGGGGTGCAGGTAGCCTACAGAAGGCGGGTGTGACAGTGATTTCTTTTTGTGTGCATGAAAATGCAGAATCGGTTAGGGACCGTTCCCTCCTCTCAATGGCTTGTTGACAAAGCCCTAACCAAGCCAGCGGAGGGGGATTAAGAGCTCAAACGGGCATACGATGGTGTGGTATGACTTTAGGTGAAAGTGAAGTGTCTTGTCCAAGTGGAAATCCGGGTTCCTTATGTACTGCGGAAGGGGTCTTGTTAGCCAATAGGAGGGCACCGGGTGGCGCGCTCTCATTGGTTCCTTCAGCATCCAATAGGAGAACAGGAAACAGGAAAACGGATAGTTTCGGAAAATTTCGGGATAGTTTGTGACAAATAACTTTGCGGGGGTACCCAATTAGAAGTCAGTCATTTTCAAAGCATCACATCAAGTTCCGGTCACACATCTCCAACTGTAGAGCCTACATCCACAGGCTCCAGAGCCAGGGCTTAGATCCAGGTAGGCTTGAACAATCTATTCCAGAACAAGGGAGTCCAATTAGGCTACCCCTGAGAGTCCACGGGGGCCGCCGGGCTTAATAATCATCAAGGGGGTTGTGTATAATACACTTTCTCCGACACGGGACTCAAGCACGGGGGTGCAGGTAGCCTACAGAAGGCGGTGTTATTATAGAGGGCGGGAGGGGTAGGAGGGAGGGAGGTGTTATAGATGTTGATGGGTGTTTCACTTAGCCAAACTGGGACATGTACATAGTCTTTTTGGGTTTCCGGCATAAGGTGTGAAACATGAGTGAAAAATTGGGAAATAGCTGTGAAATGATGTCTTACAAATTAGTTTTGTTTGAAGCAAAGTCCCTAACAACCCTGCTCCGTTGCGGTAGGGAGAGGGATGACGAGAATTCGGAAACTGTGATATCAGGAAACTCCTCCGCTAAAAGTGCCAACCTATGGGCTGTATCTATACTGCCAGTGAAACAGAGGACGTGTTTCAATTGTTGTACCAGGTGGATTAGGACCAGGGCTTTATCTTCCAACTTGCACCTTACAACGTGTTGCTGGAGGAAGGGGGTGGAGTTAGAAAGGTAGAAAAAGAGAGGGGACCCGGGAAATTTTACACTAACATTCAATTCAGATCAAATATAAAACCTAGAAATTGGTGGTATGTATCGCATATACTATCTGGAATCCTGGAGACACAGAACTCACAAACAGACAAACAAACAGACAAACTCACCTGTAGAGTGCTTGGTAGGGTGTACTTTCCTCCACAATTATACATGACAGGTCTGTGCAGCTGGAGAGGGGCCAACTTTGCTGGGTTATGTGTGATTGTAGCAGAGAATAATAGTTTCTGGAGAGGTAGAGGGGGACATCGGAGGGAGGCGAGAGATGTGGAGGAGCTTGTGTAGCGTTTAGTGTTTACTATTGGTTGGGCACCTGGGGGAGGTAATAATACTGATTAGAGAGGTGTACACTGATAGGGACCACTGACTAACCAAGTAGTTCTGGTGAGAGCTCAGTAATGAGTGGTAGCTATAGAGCATTTAATAACAGGAACCGACCGAAACAAGTAAACAACCAATCAGAACTCGTTATTTAGGTCACGTGACTGGTTATCAGCCAATCAGGGACCAGTATTTCCTGATTCGGTCGGTTCCTGTTTAACAGCCTTCCCGTACTATCGATAGTTTAGAGATAACCACCATACCTGAGCTACCGGCGACTGGTGAACTAGCAACCCTCTCCAACATCATTGGCAACCAATCCTGGTAGGCCTGATTTAGCAGGGAATCGACTTCATCGATAACGAGATACCGCAACTGTGATAGTGAGAGAGCGGGGGTGTCTCTAAGATGGTTAACTAGGCGTCCTGGGGTTGCTATAGCAACGTGTACAAGACAAGTTCCTGATTCTGTGTAGAGAGCTTTCTGTTCTTGGGCCACACTGTTCTTGCCCGATAGTAGGGCTACCTGCGATAGAAGGGGTTTGTTTTCAGATGTTGTGAGACGTTGGGGATACATCTGTAATTACTAAAGTAAACACTCATAGGTGATTAGTCTAATTAAGTACTAAGTCTACACAGAAAGAAGGGTCGAGTAGTTCTTGAATTTGAAAAATATTGCATCTCGTAAAAGGACAAATCGACAGATTGCGACAAATCAAACTCACGTGCGCGCACACAAGGGGTACTTTTCACACTACCGCGCGGGGAAAACTAGCAATAAATCAGAGACGCATTTTGGTTGAAACACGGAAATACCTCTCTCTCCAAGATCTCTCTAGATCTCAAGATAGAAACCGAGAGATCTAAATAGAGACAACAGACAGACAACAACAATTACTTTTATTAGAGATGAAAAGTTGGTAAACACTTGTTTCACTTGGTGTGCCAGGTTTTTCGTTGGAACTACCACTATCGCTTGCAGGCTTGGGGAACACTTTTGGAGAATCTGAACATGTGGGAGAGAGGAATAAAGAGGAGAGAGGGGTAAAGAGAGAGGTGTTATCAATGTTAGTAATAATTTCGAAAGACGAACTGTTATCGCGAGACAGTGTGATAAAGTTAGGAACAGTGCCATAAAGTAATTCGAGTAGTACAATTCACAGTACAATTCACAAGGCATTGAAACAGGAACAGACGATGTCCCCGAGTAGATTTTAATTGAACTTTAAACTGTTAAATTAAACACTGTTTTATTTACCTGAGCGAGGGAGATGGCGTAAACGAGCGTTTTCCCTGATCCAGTAGGTCCACAGACACACAAGTCCTGGGCCCGAGATAGGGAGGCTGATCCTCTCAGGATATCTGGTATAACCTCACTCTGCACTGAAAAATAGGAGGATGGATAGAGAAAAAGGGGGAGAACGATTCGATGGGAAGAATAGAATAGAGGCAATGGAATACAAGTTAGATGTACATCTGCTGCAGCTGACTGCACTCTGAGTGGTATCAAATATCCTGCCTATTGTAGTCTAGTCAATAGTCACTTTACACTATTCGTTATAAAATAACATTTGAGCAAAGACGATAAAAGATTGCTGATGTCTCATTGTACAGGGTGGTTCAGAAAGTTAGAACCATTTTACCTGGGAAAAGAGAAGTAACTTCCATCCCAGCCAGAACACCCCGTACACCCTCCGATAGTAACCCTGCAAAATCCTCCAAAGGCACACTCCTCCCAAAATCAGGGTCGATGACATGACTCTCAGCTATCCAATCTGGGAGATCTCTCTTCACTGCAACTTGTCTTGACTTCTGTTTCTTCCCACCAAGCACTATCCACTGTTCTGTGGGTTCTGGGAGGGCAGTGTTTTCTTCCTGAGTTGGGGCTGGATCCTCTTCTTGAACTAAAGGTTCCTCTTTTTGAACCTCTTCTGTTCCATCTTGGATCTCTTCTGCTGTTGTTTCAGGAACTACAGGAACTTCCTCTGGTGCTTCTGTTTGTTCCTTCTTTTTCTTTTTCTTCTTCTTTTTTGTCTTGTCTTTCTCACCTTCCTCTACCTCTAACTTCTCCTCTATTTCCTTCACAGGTTCTACCTCATTATCCTCCAGAACAACCTCTTCACGTTTCCTCTTTTTCTTTCGTTTTGGTACTGCTACAGTCTCCTCTATTACCGGTACAGCAGCAACATCCCTCTTTTTCCGTTTCCTTTTCTTCCTCTCTTCACCATTCTCCTCCTTCACTTCCGCCTGAAGTTCAGGAGTACACGGTGGTTTAATCTGGCTATGTTGCTTTGCAGGTGGTTTAATCTGACTCTGTTGCTTTGCAGCTATCCTCTTTTTGAGAAGTTCCAACCTCGCTGCTGCCAAGTCTGTCTTCTTCTCCACTTCATCCTCGTCTGCCTCGTATCGGGTGAAAAACATGGCCTGCGATGGAGATGGGGTATTGATCGACTGGAGATAAAAAGTGGAATTTGTGGGGAACCAACTCCATTTTCCGGAAGGTATTTAAAAAGAAAAACGAGGGGGTTGCTTTTTGTAAAAACTGTTTCGCAAAAATATATTGACACACACATTGAGCACTCACACACATTTAACAATCATTGGTGTGAGATTGGATTGGATTTTGAATTGAATATATTAGGGCACCGAAAGAAAATCAAAGTATGGAAATCACAGTTTAACTCCAGAATTCTTAGGAGTAAACAAAGCTTTTACACCAAACACACACACATACACAAACACACGCACAAGAACCACGTAAAATGTAAAAGCGTCTCAAGGGATTGACTTGAGATAAATGTGGTGCGTATAGTACAGGAACCGACCGAATCAGGAAATACTGGTCCCTGATTGGCTGATAACCAGTCACGTGACCTAAATAACGAGTTCTGATTGGTTGTTTACTTAATTCGGTCGGTTCCTGGTATAGTAGTTGGATCCCGTAAATAAGTTATACTTTTCCCGCTAAAACATACATCTCATGAGCTTTCACTTGGCCGACAAAAGAGGGGGAGTTATTTCTACACACGCTTATAACGAAAAGATATACACACTATACAGCTGTTACAACCCTCCTTCCAATTTCTATAGATTCACATTCTTTCCACAGTATTACATCAGCTTCAGCAATTAGCTCCCGATCCGATGACCATACCATTCATAAAAATCTACCCTGATTCGCTTCTAAGCCAAAACGTAAATTACAATAGAATACATGTCCCAAATATATATCAGTCCACAAGTTCGGTGACAACCAGGAACCGACCGAATCAGGAAATACTGGTCCCTGATTGGCTGATAACCAGTCACGTGACCAGAATAACGAGTTCTGATTGGCCGGTTGTTAACTTGTTTCGGTCAGTTCCTGCCCACAGCTCAGTACTACAACAGGTAT
The DNA here is from genome assembly GCA_020137815.1 of Hormiphora californensis. Classification (NCBI taxonomy): domain Eukaryota; kingdom Metazoa; phylum Ctenophora; class Tentaculata; order Cydippida; family Pleurobrachiidae; genus Hormiphora; species Hormiphora californensis. Next base: position 1,621,949 of record CM035357.1, read on the forward strand.
ATCTCGTCCGAAGAACTGGGTGGTAACTCGTCATCTGTGTAGAAGTCTCTCCTGCCCCTTTTGTATCGAAATACTGGTCCCTGATTGGCTGATTACCAGTCACGTGACCTAAATAACGAGTTCTGATTGGTTGTTGTACCCCTACAGCAGGTATATCTCGTCCGAAGAACTGGGTGGTAACTCGTCATCCGTGTAAAAGTCTCTCCTGCCCCTTTTATATCGAGTCCTACCATTGACCCGGGATCCGTGTGCCCCGGGCTCCACTATACTCACAGTTGACAGCGACCTGGGGAGGAGGGGGGTTAGAGTGTGGGGCATTATAGTCGGGGAGGGCGGAGAGGGGTTAGAGTAGGGCATTATAGTTGGGGAGGGCGGAGAGGGGTTAGGGTGTGGGGCATTATAGTTGGGGAGGGCGGAGAGGGGTTAGGGTGTGGGACCCCGGTGGCACGCCAATTTGAAGCTGCCGGGAATGGCCAGAGAATAACAAAAAAGTTGCCGATTTTTCAATTTCACGATTGTAACAATCCTTGTTAAATTTTACCAATTACCGACCAATTATACCAATTAGCTCCTTTAATTGACCCCGGAGAACTTCGAAAAGTAACTCATGTGATTCAGCGTATAAAAATTAGTGGGGATAGTGGGCAATGACATGAGTAATAGCCCATTCTAAAAAGTTGCTAATTACCGGCTAATTATGCCAATTAGCACACTTAATTGACCTCTGAGGTGATTAAAAAGTAGCTCACGTGATTCAGCGTCCCAAAATTAGTGGGGTTAGTGCTAAAACTTGATTAATTTAGAAAATTTCAATTTTTGTATTTTCCGGCAGGAAATCGTCAACTTTCCCTCCCCATTCCTAAGGAATATTCGGGGAATAAATATCGGCATGCCGATTTTTCTTGCCGATTTTTTTAAATACAGATTCAATGAAGTTAGAACTGATCTCTGGTGATTTCATCCACATTTTTAATTTAAAAGGACCTAATGGAGGCATGTGTCCCCAAAACTTCGCACAATTGTGAAAAATACGGATGTGTACTGAAACACAAGGATTGTTTCTATCCTGAAATTTAAACATGGTCGCCGGCTAAAATCTTGCCGAAATTTAGGTCAACAGAGCTGACTTGCCGGAAGGAATGCCATTCCTAGATTCCTCACATTGTGCCACCGGGTGTGGGACCTGGGGAGGGCGGAGAGGGGTAACAGTCAGGGGTGGCCCCAGCACGGATATTTGGGGGGGGGTGGAAAAATTTTAGATTTTTGATGAATTTTGAGCAATCTAGAACCACTTTTTGAACAATTTTCAGCCATTCAAGACTTTTAGCGACCGAAAAATTTTAAGTTTGATGAATTTTAAGCAATTTAGAACAGTAGAATAACGATTTTCAGCCATTGGTGTGTGTTAGGGGGCGAAGCCCCCGGAAAATTTTAGATTTTTGATGAATTTATGCAATCTCAATCAAATTTTTGGACAGTTTTCAGCCATTTAAGAAAAATCTTCAACCATATTTAGCCCTCGTTATGATGGAAAGGGGCGAAGCCCCAGGAAAATTGTAATTTTTATGAATTTTAAGCAATTTAGACCGATATAATATCGATTGTCAGCTATTGGTGTGGGTAAGGGGGCGAAGCCCCCGGAAAATTTTGATTTTTGACGAATTTCAAGCTATTTAGAACACATTTTTCAACCATTTTACCACCCCCGACAACCCCTATCTGAAAATGTTTGGGGGGGTGGCCACTAGGGTGTGCTATTTCAAATTTTTTTCGACTAGGCCATTCAGTATCTAGCTAATGTGAAACTATGGACAATTCTCTATCACATCAGCAAAACAGAATCGAGATAGTGTTTGTCAGTTACGTTGGCATCGCGATTTAAAAAGTGAAGTTTTTAACCGAAAAATGGTAAAAACAGGGAAATATGTGTGGTTTTCACCAGTTTTTGACATGTTCTTGATATCAACTTTTTATGTTCAGGATCGTGTTCAGCACCTCGAAACTGACAAGAATTGATATGCATCATTAAATGATGCTAAAGTTCATTTTTGAGCTAAAAATGTTCATTTTTGACAAAAAATGTTCATTTTGGACATGTTCTTAAATTTTGAGAGCTTTTTCATGAACGGGATCGTGTTCCGCAGGCCAAAATTAGTCGATTACAACCGAAATTTGCTTTCCACCAAGAAAAAACTAAAAAAAATTAAAATTCGTCCCCACGATTCTGCAAGTTGGTAAAATTAGCAAGAAAAAAAAGGGAGAAAAATTTTTATTTTTGTTCATAAAGTGGATATCTGAAGACTCAAACTGAAAGTAACAGTTGTATAAGTTGTCACGAGACGATTTATATGTGTGTTTTGTTCGAAATCACGCCCTAAAACAGACTTTTTGAAATGAATATGCCCATATATGGGCATAGCTCGTGCCAACGTAATTGGGCCATGGTAGAGCCAAAACTTTATGATAAAATGTTTTAGAATGATCGTAGGAGCTCATTTAACCCGATACCAAGTGAAATTTTGAATTAAATTAGGCATTTGAAAAAATAGCACACCACTGGCCACCCCCCCACCACCCCAGGCTGGGGCCACCACTGGTAACAGTAGGGTAAAACGTGGAAATATATAGAGGGTAGCGAGAAAAGGGCCATATTTTGCCATATTTTGCCTATTGTCAAAGTTGAATCAGCTTGAAACAACATAGCAATATATTATGGTAATTTGCAGTTGTAATTAAGAAGATGTATCATCTTCTTTAAAAGAAGGAATACATAGCAAAAGAAAGACGCTAGCAAAGGTGAATTATCAGCAGGCCACTTGAAATCATTATCAATTGTATTATATCAGCATATCGTATCCGCCTGATTAAAAAGTGCCCCATTTAACATTTCATCTCCAAAAATGCTACATGTAAAGATCAGGAACCGACCGAAACAAGTACACAACCAATCAGAATTCTTTATCTAGGTCACGTGACTGTTTATCAGCCAATCAGGGACCAGTATTTCCTGATTCAGTCGGTTCCTGGTAAAGATGCTCTTCCTGTGTCTCTCTATTGTGTGTTATCTATACCGGGTGAGAGCCGAGTTAGCGACCTGGGGACTGTGATCCAGATTACTGTTCGACCTTATCCGTTCTGTGGTCTCTCTGGAGGTCGCCAGGACTCGATCAAACCGGGAGAAAATGTCCGCCAGGGCTGAGTCTTCGTCGGGTGTCCGAGATGTACATTGTAGCACAGCTGAAATCGGAAATTTTTAGGGTTTAAATTGGGGAAGTCGGGGTTTAAAATCAAAAATGGAATAATTTAAAAAAACTTCTTGCTACATTTACCAGGTGGTTGGAGGTGGTTAGTGGGTGTGTGGTCACTATCATGGTTACCATGGTTACCATGGTTACTGTTGTTGAGGTGGTTATGGTTGTTGTTGACCTGTTGCTTCCTTGGTTCTGGAGACACCTCTCTCGAGGACCGCGGCACGGGGATCAAAAGATGATCTCTGAAAAAAATCTTTGAGTTATACAATATCCACGTGTTACTTTTCCTGTTTGTTTGCCCATGGGTTTGTTTTTGTGTCCATGTGTTGGTCTGTATCAGGAACCGACCGAATCATGAAATACTGGTCCCTGATTGGCTGATAACCAGTCACGTGAACTAAATAACGAGTTCTGATTGGTTGTTTACTGTCGGTTCCTGGTCTGTACATGTGTCCTACCTGAGAAACAATTGGTCGGTGGTCCACAGTTTGTTTGCCGATTTTATCAGCTCTATCGGCACTGAATATTTTACTGATATACCTGAAATAATCACACAGTTTTAGCAACCAGCTCAGAGTCACAGAACACGCAGATTAATTTCTTTCCATGCAACAACCAAAATCAATTAAGTTGATTCGTTCGACAGGAGTCTCAATCTAAGTTTCTAGCTGCAATTATATTGTCACTAACCCTGAAGTGTGTCTGTTGCTGTGAGGTTGTGACGTAAGCACTGCTCAGGAGCAGTCAACCAATTAGTGTCAGAGGGGGATACACTCCCATACTTTCCCTTACTAGACTTTCCTGGGGGAGAGATGGTGGTATTAGAGAGAGTGAGAGAGAGAGAGCTCAGAGAAAGAGAAAAGGAGAGAAAAAGAGAGAGAGAGAGAGAGAGAGAGAGAGAGAGAGAGAGAGAGAGAGAGAGAGAGAGAGAGAGAGAGAGAGAGAGAGAGAGGAGAGAGGAGAGAGAGAGGAGAGGGAGGAGGAGAGGAGAGAGAGAGAGAGAGAGAGAGAGAGAGAGAGAGAGAGAGAGAGAGAGAGAGAGAGAGAGAGAGAGAGAGAGAGAGAGAGAGAGAGAGAGAGAGATAGGATTGTATTTGGCGTAGGACAGCAGGTGCATCTCTTGATTGCAAACAAACACGCCTTGACATCATGTGTAACTTTGTACACACCGATTAGGTCTAAATAAGGGCGTGAACTAATAATAATCTAGAAAGATTGAAAAGTTTATGAAGGAGTAGTGAACTTTGTACACATGACAGTGAGATTAAGAAGCGAGAGAGAAGAACTATTAGATCTGTATTACACAGCCTAATCGGTCTAATTAGTGTACTGTGTAGTGTAGACATAAAGAGATCACGATAATTGCTGTTCCCACAAAGAAAATAATGAACGATAAAAGATAGTGCCATACTGTATTCGCGTACTAAAGAAACCCAGAACTGCAAGAATTTAAAAAGATGGTCGTGAAAAAAGGTGAATAAAGGTGAGTTTAGAAGAGAAAAAAAGGTTGTAATTACCTCCGAATAGCGAGCGGGACTCGTCACAGGTGACCATTTCATCGAGTGGGTGGGACTCCGAAAACATAACATAACTCAAACCATCCTGTTAAACAAGGAAATTAAACAAGGAGATCCCGTGTATGATAACAAGCAGGAACCGACCGAAACAAGTAAACAACCAATCAGAACTCGTTGTTTAGGTCACGTGACTGGTTATCAGCCAATCAGGGACCAGTATTTCCTGATTCGGTCGGTTCCTGATAACAAGGTGAGGGGAACTGGGGGAGCCAGGGAGAGGGGAGGAGAGTCAGAGCAAGATCAACAGCACATTTGAATAGAGAAAGGTATGGGGAAGAGGGGAAGCCTAGATAACAACAAGAGAAGGCGCTGTACAAATATTCATTGTACAGGGTGTTCATATGGGATCTTTACAAGCGTTGGGCTTCACCCAGAAAAAAGTTGACAAATTTAGCTCATGAAACTTCATACTTGGACTATTCTATACCCTCATTCAAGGTTCCTGGTGTTTCCGGAGCTCTACTACCCCTGGAAGTGTGTTTTTGGTATCAAAACTACCAGAAGGAATTTTTTGCTGATGCTGAGACTTTGCTAGAATGTTTTTTGGGTATTTTTAATGGCAATTCCAAAGTTTCATGATGATTGGATGTGTGGTTCAGTCACCAAGGTCAAAATAAACTGGCTGGAAAGGCTCAAAAACAGCTCAAAAACGGCAAAAATAGATATTTTAGAGCTTTTCCAGGCACTTTTTTCGAAATTTTGAGTTCATAAAACACATCCAATCATCATGAAACTTTGGAATTTTGACATTTACCTGGATGCTCTGGTAAATCGGGGGTTCAGACTGCATATGATATCGTTAAGGTAAAACACAAGGAAAGTTTGTGTTCGGAATTTATATATGATATCGTTAAGGTTTTAGTAAAACACAAGGAAAGTTTGTGTTCGGAATTTTAAAAGGCCTACATGGAGTATCAGTTACTGTCTTTTTACCATATCCCAGAATTTAGGATATATTCAATCTTTAGAGGTGCTCTTTAATCAGAGGACCTAAATTAATGTTTGAGATAAGAACCCAATAAAAAAAGCTACAGTCGGACCCAGATTTAACGGCACCCGGCAGTATAATAATCTTCCCCTGGCATGGGAAATTAAAAGTATTTGACACCTACTTTTATACAAACAGTAAAGTGCGATTTTTAATTTGCCTGACAAACTTGTAGATACTATAGCAGAAAATTCCTTCTGGTAGTTTTGATGCCAAAAACACACTTTCGGGGGTGCTAGAACTCCAAAATCCCCGGGAACCTTGAATGAGGGTATAGAATAGTCCAAGTATGAAGTTTCATGAGCTAAATTTGTCAACTTTTTTCTGGGTGAAACCCAACGCTTGTAAAGATCCCATATGAACACCCTGTATAAAGTTCTAAGTAGGAATTGTAAACAGAGGTTAGATGGTTAGGGTGGTTGGAAGAGGAAGTGTAGTAGCAAAATAGGGGAACGAAAACAAGGAGTATTGTACACGTTTCAAATAAATTCTTATACAACTGTCTACAAGACAGGACCTGTTTTTAGAAATACATAATAATAACCAAGCCTCCCTCTACTCAAGTCTCAAACACACCCTATGTGTGACCCAGCCACAACTTAGTAGGAGTGAGTATAGTGAGCCATTCTCCCTTACTCAAATAGTACCCAGCCCAGTATAAGACTACACCCAACACATCACGTGATCCAGTCACGTGATCCAAGATCTACAATGTCTAACTTCTCTTCTGCACAATAACCGCATTCAGCAGCCCCGCCTGAGATATGGACTGGGATTCCTCCGCCAGTACTTTGTTAGGGAAGGTCGTCATAAGACTGTAGGTTGGGGGGCCGTCTGGTCTACTCAGGTTGATGAAACCCCTGATATCTCCCACTGTGTGTGAGTGGTTGAACTTGCTGACCAACCTTGTTCCATCAGCTAGACGGATCTGAGAGGGGGAGGGAGTTGGGTGGTTAGGGAGTTGGGTGGTTAGGGAGTTGGGTGGTTAGACGGATCTGAGAGGGGGAGGGAGTTGGGTGGTTAGGGAGTTGGGTGGTTAGATTGATCTGAGAGGGGGAGGGGGGAGTTAGAGGGGGTTAGAGGGGGAGGGAGTTGGGTGGTTAGAGGGGGAGGGAGTTAGAGGGGGAGGGAGTTGGGTGGTTAGAGGGGGAGGGAGTTAGAGGGGGAGGGAGTTGGGTGGTTAGAGGGGGAGGGAGTTTGGTGGTTAGAGGGGGAGGGAGTTGGGTGGTTAGAGGAGAATTACTGCATAGAACACTAAAATGTAATTACCTCAACAATTTAAAATTTATATATACCCTATTAAGTCTAGTGGATGCAGGTTTCCACTAGACTATATTCCCCTGCCAGTACCTGAATTGACGTAGTAGGTTGACTCTCGTCAAGGTTAACGCTAGGTTTAGTGGCGGTGGGAGGGTTGGTGGGGGCGACATTGGGAGCGGCAACATGTGGAGCGGGGCTACCCAATCTATGTCCACTCCCTGAAATAGAACCTCATTAAAAGACAGTAATCACGACAATTAATTGGAATTGGACGATAAGTAGTTTTGTAGAAACCCGCAATATTGGGAATCCTAATGAGGTAGTACACAACAATAACAAGGATTCTATGTTGCACCTGAGAAAGGTCTGAGGACGGGTTTGGGTGGCACAAAGTCCTCCCCTCGTTTATCTACCATGTTTACGTGGACTTCAGCAGCACCCCGCTGTAACTCTCTGGGGATCTCTCTGGATGGATGGGAGAGTTATAACTTTCAATTCCATACTAAACCGAAACAAATCGAAAGATAATATACTAGGATGAGACTTATAATTCCATATAGTAGACTCCGAAAAACCCCCCATTACATACCCCCGCATGACGGACCCAAGGAATTCCTTGTTAGTTGGATCATCAATTTTCCTAATCGGACCATCGTCAACACTAAACCCATTCTTCCAAAATGTTATTGTCCTCTCTGTGTCCTCTGGTTCCTGTTGTTGGTTGTTAACTGCCGGCACACTTCCAGAGGAGGCAGAGGGTTCGTTACCCAGACGGAAGCCGCTCCCAGCAAAAGTTGTGTCTTTCTTCTTACTTGCAGCTTGTCCTGGGTCTCCTACAACCTCGGCACCGTGTCTGGATAATTGGGCAAAATGATTAGAAAATAACACAAACGAATAGTGACAGGAAATCAACTAATTGATCTTTACTCACTTTTTCGCTGAATCGAAAACATCCTGGACTCCTATCCTGTCCTTTTTAGGACCCTTAATAATCTGTCCACTGTGCTCGCTACCCCCTGCATAGTAACCCGGACCCTCTTCCTCTTCGTCCGATCCATCGTCCCTGCCCAATGAGGCTAGGGTTCCAAACCTGTGGAGTTAAAACATATTGGCACCATGTTAATTACTATTGTATACTCCACTGTTGTATACTCCACCAAGCATTTAGTTAATTGTAAAAATTCAAGCAAAGGTTCGTACCGGGATACGGGTGCAGTTGGTCGGGAGGGAGCACTGTCGCCAGTTGCAACAGGTGCAGTAGCAATCGGGGCTGCAGGAGGTAACTCCTCTACCTCATCAGTCATTTCCGGTTCAGCATAGAAACTGTTGAGGGCACTTTCCAACTGCCAGTTTCCTGAGCCAAGGAAAAACTCAGCTCGCTCTGCATCGCACCCGGCGATGCTGCAAAACTGGCTGATCAGCTCGTCACGATCGGACATACTTGGGCCAAATCAAATTAACGCTTCATCCCTAAATGTTTCAAAGGATTTAAACAGTGTAGTAACTGTGATTTGAAGAGTGTTAAGCGAAAATCGCAGGACAGGAAGAAAAAATCGCAAAACAGAAACACAAAGTGTGGTAAAAAAGAAAGAAAAATCCATATAATAATTTCCAAAATGTTAGTCCGATAATTGTTTTCTCCCTACTCCTCCTACAGTTTTTGAGCTAGACCCCTGAAAATTTGTACACTGGTACTTTGGACCAAGGCGGGTGTAAGTACGGGCTCAGATTTTTGATCCGATCTTTACAACAGTGACGTCACGGGGTGACGTCATTGCGACAAAAAGACTTACATTTTTCAAACGCTTCTAAGACCCTGAAAACGGCTCTAAATCAAAAAACTAACGCAATAGTGGGGAAAGAGAATCGTTTGAACTTCATTTTACTTGATAGCAATTTCCCGTAACTCAATGTTTAAGGGTCGTAAATCGCGTCGGGAAAGTTAAAAATGCCAAAAATACGATATTTTTCACCGTAGCCACCCAAAATCTTATCCAATCGATATGAAACTTGGTCGTTATGTGAATTTTAATGTCCTTTGGCCAGGGGTTCCCGGAAAACGGATTGGCAAGATGAGAACTGACCGGAGTTCTTATAATTCTAAATTTTAAAAGGAACACGTGTGCGGGTGTACCATAGGTATATTGCGAATTTGGAATTTTTCGTCGACTTTTTTTTGGGGAGGAAATTTTCAATACAATGAATTTTAAAATTTTACACTGCGCGCGTAATTCTAGGTTCCGCGCGCGGCGTAAAAAAGCAGCGCTTTTTTGGGAAAATTCGCGCGTTACAATAAACGATTTACCCGCCTCGCCAAAATTGTAACGCGCTCCTACTATTAAAGTCCATTTTTATTCAACTGTTCACCCTCCAACTCGTGCGCGTGCGATATTTGAATTTACGCTGCGCGCGCTACACGTTAACATGTGATAGACGCGCAAAAAATTCCGCGCACGACTTTGGGGGGTGAACAGTTGAAAAAAAATGGAGTATACTCATTGCTCTATACTCCATTTTTTTTCAACTGTTCACCCCCCAAAGTCGTGTGCGGAATTGTTTTGCGCGTCTATCACATGTTAACGTGTTTGGCGCGCAGCGTAAATTTAAATATCGCACGCGCATGAGTTGGAGGGTGAACAGTTGAATAAAAATGGACTTTAAGGAACAAACGGAAAACGTTAAAATCTGGGTGCCTTTCATTGCTAACAGTTCGTAGTTTTGGCGCGCGCGACGGGTTAGGGCTATCCGTTAGGGTCTGGTTAGGGTTTGGTTTGGGGTTATCGGTTAGGGCCATCGATTCTCTAACTGATACCGTTTAGTTTACTCAAATCGGCCATGTGGTTCCATGGCTATAGCCGTTTGAAAAAAGTCGGTCTAACTATACTCTTTTGGTAGCGCGCACCTGTAAACAGGCTGCAAGGCACCCAGATTATAATCGCGCCCGGAACAAACAAATTAATTTATCTTTTAAAAATCAAACACAAATGTCACCGGTTATATGAGGATAAATTACCATTGAGGCGTAGAGGAATTGGGGAAGCTACGCTGACTGAAATCATCTAGGGGGGTCTGACCGCCAGTACTGAATTGGTAGTGTTGACGGTGGTCACAAACGTCCTCCCCATCTAGTCACTCCTGAATAGAACCTCATTAAAAGACAGTAATCACGACAATTAATTGGAATTGGACGATAAGTAGTTTTGTAGAAACCCGCAATATTGGGAATCCTAATGAGGTAGTACACAACAATAACAAGGATTCTATGTTGCACCTGAGAAAGGTCTGAGGACGGGTTTGGGTGGCACAAAGTCCTCCCCTCGTTTATCTACCATGTTTACGTGGACTTCAGCAGCACCCCGCTGTAACTCTCGGGGGATCTCTCTGAATGGATGGGAGAGTTCCATACTAAACCGAAACAAATCGAAAGATAATGTACTAGGATGAGACTTATAATTCCATAGTAGACTCTAGGCTAGAGGGACTCCGAAAAAACCCCACCATTACATACCCCCTCATGACAGAACCAAGGAATTCCTTGTTTGTTGGATCATCGATCTTCCTAATTGGACCATCGTCCACACTAAACCCATTCTTCCAAAACGTTATTGTCCTCTCCGTGTCCTCTGGTTCCTGTTGTTGGTTGTTAACTGCCGGGACACTTCCAGAGGAGGCAGAGGGCTCGTTACCCAGACGGAAGCCGCTCCCAGCAAAAGTTGTGTCTTTCTTCTTGCTTGCAGCTTGTCCTGGGTCTCCTACAACCTCGGCACCGTGTCTGAATAATTGGGGAAAATGATTAGAAACTAACACACAAACGAATAGTGACAGGAATTCAACTAATTGATCTTTACTCACTTTTTTGCTGAATCGAAAACATCCTGGACTCCTATCCTGTCCTTTTTAGGACCCTTAATAATCTGTCCACTGTGCTCGCTACCCCCTGCATAGTAACCTGGGCCCTCTTCTTCTTCGTCCGATCCATCGTCCCTGCCCAATGAGGCTAGGGTTCCAAACCTGTGGAGTTAAAACATTGGCACCATGTTAATTACTGTTGTATACTCCACCAAGCATTTAGTAAATTGACAAGGGTGTAGGAATAGGGGCGAGGGGGGTTGACAGCTCCCCCCACTTTTGGAATCAATTAATAATTGAGAAGTCAAGCAAAGGTCCGTACCGGGATGCGGGTGCAGTTGGTCGTGAGGGAGCAATGTCGCCAGTTGCAACAGGTGCAATCTGGGCTACAGGAGGTAAATCCTCTACCTCATCAGTCATATCTGGTTCAGCATAGAAACTGTTGAGGGCACTTTCCAACTGCCAGTTTCCAGAGCCAAGGAAAAACTCAGCTCGCTCTGCATCGCACCCGGCGATGCTGCAAAACTGGCTGATCAGCTCGTCACGATCGGACATACTTGGGCCAAATCAAATTAACGCTTCATCCCTAAATGTTTCAAAGGATTTAAACAGTGTAGTAACCATGATTTGAAGAGTGTTAAGCGAAAATCACAGGACAGAAAAAGACATCGCAAAACAGAAACACAAACTGTGGAAAAAAGTAAAATGTGCAAGTTTGCAACTCAAAAAGTAAGTGCGCGTCGCTAAATGCAGCGTTTAATTAATAAAATTTAGCGCGTTACAGTTTTATTTCAAATATGCAGCGTAACATTGGTGACGAAGATGGACGAGAAGTTGCCATGAAAATTTTACAGCTTTTTTCTTAACTTTTCCCACCGTGTTTTTGTTTTCTGTGGCGCCTGCCGCCTCTCTTTCAACCTCCCTAGGTCCTTCGATAGTTACTAACATACCATAATGTTTTTAGGATATAATGTAATGAAGGGATCTTCGTTTGTCGTGCGATGATCAGCCCACAATTGGATGGAAGCACCTCTCCCTCGACCTAAAAAAGCGAAGAGCAAAAAACGAAAAGAACGAACAAGTCAGAATGATTCCCTCCCGGCTGTTGAAGACAAGATATTAAATGCCCCCTCAGCATCTCGTTTGTTGGAAGAGTTTGTACCCAGCGACCAAGATGTCATCAGTTACAATGATAGCACTGAGGACCAGCCATCATGTTCGTCCGACCAAACTCCCCTAAATAACCTTGACATTAACTCCTCTCTGAGGGACAGTCTGCTTAGAAAAAGCCAGTTAAATGTTCTGGAGTGTTCGTCAGAACAGACAATTGTGCCAGAACAAGAGGGCGAGGGTGTCGGAGGTAGTATTCTTGAACGACACTCCGAATCAGAGTTCGAAACTGCTCATCTTGAACAACCACGAGAAGCAGAGATAGACCAACTGTACCCAAGTTTAGATGAGGGATTTTATCAGTCTCGACTCCGATCACCCACTCCGGACGACGTCGAGAAACTCTCCCTCCAGATCTCAGAGGCCCAACTTGATGGAATCGCCCCGGTACAGACGGGAAACACCCCCGAGCAGACCAGCTGGGTTCCTCCCTCTGCTCCCTCTGAATTTGAAGAGGAGCATGATACGGTATCCCTGATCAGCGAACACAGTACCCTTCACCATCTCTCACTCCAGACACTGGTATACGATGATCAGTATGAACAGAAGTTACAGAACTGTTACCAGTGTATATCTCCCTCTCAGTCAGTCCCCAGTTTTGAGGAACTGAACAAGGAACTGCTGATAAACGAGCTGAAAACATTTTACCACAATCCCCAACTGGCCACCAACGAGGAATTCCTGAAGGATTTCATTGGATTGTGCGAGAACCCTAACCATGATCTCCACAACCTGTTGCTAAGGTATCAAGCTGCGAGGCAGAGTTTCCTAGATCACAATCGGACAATTGAGGAGCACATTTCCAAGTACCATCGATCCCGGGAGACAATTTGGACATTTTCCAAGGATAAACGGATAGAACACGGCTTCTGTGCCGATCACATCAAAGTCACACACTCAGAATCATGTTCCAAGGCTGTGTGTCATCCAGAGACACAGAAAGAGGTATCTGACAGCTTGGAATCAATTCAAGAGAACTGTGCAGCACCCCTGGCTCTCTCCCAGTACAATTGGAAGATAGCCCACCACCAGGTGGAGCAATACATGGTAAAACTAATCCACCAGAGCCCACCCCTCTACTCAGAACAAGTGACGTCATTCGTTCCAGGCACCCAGGTGCCATGGGAGCTTGTCCATCAGACTTCAAACCTCCGGATATCCATATCAATCCTGTTCCACTTCAAGCGACAGACATTGAGTGATGATGTTTTTGCTGGTGATATTGACCGATGGTTGTCAATTCTCATTGGCTACCTTCTCCGAACTGCGACCCTCCTAGACCACCGGTTTATCTTAAATCACCTACTCAGATGTCCAACAGGTTTCTCATTCTGGGGCAGTAAATTCCTTCAGTTTGTGTGGGCTGAATACCCCGTGTGCTCTCTCTCCTCAAACCCCGTTATCGATCACTTCTTCCTGCTTTATGTTACACTCATATCACCACTATCGGAGCGGGACAACATGCTGGCCAATTACGAGGCGCCCGTCCAGGATAGTGACCCCGCTGAGTGGTCCCTGTTGGACGAGCTTGGAGAGGTGGAAGTCGCGGGGAAGCAGCTACTGGAACGGGATTATCTCGAGCTCCTGGGCCAGTTTAACTTCGGATTGTTCTTCAGGGAGCTCCTCAGACACCCCACACCAGAGGATTTCATGAAGGGACGACAGGATATGTCAGAGCGAGATGTAATGATGTTGTTTAGTATGTGTCTTCAGTGCATAACCCATATTAAGGAGGCCTTTACCTACCTTGATTTTACACGATACAGAAACTTTTGCCAGCGCAATGCCCGGATTATGACCACTCTCGTCATGTTCGTCTCCGATTATTACTACTTTTTTGAGTGGTACGGTGGGAGATTTGAACGATTTTCAATGACACTGGACACGGACAAGAACAAGTTGCTGACAATGCACAACTTTGTTTTTGAGGAGGGGTTCCGATGTCTCGCGGAGACCAGTAACGCCTCTCTCTGGCAATTCCTAACCGAACTCCCCTACCAACGAGTTTCAATAAAAGTTCTGTGGAAGCTGTACTGTTTCCTTCACCAGATCAACCCCGACAGGTGCATCAGGAGCTCGATACTCCGGGATGGTTCCCCTTATGAGATCGTCACAAAACTATACAAATCAGCCAGGTTTCAGAGGAGGTTGGAGAGTCTATCTGACGAGGACTGTACCTACATGGTTAACATCTTCAGCCGAATGGCTCTCTCCCGCGAACCAAACGACAGTTTTGTCAGTGTCATAGCCCTGGATATATATCATATTGGGGTTACTGCACCGGCTGATAAACAGTCCACTGACCATGCTAGTAAAGTTTGTCTCAGCAGTATTATTGATCACAGTCCTGCGGTGGTGTCAGCGATACTGGTTAATATGGAGAAACCTACACTGAAAGATCTACCAAATAATCTTAGGTTAGTGCTGATTGTACTTGGCTCTTCTTCTAAAACATAATCGAATGTAAATGTAGGAGAGGTTTGTAGTTAGGAAATTAGATAGAGGGACAATAAAAACAAGGGATTAAGGGATAATGTGGTCAAGTGGTTAAGTGGTGCAGGTGGTTATACCAGCTGGGTCACACCGTTGCCATAGTAACACATGATTTCTGTTCAGGTTATTCAAAGGTATTTCATTACAACAGTGGTTGCCAAGGGATGAAGATTTTAGCCTTCTGATAACGTGGCTCCAAACAGCAGCTCTAACGTCCCTTACCAATCAACTTAGTCGCATCATTCTCAAAGGTATGGCAAGTAAATGACCAAATTATTCTTTCACCGATGACAGATAGAAGACGATCTTTAATGGTACATCCGAATTCCGAAAGGATGATCCGGCACTATGATGATGAACAAACCTATACTACTAATTCAATGATATTATTTATTACACTCTTTCCCCACGATCAGGATTAAATTGGGGTAGCCACGATCAGCGTCTGTTTATCCCTGCTGAATATCATCGAAAGATTGCAGTTATGATCGTTGCTGCCCACTCCTACCACCTTCCTGACCGACCTGGTTATCTTATCCACTCTGCAGTACCTGATTTTACCAAACATGTCAGCAATGTTGAAAAGGTAAGAGAGCTATTACATGTCAGCAATGTTGAAAAGGTAAGAGAGCCGATTATTACATTTAACTCTGAACTACAAACACAAACACGAGTGTTTTAACAGAAAACAATTGTTTCAAACTCTGAACTATGTAATCATTGTTTTATAGTTAACTGTTAACAAACATAGAATGCTGGCCCTGGGGGATTGAATGCCCCGCGAACCGACCGAAACAAGTAAACAACCGATCAGAACTCGTTATTTAGGTCACGTGACTGGTTATCAGCCAATCAGGGACCAGTATTTCCTGATTCGGTCGGTTCCTGTAATGCCCCCTTTTGTTCCCTGGAAAACAATCCCGTTATCTATATTATAAAGCAGAGAACCTTGCAAGACAATTGGTTTTTTGGGGGGTTTTAGGGCTTGCACGTGGAAAATTGACGTGTTGTTAGGGGTGTTTGGTGGGGTTTGGGGCGTGCACGTGCGTGTGTAAAGGTTTTATAAATTTGGGGGATAATAGCTCTTTGGAAAGAGCTTGACATTATCTTTCTAATGAGCCTTGGAATTTTGAAATTGGTTGAGAAATGACCGAGTTATGAGGGAAATGGTGATAATCAAACCTGGCTATTAAAGATTCAGAAGGAAAGGTGCTGGTTTGCATTATAACGTGTACAGCTTTTATAATGGCCGATCGTTAATAGAAAAAAACATTAATGCAGATTCTAGAACCATCAAGATACCACGCGAAAACTATCCACAGTTTTCTTGTTCTATGGAAAGGTTGTGTTCTAACCCTCCTTCTGTAAAAGAAGGGCGGAACACAACTTTGAATATATATTTAATTGATAAAGCATTGTTGTATGTGATGGGGGGGATGTGGTGTGTTGTGGCTCCAGGCAGCTATCGTCACAACTTTTTTGCTCCTCTATATCTCCCAAATATAGTATGTTATAAAGGACAGGACCACAATTGATTATAGTACGCTAAGCGTAGCTTTTCATTTCCCTGCGCCAGGACGCTGTAGCGGCTAGTTGAGTTCCATCCGCAGTTCGCCATTCACAGCAGACGCATAAATATGCGTCCCGCATTCAATAATGATAATGCACTTCTATTTTAAGCCTAATGATTCAAGAATTCAATAACCTTTGTGTCTTAACCGATTTCTTTGACTCTAGAGTTCGATATTTTGCAAAATGTTCCTTCTCGTCCTCCTCCTTCCTAATGTGCTCCAATCGACCATGATTGATGGTGTTCAGCCGGATATACCAAACTATATAGCCTTCTACCCCATCACTAAACAAGAGTGCGTACTAAACTGTTATCTTGATGAGGAGTGCAAAGCGGTCTATTTCTACCCCGGGAACGGGACCTGCTTTGCCTACGATCGTATCAGTGTTACTTACACCGACACCGAGAAAGATAAAGATGAACCTGCTGAAATGATGATGACGGTAGTTGATATGGATGCCGGATTGTTTGCCTCAATGCCCCTGGAGCTGGGTGTGGTCGATATACCCACTCCGGGGGTCAGTGTCCTTATCATGGACAGGTACGGATATTGCTTCACGTTCACACCACAAGGCACTGCCGAGTTTGTGACGACAGACTGCAGCTTTTACTCGAAATTTTCCGTTGTGGCAACTGAAAATGAGAGGATTATAACTCTCCGGATAAAGAATGTTAGGTGTTTATACTTTGACACTGATGGACCGAAACTGACGAAGGATTGTGAGGATGAAAGGGCACGTCTACCAACCACTCAGATTCTAATTAACCATACCTCAGTTGATTTAACCAACTACCAAATGTACCAGTATCGCGAGTACACAGTATGCCAAACCTCCCAGGTCATGGACTACCTTCCAAACGCTTTTGTCCTACGGAAGAATGAAAATCCTTTGCTAAACCCAGGCTGGAAATTAGAAGCCTTGTGCAGGAAGGGCTTCCGGCTGAAGAGTGATCCAAGGGCCAACTTCTTCTACATAGAATGCCAGGAAAATGGAGAGTGGTTATACAATGACGTGTGTGTAGCGATAGATACCGATGCAGATGTCAAACATGATTATGTTGAGGAACCTGGGGAAACAGTTAACTGTACGTGTGAGTGTGGGATCCTTGGACAGCTGGCCACCATTGACAAGATCCTCGTTACTGTCTTCCTCGTCTCATCCTACATTATTGTCGCCGTGGCAGCGAGAATTCAACCCAGGAATGGGTGAAAATTGTTTAGTGCAAAGTTGCGTTGCTAAACGACTGTGCTCCTTCATCAACACAATTATTGTCGCCGTGGCAGCGAGGATTCAACCCAGGAATGGGTGAACATTGGATCGTGTGGTACGATCCACAACCAGCAAGATATCAGCTTAAGGTTTTCTGAAAGGGAGTGCGGTAAAAACTGGTTAAAACTGTTTACGGCTGTCGGCTTATTTGTTGGTACTTTGTCGATTATATTTCGAAGTTTGCAGAGCAAAAAGAATTATGGAACACGGAAATTTCAATCAATGTATTTAAAACTGTTACGCTAAGGATGATATTATATCGCAACTTGCTCTACTTGCCTACTTTCAAGTGAATAACGAAAGAGTGCGATTTTATCAGTAATTGTTATTGTTTAAATGGTGATGCTTTGTTCTAGTTTACAAGCCGATCGTTTCTTTTGTCCTTAGTCCTAGGTAAACTAAATCAAATCAACTAGTAACTACCAATACATCGTTATCCCTCCCCTAACTTTCTATCTCTCTTCACTTTCTATTTCCCCTAACTTTCTATCTCTCTTCACTTTCTATCTCTCTTCACTTTTTATCTCTTTTCAGAACACGTTTGCCCGGTGGTGCTGGGAGGTCCTTCTCCTGCTGTGTCTTCACAAGACTGACCTGGCAGAACACGACTCCCGTTCCAGGAAAATAAACAAACAAATGAGGTGAGAACTGAGTGATGAGTGGTTGATTAGAGCTCAATGACATTCCTTGATGAGTGGGTGATTATTTAATATTTGCATTACCTCACCATGCAATGGTATCATTGCCCCATTTTCGATTGGAATGATCATATTTATTCGCGATCACCCGGCAAAGCTCTGCAAAGCTTGACAAAGCTTGACAACTCTTTGCAAAGAGCTTTTCAAAGCTCCATAAATCTGACCAACCACATATTACATAATACAGTTGGACCCCGATTTAACGGCACCCTCGGGGGAAAGGGATTTTGTCCGTTAAATCGGGGTGTCCGATAAATCGGGGCCCGACTGTATATAGGATTATAATAAGGGAAACCAGAGTATGAGAGTAATTTTTGGGAAAAATAACTAAAGGTGAATTTTTACTGCAACCTATGAACATTCACAAAACGGAACATTATAAATATCTCACGTTGAAACCTTTTTCGACAACAAAAAGTCCAGGGTAAAATCACTCTGAATGTGAAAACCTTTATCCTTTTTAGAACTAATGCAATTCTGTTTGAATCTTTTTGAAGAAAATCGTCCAGGAACCGACCGAAACAAGTAAACAACCAATCAAAACTCGTTATTTAGGTCACGTGACTGGTTATCAGCCAATCAGGGACCAGTATTTCCTGATTCGGTCGGTTCCTGCTGTCTACCCCTTGTGTTCATACACTTCAATCTCCGTGAACTCAAGACAGTCCCCCGTAGATTTATAAAACCAGAGTCCAAATCCACTTTTACCACCGCAATCCAGCCAGTACGTCTGATCCTCCACTGATTCTCCATCCCGCACATGGATGGTGTCAACAGTGCACGATGCCATTGAGTTATAGCCTTCATCCAACATCGCGTACACTATCACCCCATCCAATCGAGCCCTGGAATTGAATAATTAGTAAATAATTGTATAATTAGTAACCATCGAGATTTACTCTTTGAAACACCCTGAATATCTTGTTATGTATACGAAACAGAGTCTAGCTAGGCAATGAATATCACAGTTCTTGAGTTGGTTGAGTCAAGAAATCAATTATACCTGTTCCAGTTGAATTTCCCATTAATGACTTTGATTTTTCCAATGCTATACCGTCCATCGAAAAAGTACTTGAACCACTGATCTTGACCACTACACTCAGTGTGACTTGCAGTATTTAGATCTCCGTCAACCGCATTCTCAGCTGAAAAGATTACACCACGGGTTACAAAGTACAGTTATACAGTACAGTTATACAGTACAGTTTTATGGAAACAGTTGGTTTAGGCACACGATGCAGGGCGGTTGAGGGTTCAGATCAAAATGGCAAAGAACTAACCTGCAAGATCATAGTACTGGGAAGACATAGAAACTCTAGATGCCCTCAAGAACTTTCCTTGTTGGACATCATTATTATCTCCACAAGTGTTGCAGGTTTTCCTACAGTTGTCCCTCATAAACTGAAGGAACTCCGCGGAATCACAATAACTTGCCCACGTGGGACATTTCTCACTGTATTCTTCATTGTCATAGCAATCACTAATCGAGTCATCATGATCATCTCCATGACACGCGTTACAACTTTTCTTACAGTCCACTAACATGGTTGCCGCTTCACTCTCACACTGCCCAGCCGCTGCCCGGTGATCACATCCTGGCATTTTGTTCACACAGTCAGGATCATCAATCTCCTCCTCCTTACATAGACCACAAGTCTTCTTACAGTTGTCCCTCATGAATTGGACGTAGTTCTCGGCGTCACAATAACTCTCCCACGTGGGGCAGTTCTCACGATACTCTGCACTATCATCACAGACGCCACCATCATCATCACCATCATATTCATCATCATAGAGATCTTTTCCAATCAACCAAACCCCTTCAGTAGCAAAATGACAGATGTTCCGGCCGCGTTTAATGAAAATGAACCCCTTGTCCCCCCAGTCGGAGCCCCATGAGTTCTTTACCTCCCAGGAATACTGGTCATACCCAACCACTGCTACTGCGTGCCACACGCCACTTTCCTCTACCCAGCAACCATCGTAGTGGCCTGACCTTAGGAGGGGGGAGGTTGTTGTTCTAACCCTCCTTTACATTTTTATAAAGAGCGTCGAGCAAGGCAAGAGGGATGAGTTATACGTGGGGGGGGGGGTGGCTGAACTTCAGTCACCACCCCCTGTTGACAGTGACACGTGAAACGGGAGGGCAGGGAAACACAGAATTATGAATACATAATCATGATAATGCAATGATTCTTGTTAAAGAGCGTCGAGCAATGCAAAAGGGATGAGTTATACGTGGGGGGGGGGGGGGGCTGAACTTCACCCCCTATACGTGCAGCCGACTACCTATGTTTTTTAGTAACCACCGACCCTGAAACTGGTGTAACTACCGCAACTCAACCCTAAAACAACTCACCTGTAGGCATAGAAATCGTCTTCAATTCGTAAAGAACTGGTAACCGGTCCATCCTGAAGAGCGTTAACCATTAAATTATCTTGTTCACTGACACTCACTGTTGGCTCATAAAACCATTTGATCTCGTTAATCTTTACTTCACTCTCAAACACGTTCTTGTGGGACGTGTAACTACAGTATCGGTCCTGTCCTGAGAGTTAGAAACAGTGGTAAAAGCGAGGAAATCTCCAATATAAGATAATATATAGAACAGACTAGAAGATCTGAATTTAGCGAAACCAATTTGAGTCCTATATTATTACCTGCATACTGAGCACTACTTGCAGCCCAAGCATAGTTTGTTTTGTTGACCCACCTGATGAAGAAAAATAGTACATTAATACATACATTAATACACCATAATACATACATTAATACCCCAGATCTAGTTATAAATTAACAAGAGATAAAAGTTTATCAGTCAATACATTGGTTTCTTACGCATAAACAGAAGAAGAAACCCCCCGTTGCAATCAACACATTGATTTCTTACGCATAAACAGAAGAAGAAACACCCCCGTTAGTCAATACATTGATTTCTTACGCATAAACAGAAGAAGAAACACCCCCGTTAGTCAATACATTGATTTCTTACGCATAAACAGAAGAAGAAACACCCCCGTTAGTCAATACATTGATTTCTTACGCATAAACAGAAGAAGAAACTCCCCCCCCCCCCGTTGCAGTCAATACATTGATTTCTTACGCATAAACAGAAGAGGAAACACCCCCGTTAGTCAATACATTGATTTCTTACGCATAAACAGAAGAAGAAACACCCCCGTTAGTCAATACATTGATTTCTTACGCATAAACAGAAGAAGAAACACCCCCGTTAGTCAATACATTGATTTCTTACGCATAAACAGAAGAAGAAACTCCCCCCCCCGTTGCAGTCAATACATTGATTTCTTACGCATAAACAGAAGAAGAAACACCCCCGTTGCAGCCATCTTTTCCAGGGTAATCAACTTCGAAGGTACAATCAAGGTAGAGCTGTTCGGCAAGTTGTAACTTGTTGCCAGTGGCAACCCTGTATATGAATTCCAGGGGCACGTTCGCTGCAAATGCCCAGCAACTACCACATTTGCCTGAAATTTTGGGGAAATCTCTAATGTCTACTAGGGGGTTTGTTTCTGGCATTTCAATGGCCGTAGTAACAGCTGCTACAGTTGCCGTAGCAACAGTTGCTAAAACTCTCACCTTGGTTTTTGACGTCTGTCAACAATGATCTCCAAGTCCGTGCTGCGGGTGCTCCAAGACCACCTGAACTCAAACCCTGGACAGTTATTTTCCTCATTCCTTGAGTGTTCGCTCTACTGAAATTCCTCTCTGCCCCAAGAAACATTGACCGCTCATCTTTTGTCATCATTGTGAAGGAATTAACTCCCATTTTATACCCGGAGTTATATTTGTTGTGATCCTTTATCATGTTGTAGTTTTTCACAAAGGCCCGCTGTCTTATTGCCGCTTGGATTGGATTAGCCCGTAGTCCAGGTTCCTCGATATCATTGTATGCAGCCAAATAAAGGTTGTAAGCCTCACTGACACTGTCAGCATTCTCGATCTGGGCTTTGATGTCCGCGGATTTTGCAGTTGCGGACAGTCGTAAGCCCTCTCCAGGAGAGAGGAGATTGCAAAGCAAACAAAGCAGTAACATTTTTTACATTAGCAAGCCGAATCTTTGTTTTATATTTTGTAACTCAATTATGGTTGTGGAAATTTTATATCGTCCTCTGACTGCTGGACATATATTCTGCATAATTCAAAAGCAAAGAATACCTCAGTGATAGTTCAGAAATGTCCTATTATATAAACATGATACCATAAATAATAGGATCGGGTTCTTACTTTGCCAAAGAACTCGCAATTTACTTTTCCAAAGAACTCGCAAAACGGTACTTTCTTCAGACCAATTTCAAGGAATTATTGCAAGAAAAAAGTTATCGTGCATGGGAAGAATTTTATACTTCTTACTTAGTGGCGGGCTGAAAAGATATATTAATACATACAATCCACATTTCCGAGACTGCCCTGCGGCCTGCTATGTGACTACCAAATCAAACGTGGCAATTCCTGAATACTTCATAATATATTTTTACTCATAGTCTAGTTTTGACTACAATTTCTAACAATCCATCTCATTTCCATCTCAGGAAGCAGAAGAGTGAGGGTTGCATGTCCAATATGTCCAGCCCTGAACCGATAGTCCGACAGAATAGTGACGGTGCAGGGAGCTCTCCATCTTGCCCATCTACCTCATCATGTGTCTCACCTTCTTTCGTGGGACAGTGGGGGAAGTTCCCCTACAAGATGCGTAAAGAGGTAATTACAATTTCGATAAATTTAGTTTCTATCCGTTTTGATTGTTGAATGAGTTTAGTTTGTTAATTGATTGTTTTTCAGCCTGGTCTGACATCACTTTGTGAGGCACTAAGAACGAATGGTGAGATGGCAGCCTACGTCGCTCTATCTATAACTTCCATTGGCCACTCAACTATTGACTTTCAGGTGAGATATGGAGATATTATAGTGGGAGAGATATAGTGGGAGAGATATAGTGGGGGGTGAGATAGATAATAGTTGGGTGAGAGAGATTCATAGCATCTTCGAAGTCCGTGACCCAGTGCAACTCTTATCATGTTTCTAAAAAACTTTAGTAATTGCTTAGATATCTTTATGAATTTATTAAATAGATCTGCCCTCTTACGTCCGTGACTAAGAGGAGTCGAACTTTTCTAAGATAAAAACAAACAGATATATTTATAAAAAACAACCAAGCTTGATATTTATTGGGGGGTACGTCACCTTTTTTTTTGCCCACTGCCCACATTATTCTTAAATTTTGAATTTGCCCACATGGGCAAAAGTGGGCAAAAGTAGGCAAAAGTAGGCAAAAAATTTAAATCCATAAAAAATATATGCTATCAACCAGGTAATCGTCTGTGACAAAGGTTTTTCACCACCAATGTCCTCCTAGAGGTCCCCCTTATCGATTCCAACCGATAATTTATTTGCTCAGGGTTGATAAGGCTCCATATCCAACTGAGAAAATGGGCAAAATATGTTGGCAAAATTAGGAAAATTGGTCATTTTAGGCACGTTTCTCACATGGTTGGAGTGGAAAATTTTTCTGGTTTTTCTGGGACCCCATTGGAGTACAATGCAAGTGGAAAACCTTTGTTATGTATCAGTTCCCTAAATAGCCCCAAAATGACGAAAAATCACTGGCCTTTGCCTAATTTTGCCAAATTTTTTTGCCCACTTTTGTCCAGTCGGACATGGAGCCTTATCAACCCTAAGTCATAAGTAAGTACATTAATTATCGGTTGGAATCGATAGAGGGGACCTCTTGGAAGACATTGGAGGTGAAAAACATTTGTCACAGAGGGTTTTCTGGTAAAGTTTTGATGCTTATAATATTTTTGCCCACTTTTTGCCCACTTTGCCCACATTATACCTGTTTTTTGAGATTTTGGTTTGCCCATGTGGGCAAATGTGGGCAAAAGTGGGCAAAATAAAAGGTGACGTACCCCCCCTATTTATTCTGTATTTAAAACTGTCTATTTTCTATACTGCACCCCGTCCTCCTTTATTTATTCGACTCGCTAGCTAGCGTCACTACCCCTTCTAGTTAACTATTAATAGCATCACCACCCCTTTTAATCAACTGACAACTCTAAGCTAGCATCACCACCCCTTCTAATCAACTCTATAATAGCTAACATCGTACCACTCCTATCTAGGCTGACGGGGTACAACTGCTGATATCACTACAAAAGAACACGCCCTGCCACGCGAGAGCAGCTCTTCAGATCATTGTAAATCTTCTAAACACCACTCTCCGCAACAAGTAAGAATAGAAACATGTGTCTAACAGGAACCGACCGAATCAGGAAATAATGGTCCCTGATTGGCTGATAACCAGTCACGTGACCTAAATAACGTGTTCTGATTGGTTGTTTACTTGTTTCGGTTGGTTCCTGCTGTCTAACCGTGGCACATTGATGGCTAAGGAGTGACCGATGAAAACATGAACACAAAAAAGACATGGAATTGGAGTGCTAGAAAATCAAAGATAAATCAACAATGGGTGTGATATATACTAAACTTTCAATGCTTCCACAGGACCCTCCATTTACTGATAAACCTGCCTGATTTCTGCCCTATCATCTTGTGGCTCGCCAAGGCTGAGTATTCGGGCTTTCAAGTGAATGGGAAAGTTGTCAAGCCGTTTTCAGGTAATGAAGCTGCCTCCTCGCCTCAATAATTTTGAAGCGGCCTCAATAGTATTGAGTCAATACTGTATAGTATTGAGTCAATACTGTATGTAACAGTGCTGAGAAATTGAGATGAACCTCAACAAAGTTGCAGTGAGATGAAACTTAAAACTTTAAAACTAAAAGTTTAATTGAAGTATACCAGTCTAATATGTTATGTATCCCCTCAGGATTTCCTACATCGGAGGAATTTTATCCTCCCGGTAAATCGGGGTTCCGGTAAATCGGGGCCCGGTAAATCGAGGTCCGACTGTACCAGTCTAATTTGTTATGTATCCCCTCAGGGTTTGTGATAAACAGGATGGTATCAGCCTACCAATCATCCCAAAACGAGGGAGATCTTACTATGAAGTTCTGGTTGAAACTATTCTTTTCTGTTGGAAACTTTCAGAGTGAACCAGCTATGGTAAGGGACCCTTTACGTACAGAATGAATCAAGATTCTCCAAAGAAATAAACTATCCGTATCGAGCCTTTTCTCTATCATCACATTACTGCAAGTTGACTGCGTCGACACCTAAATGCAGCTTGGTGACGCAGTCACTAGCCGCACTAAAAATCAGCGTGATGCTAGATCTCAAAATCACTCAACAATTTATCTCAACATTGCATTGTATCTCAACAATGTATCACTTAATAACACACAGAGAATAGAACATCAAACACAACTTCCCAACCAGCTATCAATTCTGGACAAGATGTGCAAGGTTGTGTTTCGGTACCGGGGTGATGAGCGGCATCTGATGGGAGAAATGAGGAGTTACCTTGGGAAATGCATTGAATCCTGCAAGAAAAACTCAAGTAGGGTAGGTTCTAGAATCTAGAATATAATTCCCCTATCCAGTGTCCCTTTGAAAAGATTCCTCAACTAATCCTCTATTCTTGTAACTCCAATGACCCATTCCCCTCATTTTCCTCCCTCCTAGTCCACCTGGGTCCACCTCCCCTCTCCCCTCCTTTCCCTCTCCCCTCCCCTCTCCCCTTCTATTCCCCCTCACATTCCTCCCTCCCTCAGATCATGTCCTTTGTGTCGTGGTTCAGTAATGTTGGTTCCATAACCTCCCTCCTCCAATCCCTCTCCTCTCCCCTTCCCCTCCCATCTCCCCCTCTCCTCCCCCCTTCCCCTCCCATCTCCCCCTCTCCCCTCTCCTCTCCCCTCCCCTCTCCCCTTCTATTCCCCCTCACATTCCTCCCTCCCTCAGATCATGTCCTTTGTGTCGTGGTTCAGTAATGTTGGTTCCATAACCTCCCTCCTCCAATCCCTCTCCTCTCCCCTTCCCCTCCCATCTCCCCCCTCTCCCCTCCTTTCCCTCTCCCCTCCCCTCTCCCCTTCTATTCCCCCTCACATTCCTCCCTCCCTCAGATCATGTCCTTTGTGTCGTGGTTCAGTAATGTTGGCTCCATAACCTCCCTCCTCCAATCCCTCTCCTCTCCCCTTCCCCTCCCATCTCCCTCCTCTCCCCTCCTTTCCCTCTCCCCTCCCCTCTCCCCTTCTATTCCCCCTCACATTCCTCCCTCCCTCAGATCATGTCCTTTGTGTCGTGGTTCAGTAATGTTGGTTCCATAACCTCCCTCCTCCAATCACTCTCCTCTCCCCTTCCCCTCCCATCTCCCCCTCTCCCCTCCTTTCCCTCTCCCCTCCCCTCTCCCCTTCTATTCCCCCTCGCATTCCTCCCTCCCTCAGATCATGTCCTTTGTGTCGTGGTTCAGTAATGTTGGTTCCATAACCTCCCTCCTCCAATCCCTCTCCTCCCCTGGCACTGAGTTCTTCTGGTGGAGTTACTACGTCACCAAGATGGAATGTGCCCCCCAGATCACAACGGGGTTCTTTCAGGAGCTCACCGAGGTGGGTTTCACCCCTGTTATTATATTGCACCCCTATTATCATTGCATATATAATGAGCTATTATAACGCGGAGGGGTGGGTTGTGTGACAGTGTCTTAGACACATGTTTCACATGTCAACATGGTGTTTTACGGAAAAATATTAACATTTTAGCTGAGGTCACTGAAACTGCTAGAATTTTGTGATGTCCATGCTACGTGGACACACAACTCACATTATATGTCTGTGTGTTTGTTTGTCCTCTGCTTGTCACATCACTCTACTTCACATCTCTTGACAAGGGCACAGCTCAGTAAGCATATAGTCTACTGCTCGCAGCGCATGTATTTAGTGCTACGTAGATTGTAGCACAGTGTTTTTTACAAAATATCAAATATGATTAACAGACGTAATATATATTTGAAACGCTTTATTTACTCCATCATGACTAGATAGTAAATAGTGAGTACTGGCCTAGGCAACTCAGTATTAGATCACTGGTCAGTACTACTGACCAGACTAGTGATCTAATACTGAGTTGCCTAGCTAGACTCTGTTTCGCGCCCCGTTAGAACATAACAAATACTGGGCAATTTTGCATTTGCGGGCATCGCACTATAGACGCAGTACCCACGTACTATAGACGCATTATAGACGCATTATAGACGCATTATAGACGCAGTATAGACACACGCAATATAGACGGACTTTCGTAAGCAGCAGTATAGACGCAGTATAGGCGCATTATAACAGCAATATAAACGCATTTTTATAGACGCGACGCAGTATAGCCGCATTATAGGCGCACTACCCACCCCAAAATTACCTTATAGACGCACTATAGACGCATTATAGACTGACTATAGCAGCACCATAAACGCTACATAGACGCATATAGACGCGTTATAGAAGCATTATAGACGCAAATCACTTTTTATAGACGCCGCGTCTATAAAAAACGTGCTTTTTTAAGAAGCACTATAGACGTACTCCAGGCTACAGTGCGATATTTGAGGCGCAGTTGGGCGTTTTATAAACGCATTTTTGTCGCATATAAAAGGAAGCAGTATAGACGCATTATAGACGCAGTATAGCCGCATGTGTGCGAAATCGATAAAGACGCAATATAGACGCAAAATAAGAAGGAGAGGGAGAGGGAAGGAGGAGAGCGAAGGAGAGGGAAAGGGGAGGGAGGGATACAGGGACAGAGACAGACGGATAAAGACCTGAGACAGACGGACAGAGTTTAAGATGGAGAGAGAGAGAGTAAGATGGAGAGAGAGTGAGATAGAAAAAGACAGAGATGGAAACAAACGGACAGAGACAGACGGACGGACGGATCTCCCTCTCTCTCCATCTTAATCTCTCTCCATCTTAATCTCTCCGTCTGTCTCAGATCTTTGTGCATCTGTCTCTGTCTGATCTGTCTCTGTCTCCCTCCCTCTCTCCCTCTTTCCCTCTCCTTCCTTCTCCCTCCCTCCCTCCCTCTCTCCATCTGTCTCTATCTGATCTGGTTCTGTATCCCTCCCTCTTTCCCTCTCCTTCCCTCCCTCCCTCTCTCTCTCCCTGATCTCCTTCTTATTTTGCGTCTATATTGCGTCTTTATCGATTTCGCACACATGCGGCTATACTGCGTCTATAATGCGTCTATACTGCTTCCTTTTATATGCGACAAAAATGCGTTTATAGTTCGCCCAACTGCGCCTCAAATATCGCAGCGTGCGTCTGAGTACGTCTATAGTGCTTCTTAAAAAAGCACGTTTTTTATAGACGCAGCGTCTATAAAAAGTGATTTGCGTCTATAATGCTTCTATAATGCTTCTATATGCGTCTATGTAGCGTTTATGGTGCTGCTATAGTCAGTCTATAATGTGTCTATAGTGCGTCTATAAGGTGAATTTGGGGTGGGTACTGCGCCTATAATGCGGCTATACTGCGTCGCGTCTATAAAAATGCGTTTATATTGCTGTTATAATGCGCCTATACTGCGTCTATACTGCTGCTTACGAAAGTCCGTCTATATTGCGTGTGTCTATACTGCGTTTATAATGCGTCTATAATGCGTCTATAATGCGTCTATAGTACGTGGGTACTGCGTCTATATAGTGCGATGCCCGCAAATGCAAAATTGCCCAAATACTGAGCTGTATGATGATAGAATACCGTATCAACACATCTGTGATGGGCTGCATCTGAATTCGGATCCAGCCCTCTCCTATCGGTGGATGCCCATAGTACAAATCATTTCACCTTTATTATATTCTCCCTACAGGTCCTGTTCACCAACCCTGACATGACGATTGATGTTGCCTTTCGAAAGGCTGTCCTGAAAGCTGGTGCTGGGGAAGGAGGAGAGGAGTTGGAAGGTCTTACAATTTCTTCCATTGCCATTTATAGGTTCGTGCAGGGGTTTGTTTGTGTTTTAAAGATTTCTGTTAAATTTGCAAATAACCAATCACCGCGGTTACATAATTCCAGTGTCTAGTTAAAGTGAAAAAAGTCCGATCTGTTTGTGCAATGTGAACTGCAGTCGTGTGTCATATTAACAGGAACCGACCGAATCAGGAAATACTTGGTGATGACATCCCGGCTTCGTTTGCCGCGCTTCGCGCGGCCCTAGTGTAGGGGGGACCGCGTCACCAAGGAAATACTGGTCCCTGATTGGCTGATAACCAGTCACGTGACCTAAATAACGAGTTCTGATTGGTTGTTTACTTGTTTCGGTCGGTTCCTGCTTATTAATCCGTTAATTCCTCTCACTCAGGTGGGCGACCCTACTACACCAAGTACCCATGGACCACCCCTTGTTACCCTTTGCCTGGAGAGAGTTCTTCTGTCTCTACTTCAACAGGATAGCCCCCGAGTCGTCTGGTGTTGGCCATCGATATTTCCAGGTCGGTAGATTGAAATATATGGGAGATATATAATTTTGGTGTTTATGGGTGACTAAGTTTAGAGAAAATGTGGGGTAGTTGAGCATTGGGATCGTAAATTGTGCGAACTTATAATTAAGGGCTCATTGAACGAATTTGGAAAAACTTAAGATCGAGGTCAGATTCGGTAGTTGGCATTTCGCCACTTCCCGCCAAGTTCACCCAAAGATAGTTCTGAGCCAGAGCTAGAGCTTCATTGTATTTCTAACCATCCTTGTGAATGAATTTTAACCTTTTTCCTAGAAACGATCTAGGATCACTCTCCGTTCTCTCTTTCCGAGAAATGGCTCATCCAAGATATCACATATTCCGTTCCTAGTAGTTGCTCACAGTGTGTACATGTTGTTTCAGGGCATGTTTCAAGTGAGAGAGATCCGGGCTATCAAACAGCGTCTTGTGGAAGCATCCAAGAACTTTGAACTCGGTAGGGGGACTATATTTCCTAGTTGTTAAACAGGAACCGACCGAATCAGGAAATACTGGTCCCTGATTGGCTGATAACCAGTCACGTGACCTAAATAATGAGTTCTGATTGGTTGTTTACTTGTTTCGGTCGGTTCCTAGTTGTTAAATATATTCCCAGGAACTCCTGGTCGACATATCATCTCTCTGTTCTATCACATTTTATCATGCACAGTTAGAGGCCACCCAGCTCTAGGTATTCCCAGAAAGATAAAATGCGATTTTTCCATTCTCTTCCCTGAATCCCATTGTATTTTTCCCAGAAGAAGAGACAGAAGAAGAGATCACAGAGGCTGTATTATTCCGGACGAAGCTCTCCCACTTTTTCCTATCCTTGTCACTTTGGACGGATGAGACACGGCTCCAGGAGGCGAATCTCTTCCTCCCTGGGCTACCAGCCCAGTACTGCAGTGATAAACTAGAAGAAATATTCAGGGTATGAAAATGTACTGCTCTTATCTTGTCTAGCTGCTTTTTAACTGTGTTTGAGTTGTGTGTCGCTACTCGTTGTACCTGGTAGAATTTGTGTTATTGCCAGAAAACTGTTTGTTATTGATGGGAAATTTGAATTATATTTAGTTCATAAGAACTGATGAGCAGTAAAGGACCCCATTGGTACAATGTTGTTTACCATTGTTCATTGTTGTTGTTGTAAGCTGCTACACTGCTGCACTACCGTCCTGTGATGTACTAAACACTGCACTACCGCACTGTCCTAAATAGTAAATACTGCACTGACGAAAGGGGCGTCCTGTAAACTGTCTGAAGATCATAGTGCATTGTATCCAAAATCAGCTGATTTTAATCAGTCTTAGGAATACAATAGCCTCAACTGCCAAAAACAAATCTTTGATAGCGTAAACAGGTTTTTGTGATAAGCAATCACCATGTTATTATAACTTTAGATACCAGATTAAAACATCAGTTTCATGTTTCCATCTTAAATGCTTCTTCTTAGTATTGCCATGCTTGTTCTGTATCCATTTTTGTACAATTCCCTTATTTCCAAGTTGCTTCCATCCTGATCCTCTAACTAACCCCTCCTCTCTGTGTTAGAACGAGAGTTGTCCCTGGTACGATATGGTTGATATATGCCAGCTGGACCTGGACATCCACAATGATATTGATGAATGGGGCAGGTAGGTTTAGATCATTTATTTCAGGAACCGACCGAAACAAGTAAACAACCAATCAGAACTCGTTATTTAGGTCACGTGACTGGTTAGATCAACCAATCAGGGACCAGTATTTCCTGATTCGGTCGGTTTCTTTATTTAGTACCACCCTGGCTACGCCACTGATCCCTCCATTTTCTAGTTTGAAAGACACTGATCCCTGATTGGCTGATAACCAGTCACGTGACCTAAATAACGAGTTCTGATTGGTTGTTTACTTATTCCGGGCGGTTCTTGCAAAACATCCCTCCATTTTCTAGTTTGAAAGAGACACTGATCTCTGATTTTGAGTCGCTTGACACTGTTTCCTTGCTCCGGAAAGTATGAACAATTCAAAGTATGAACAATTCAACTCTGATTCAGGTATAGCGGCCGA
This sequence comes from Hormiphora californensis, assembly GCA_020137815.1. NCBI lineage: Eukaryota > Metazoa > Ctenophora > Tentaculata > Cydippida > Pleurobrachiidae > Hormiphora > Hormiphora californensis. The sequence goes on from CM035357.1 coordinate 1,653,524, forward strand.
AGGTACACGCCAAGATTCCCTAGTAAGAGGGAGGAAACGTCTCAATCCCTAGTTGAGCTTCTCTACACATACGTGAGGTATAATTAGGAAACAAACAGCGATCACGTGACATACCTTATATGGTGTTAATATATCACGTGACATACCTTATATGGTGTTAATATATCACGTGACATACCATCACGTGATTCAATTACACATGTGTATCGACCCAGTTTCCTCTTCCCTGTTTTAGGGACTTACTCAACAGCCAGGTTTAAGAGGTCCACGCATTTTCTTGTACTATCGAGTTATATGTAACAGCTGTCAATCCAGTATTATATTCTCCAGTAACACTCCCTAATTCTTGTTACTTAACATTTCCTTCTTGTTCCCTCTCCTCAGTCCCCAGTAACACCCCCTATTTTTTATTTTGTTTATCTCTCTAGTAACACCTCTTGTTCCCTCAGTAAGAATATGGTTGAAGCAGCCCCTCCCCCGGAACTCATTATCCCCCAGTCCCCAGTAACACCCCCCTGTAACACCCCCTATTTTGTATTTTGTGTATCTCTCCAGCTACCAGTAACACCTCTTGTTCCCTCAGTAAGAATATGGTTGAAGCGGCCCCTCCCCCGGAACTCATTATCCCCCAGTCCCCAGTAACACCCCCCTGTAACACCCCCTGTAACACCCCCTCTCCTCAGTAAGAACATGGTTGAAGCAGCCCCTCCTCCGGAACTCATTATCCCCCAGTCCCAGATACCCTCTCCCCTGTAACACCCCCCTGTAACACCCCCTGTAACACCCCCTGTAACACGTCTTGATCCCTCAGTAAGAACATGGTCGAAGCAGCCCCTCCCCCGGAACTCATTATCCCCCAGTCCCAGATACCAGAGCTCCCTGAACTATCGGGTGATCCTACTGATCTCCTCAGTACCGTCGGTAAGAAGAGAGAGGGAGAAGGAGCTTGGTTAACAATTTACTAACGAGTGGTTAGCCAGATAATATTTGGTTAAGAGTAGGTTAACATAATATTAAGAGCAGGTTTTAACAGCTCCCTAATATATAATATATAGGGGTTAACAGCTCACTAATATATAGGTTTTAACAGCTCCCTAACTCCCCTGCTGCAGGCCCTTACTTTGGTAAGCTAAGATCGCATGCTGAGAAGTTTGTAGAGCTGACGCAGCGGCTCCAGGCCCTTGACTCAGCGTATCTGGAGGACGTACCCAACATGTTTAGTAACAAGATCATACCTAAGGTAACTAGGATAACTAGGGTAACCAGGGTAACCAGTAATGTGAAGCATGTAGATCTATATCTGCAGATAACGTGAAACATGCAGATATAGTGTTATTATATTGCTCCATTTATAGAGACCTATTGACCACTGTACTATTGCATCCAATCGGGATCCAATCCTATCAATTCAAATCAATGACACAGATTTAACAATCCAAACTGTATAGTTAGTGATTTCTTTCTTGACGTTCTTGACAACCCCCTTGACAACTTGGTTACGAAGTTACCCCTTGCCAGCGCGCGCAAAGGTCGCCCGGCGACCTGAGGGGTTGTTTCGTAACCCCCTTGACAACCCCCTCCTTATATGGCAGCTATTCTGACACACATTACCCCCTCATATTAGACAGAGCTGGTACCTTGTTACAGTCGGATAGGAACAATGGGAAGGTGTAGTGGTGCCGCAATGATCACAATACACACTACTCAGTTTGTGGAGAATGTCGCTGTACACGAAGGTAGGTGAAACATGATAAGAGAGGGGGATTGGGAGTTAAGTGACTTAGTGGGGTAGGTAAAACATGATAAGAGAGCCCGGGGATTGGGAGTAGGGGGTAGGTAAAACATGTGACACACTAATTTCAGCTGACAAAATATATGACGTCTCGGCCAATGTGCTTTATATATAATCATCCAGCTAGGACGTAGCTCCGGGAGATCTCCCAGAAGTACAAGGGAGCTGTCGATCAGTTATTAACATTTGACTATGTATTATCAGGTATTACGGAGAACAGGAAACAATACGAGGAAGCATTGTCTCTCTGTCGTCTGGATCTTGATAGTGATGTTTGCACCACTGCCATGTACCTCCAAAACGTACGTGATAATCACTCCGAGCTAACTCCGTACTTGTTCTATAGAGGGCGCCAAAAACCGATAGTGCTCGATCAATGAGTGAGAGCTGGTTCAAAACAATTGTTTTTACTTGCCTTGTTCGATCCTAGTCCCTCCCCGCGCCCCGGGTCTGACAAAACAACTTCGTACCTACAGTTAACCTATGGGTCTTAAACATGATATAATGCTTGGTTCGCCCGAACTTTAAACTTTTAATTAAACTGTGTTATATAAAACTAATTTATAATAATTTCCTACCAGATTGTATCAGAGTTGTACCACGCATCGCAAAGTTATTCGGATATGGGACGGAAGTTATTTTACCACATTATCGATCATCTCACCACCGCAGTATGGCAGTACTCCCCCTCACAACAGATCTTCGCCTTCAGCATCGACTACCTCGGACAATCGTTTATCAGGTAAAACAAATGAGGTAAAACAGATGAGGTTAAACAAGTGAGGTAAAACAATTGAGGTTAAACAAGTGAGGTAAAACAAGTGAGGTAAAACAGATGAGGTACTAGCAAACATGTACGTTATATATATACGAAGTTGGTTTTGAAAACAGTACAATTCACCCGCTCAGTGAGTTCCAACCTCTAGTACAGGGTTTATTGTGTTAGGGTTTAGAATCCTTGTTTTCACTCCTCCATCTTCACGCGGATACATTAGTTGAGTGCGTGGTATATATTCTTGTGTTATGTATACCGAAACTAATTTGTAAATCTTGTAAATCTTCCCAGAAACAACTGTGATGAAACGCTGCCCCTTCTCAACTGTATCCTCTCCAAGGCTGACTTTGCCACCGTCCTCGCTCCACTCTTCCAACCGAATCAGGGCTATGAGCACTTCGTAACCGTCTACTCCTACGTCATCACCTCCCTCCCTCGCTGTGATGCAAGTATCGGATTTGCCGTTCTGTCCAAGTTTGACTTCCGAAGCTGGTTGGCTACACCCCACTCCACGGTTCCGAGGTGTAAGGAGATGCTGGATGCCATATTCTCTGGATTCTGTGCTTACCCGGTGGAGGAGGAGGATAATAACAGTGTCATGATGTTATATGATGCACTCAAGTTACATCTCAGGTTGGTTCATATGTATAGTGGGCAGGAACCGACCGAATCAAGAAATACTGGTCCCTGATTGGCTGATAACCAGTCACGTGACCTAAATAACGAGTTCTGATTGGTTGTTTACTTGTTTCTGTCGGTTTCTGTATAGTGGGGTTGGGAGGTGATCGGGAGGGGTTTATGGGTTGCTGAAGAACTGATGATGAGAGCTCAAGAACTTAACCCGAACCACAGCTTCAATCGATAATTTTTCCACCACCAACTTTTTTCCTGTTTCCACTACCATGATCTGTTTCCCCGCCAGGCAAGTTCTGCTGAACAGATTGTGCCCACTACTGCAGTACACAATAGAAAAGGCTCTGGCCCTGTCCCTCAAGAATGGCAAACAAAAAGCAGTTTGGAAAGTTATATCAGGTAAGAGCCGTAATTTGAATCGAATAGCCAAACCTAGACTGGCCGAGAAAAAAGTATTTCTTAGGTTTGGCCTTTGCTCTTAGAGCAGTTTAGTAGACTATTAAACTGCGTCTATTTTATCAGAAGTATTAGCGACGGACCATGCCCAGGAGATGCTTACCCTCAACACATGCCACAAAACTCTGTACGAACTTTCAAAATACTTCCTTCAGGTAAGGTTCACATAATTATCAAGGTTGCTATGGCAACAAAAATTCATATGTTCATAGTTTTTCATCGCAACCAAAAAGGGGTGAAAAGTGCATCAAATTCACACACCAGGAACCGACCGAATCAGGAAATACTGGTCCCTGATTGGCTGATAACCAGTCACGTGACCTAAATAACGTGTTCTGATTGGTTGTTTACTTGTTTCTCCCACAGTTCAAGAAAGCGATCCTGGACACGGCTACCCCTGATCTCTACTCTCACTGGTCGCACTACACCTTGGAATTTGTGGATCTCTTTTACTCGCTCTGTAAAACTTATATCACAAAGGCGGCCATTCTTGGTGAGTTTTAACCAAGTGGTTACCAAGTGGTTACTAAGGGGTTACTAAGGGGTTACTAAGGGGTTACTAAGGGGTTACCAAGTGGTTACTCGCTCTGTAAAACCTATATCATAAAGGCGGCCATTCTTGGTGAGTTTTAACCAAGTGGTTACCAAGTGGTTACTAAGGGGTTACCAAGGGGTTACCAAGGGGTTACTAAGGGGTTACCAAGTGGTTACTCGCTCTGTAAAACAAAGGCGGCCATTCTTGGTGAGATTTTATTTAGATCTGAGGGAGGGGGGTCGAAAGTTGTATCCAAAACTAAAAAAAAAGTAAATCTAACCCGCCTACAACCTGTACATGTGTTTTTATCGGAGATATAAAGCTGGTATAATTACAAAAAAGTCAATATTATAACCCCCTACAAGCTGGTATTATACATGGTGTACATGTGTTTTACGTCCCAAGTCTGATAATGACAATCAATATATAACACATGATCTCTCCTGCAGCTCCCAATGAGGGCCAGGCAGAGTGTATCTTCCGGATAACATGTGTAGTATTTGGTCCCTGGATTCTGGTGTACAAAGAGGGATGTCTGCCATGGTCTTCAAACCACCTTGAGGTAGTGTGGGAAATACTGGTCCCTGATTGGCTGATAACCAGTCACGTGACCTAAATAACGAGTTCTGATTGGTTGTTTACTTTACAAACCGCGATTACCTACAACTATGGCTCATGCAACTATGGCTCATAAAATCTATGAGCCATAGATGCATGCAACTATGGCTCATAGATTTTATGAGCCATAGATGCATACAACTATGGCTCATAGAAATGTGATCTGATTGGTTCTATGAGCCAAAGCTAGTGAGAGTGAGTGACACGTGAGTGACACGTGAGTGACACGTGAGTGACATGTGAGTGACACGTGAGTTTTCGAATCATGTAATATTAAATGAGCACAAATGTAAACGATTTACATAATGATAAATCTAATATTACATAATTAAAATTACACTATCAGTTCATCTTGGATATAATGGTAAAAGGGGTCCTTCTTTGGACAGTTCATAGAGCATTTCACGTGAACCAGCAGCTCCTTAACACGATGTTTATTCAAATCTATGATCGGATAGGTACTAAACAGCCGCCTTGCATTATCACTATCAGGATCCACAGTAAAAAACTCTCCAACAGGTCTGATTTTCGAGAAAGTAGTATAGGTAGGATGTTCCCAGAAATTGCCTGGCTAAAGTTTCTGATCTTTCACACTCTTCCAAAACCTCCCGGTACTCGTTGAACGTTGTAGTGTTGTTCGTGACGTCGATAACAATTATAGCTAGTGAATCCACTAACAAATTCTAATGAGCGGGATGGATATGTGACAGTGTCACATATCCACCCCCCTTACTGACACGATTCTGGGATGCGCCATTAGCAGAGTGAAACGATACGAGATACGAAACTTATGATTCGGGGGAGCTCATTAGCAGTGTGAGACGATACGGTATATGGAACATGATTCGGGGAAGCTTATTAGGAGTGCTAGACGATATGAGACACGATTCGGAGAATGTTTTATCGCTCTTTCTATCTATCTCTATTTCTTTTTGTCAATTATCTTGAAAACCAGATGAGATACCTACTCATACTAATGCGAGGAAGCTACAAACTTTGGTGCCCTTATTTTTGTCCATACTCCTTTTCCTTTTTTATCTGGATGTCGGCTCAGCCCCGTTGTTTTTAGGGGGATATGTTGTTGTTTTAGATGGAATGGTTTGAATTTGGTATGTTTGGCAAGACTCGAAAAAAAAACCCAACGCATTCCATCTAAAACAACATATCCTCCTAAAAACAATGAGGCGAGCCGATAGGCTCTTATTACCAACAGTAGGGCACTAAACTCACCAAGTGTGTAGCGTCAGCTCGCATTATAGTATAATGGTAGGCACCTCCTCTGGTTCTCAAGTCCAAGATAATTGACAAAAAGAGATAGAGATAGATAGAGATAGATAGAAAGAGCGATAAAACATTCTCCGAATCGTGTCTCATATCGTCTAGCACTCCTAATCAGCTTCCCCGAATCATGTTCCATATACCGTATCGTCTCACACTGCTAATGAGCTCCCCCGAATCATAAGTTTCGTATCTCGTATCGCTTCACTCTGTAAATGATGCATCCCAGAATGGTGTCAGTGAGGGGGGTGGATATGTGACACTGTCAAATATCCATCCCGCTCATTAGAATTTGTTACACTACAACGTTCAACGAGTACCGGGAGGTTTTGGAAGAGTGTGAAAGATCAGAAACTTTAGCCAGGCAATTTCTGGGAACATCCTACCTATACTACTTTCTCGAAAATCAGACCTGTTGGAGAGTTTTTTACTGTGGATCCTGATAGTGATAATGCAAGGCGGCTGTTTAGTACCTATCCGATCATAGATTTGAATAAACATCGTGTTAAGGAGCTGCTGATTCACGTGAAATGCTCTATGAACTGTCCAAAGAAGGACCCCTTTTACCATTATATCCAAGATGAACTGATAGTGTAATTTTAATTATGTAATATTAGATTTATCATTATGTAAATCGTTTACATTTGTGCTCATTTAATATTACATGATTCGAAAACTCACGTGTCACTCACATGTCACTCACGTGTCACTCACGTGTCACTCACGTGTCACTCACGTGTCACTCACTCTCACTAGCTTTGGCTCATAGAACCAATCAGATCACATTTCTATGAGCCATAGTTGTATGCATCTATGGCTCATAAAATCTATGAGCCATAGTTGCATGCATCTATGGCTCATAGATTTTATGAGCCATAGTTGCATGAGCCATAGTTGTAGGTCACCACAAACCGCCTTGAGGTCTAGTTCGGGATTATCTTGGGTTTTTTTACTGATTTGAGCACATCTATTATACTAAGTTGCAATTATTGTTGAACATTAGGCATGTTGGCGCAATGTTTTGGAACGGTGTGTAAGCAGAAAATTATTAATTATTAATTATTAATTAATATAACCAGCATGTGTTTCAGGATGCGAATGAGATGTTACGAGCGTTTACAGAGTTGTTGAAACTGATGAAGGATCACATTACAGCTGATATTCTCATTGGTGATGTGACACCTCTTCTAAATAGATTCTGGTGGTGAGTAATATACTGAATGATTGGTTGTATTTACAATGTTGTAGAACCTAGATAAATCTATAACTTCTAGACTCATCTTGGTTCAACGGTCTTTGATTTACTTCATTTTAGCACGGCCGTTCTCAATTTAACACGTACGTCAATCGATCCATTGTTTGGATGGGCGTGATGTATGATCCCACAATCAATTAAACAACTCTCACCCCTCAGTTGCACTTGCAGTATACTGCAGTAGGGGGTCTTTTTTTTCTTCAAACTGTTGTAATATTCTACCCTCACTCACGTCTCAGATGTTTTTATTTATAATATATTTCTCCCGGAACCTCTTCTCTCTCCTCTCTCCCCTAACAACTCTCTTCACTGTCTCCTAGGTATTATCTGGAGATTCTGGGTCACCCCGTAGTACCCTCACACACCACCCACACCTACTACAACCAATCACAACTCGTTATTTAGGTCACGTGACTGGTTATCAGCCAATCAGGGACCAGTATTTCCTGTTTCTTAACACCTCTCTCCCAGGTATTATCTGGAGATTCTGGGTCACCCCGTAGTCCCCTCACACATCACCCACACCTACTACAACCACTTCTCAATGTGTGGGAAATACTGGTCCCTGATTGGCTGATAACCAGTCACGTGACCTAAATAACGAGTTCTGATTGGTTGTTTACTTGTTTCTTAACACCTCTCTTCACTAGGTATTATCTGGAGATTCTGGGTCAACCCGTAGTCCCCTCTCACATCACCCACACCTACTACAACCACTTCTCAATGTGTGGGAAATACTGGTCCCTGATTGGCTGATAACCAATCACGTGACCTAAATAACGTGTTCTGATTGGTTGTTTACTTGTTTCTTAACACCTCTCTCCCAGGTATTATCTGGAGATTCTGGGACACCCTGTAGTCCCCTCTCACATCACCCACACCTACTACAACCAATCAGAACACGTTATTTAGGTCACGTGACTGGTTATCAGCCAATCAGGGACCAGTATTAACACCTCTCTTCCCAGGTATTATCTGGAGATTCTGGGTCACCCCGTAGTACCCTCTCACATCACCCACACCTACTACAACCACTTCTGGTCCCTGATTGGCTGATAACCAGTCACGTGACCTAAATAACGAGTTCTGATTGGTTGTTTACTTGTTTCTTAACACCTCTCTTCACTAGGTATTATCTGGAGATTCTGGGTCACCCCGTAGTGCCCTCACACATCACCCACACCTACTACAACCACTTCTCAATGTGTGGGAAATACTGGTCCCTGATTGGCTGATAACCAGTCACGTGACCTAAATAACGAGTTCTGATTGGTTGTTTACTTGTTTCTTAACACCTCTCTTCACTAGGTATTATCTGGAGATTCTGGGTCACCCCGTAGTCCCCTCACACATCACCCACACCTACTACAACCAATCAGAACACGTTATTTAGGTCACGTGACTGGTTATCAGCCAATCAGGGACCAGTATTCCTGCTTTTAACACCTCTCTCCCAGGTACTATCTGGAGATTCTGGGTCACCCCGTAGTCCCCGCACACATCACCCACACCTACTACAACCACTCAGAACACGTTATTTAGGTCACGTGACTGGTTATCAGCCAATCAGGGACCAGTATTAACACCTCTCTCCCAGGTACTATCTGGAGATTCTGGGTCACCCCGTAGTCCCCTCACACATCACCCACACCTACTACAACCACTTCTCAACTCTACCGTGGGAGAGCTTTGTGCCAACCTGCGATGTTATCCAGTCTATTCTGCGGTGTGTTCGGGGGAATAGGAGCAACATTGATCTTGTTATACATGTCATGACTAAGGTGAGTGCAGTTTATATATTGTTATTATACCAAAACTAATTGAAATTAGTAGGCCGGAAAGGTTGCCCTATGATTTGAGCTACCTTTGTCACCGTAACATTCACGGGGTACAGACAGGGTATAACAGATGCTTCTTCTATCTTCAAAAGGGAATGTACTGGTGCCAAAGGTAGCTCAAATCATAGGGCAACCTTTCCGGCCTACTAATTTCAATTAGTTTTGGTATAATTTGCATCATTTTTGGGATTTTTTTATCCATTTACATGTAGTAGAACAGGTACAGAGAGGATGGAATCGCGAAATTTTTATTTTTGACGTCATTTTGACGTCATAAAATTACGTCACGACGTTATGGCGTCATGATGATAACGATATATCATCAGGATTACCTAGATGAAGATACTGACCAAGTTTGAGATCGATTGGATGAGATTTGAGTCCGCTATAGCGAAAAAACCCATATCGTCATATCTATTTTTAAACAGTCATAACACTTTAGACGCGTTTTAAGACCCTTATACATCTAGTTTTGAAAACTCGCGATATAGTTTCTGAAAGTTCAGACAATTCTCTTTCCATGATATAGTCTTCGTTTTTCGATTAGAATCCGTCTTAAGGGTGTAAAATGAGCTCAAAGAATTTGTCTGAGTCTGAAAAATGACTACTTTAAGACGTTCTGTAGGACGTTCCTGGTGATGAAAAGGGACCTCACATCGACTAATGCACACACATCCAGTAGATCTACCAGATGTGAAAACGAGAAGTTTCTATCTCTTTTCGTTTGGCGTGAATATGGTTTATAAAAAGCGTCTCTCCTACGCGCGCGCGCGCACGTGCGCATATGTGTTACACTGAATCTAGGGCAAATGGGACCTGTCTGTAACTTCGGTTCCAGATGAGATAGAGACTTGAAATTTTAAACTTGAGTCAAAGACCCCAAGCCGGGTATACATTCCAAATTTCAAGTCAAACGGATGAAAGAGAGCCACGCTATAGCCTTCTGAAATCTGGGTTTTCAGGCAAAACACCCATAAAACGTATAACTGCGTTTCTGGCGGCGCTTTTGGGGGGAGGGGGAATGGCAACCTTTGCGCTTGCCAGCGCAGTGATGTCACGCGGTGTCACGTCATGAATATTAGGACTACAAAAATATCTGGTATATTGTGCAGTTAGTTAATTGAGTGTAGATTGTGAGAAGAGTTTGTTAGTTTTTCCACCCAGCTCACTGTACATTTGAGAAATTCCACGAGGGTTAGATCAGCCGCCAGAGTGTCAGAAATGATGTCATTCAAATTTCGAAAGGTCTACTTTTGTCCACTTTTTAACACGCGAAGATATTTTCAATCTGTCCTTCCCTTCTCTCTACCTCTCAAGATAAATAAGACGATGATCTAACCCTGCACATTAGGATAGCTCACACTCTGTCACTATCTCTCCACCCTTCCAGTAGACCGGGAGTAGACCTCTTTATCTTCTACAATTTCACAATCGCACACTTTAACCCAGGAACCGACCGAATCAGGAAATACTGGTCCCTGATTGGCTGATAAACAGTCACGTGACCTAAATAACGAGTTCTGATTGGTTGTTTACTTTCTCAATCGCACACTTTAACCATTAACGTCACACATAGCAGCTCATTCTGCTGATAAATTGTCGTAGAGAGATTGTGTGGGGGTAAAGTGAAGTGTGGTGCAGGTCAGTTTGTTTGCGTGCTGCAGTAGTAGTGGAGGAATATTATTCAGGAATATGATATAATGAGCTGGACTAGTGTTTTAGTAGTAACCTTGCTGATGATGCATGTAGGAGGGGGATTCACAAGTAGAATGAGGTCTATATTATCCTCTTACTTCTCTTGAATCCCTGGTCTCACTGTTAAGATGCTCATTTCTATCCCATTTCTTGTCGCATCGCACTTGTCGCTCTCTTTTCTTCTTTTCTCTCTCTCTCTCACACTCTCTCCCAGCCTCATTCTTCCTCACTCTCCCCCTGTCTCTCACATGACACATCTAACATTCATTTCTCCCACACCATAAACAAACAAACAAACAAACACCTAATATCAGCAGGAACCAACCGAATCAGGAAATACTGGTCCCTGATTGGGTGATAACCAGTCACGTGGCCTAAATAACGTGTTCTGATTGGTTGTTTACTTGTTTCGGTCGGTTCCTGAATATCAGACTCTCTCCTCTCCATCCAGGTTAACTGGAAGACAGGTGGTTGACGAGCTACAGAAGGAGTCCTATGCATTCGACACGCTGGTTGACACCCTTGTAACGCTCACACTCAACCAGGACATATTTACTAAATTTGAAACACAATTCCTGGCTATCACAGGCAGTTCAAATCATTGGACCTTAGACTACTCAGTGATGAAGGGTAAGTCCCTGTCAATTTATTTGATTTAGTACCATTATATCGTTGTCTATCTTGTTAAGGGTAAGTTGTTTAATGTTCACGGTGTCCCTTAAGGAGGTGAAACCTCGACTAGATATACTAGATATATAATATACTCATGGGATCACATTTCTCTGTTTGAAGCTAAAATGAAGGACCCCCTTCCTTTTGCTATCGGATGTGTGTCAGTGTGTGTATAACACTGATTTTCACTGCCTTTTTGTACGTGTGTTTGTCCTGTCAGCTTGTGCAGCTCTGTACAATGCACTCTTGTGACTTGACGATAAGCACCTATATTTCCATATTCTTCTATTCACCATTCCTTTATCTCTTGTTTCTCTCCTCTATTCTTCTATTCTCTCTTCCATCTCTCCTTCCTACTTACTCTCTCTTTTCTACTCCCGTTTCTCTCGTTAATATTTATCGCCCTTGCTGTATTTTTCACATATTATTACATTACAAATCTATTAGATAGTGTCAGATGACCATCTTGACATTTACGATATGAATATTTACGCATTTATAAGTATCACATCATCATCTCCATATCCTCTTGCCTCGACAGTACATCGCAATTGGACTGACGATAAGCTATATCCAACTATATTCACGTTCTCTCTCTTCTCTTCTATCTCTCTCTCTCTCTCCTCTCTCTCTCTCTCTCTCTCTCTCTCTCTCTCTCTCTCTCTCTCTCTCTCTCTCTCTCTCTCTCTCTCTCCCGTTTCTCTCGTTAATATTTATCGCCCTTGCTGTATTTTTCACATATTATTACATTACATATCTATTAGATAGTGTCAGATGACCATCTTGACATTTACGATATAAATATTTACGCATTTAAGTATCACATCATCATCTCTCATCTATCCCTTTCTATCTCACTCCTCTCTCTCTCTCTCTCTCTCTCTCTCTCTCTCTCTCTCTCTCTCTCTCTCTCTCTCTCTCTCTCTCTCTCTCCTCTTTCCCTCTCTCTCTCCCTCTCTCTCCTAACAATCCTCCCCTTCATCCAGGTTTGAGAGTATCATGTCGAGAGTAGATCGAACTGTGCACCATGGAGATTATATCCAGTCAATAACATGTATAGGTAGGTGTTATGGTAACCATGTTATGGTAACCATGGTAACCATGGTAACCATGACAAATGTTTTCTAATAAATGCACAACTTCTATAATTATTCGTGTACATGGAGACAGTATGATCGTTACTAACGATGTAAGGGATAATATGATAGTTGAGACACAGATTACACATTATTTTCCCGCCACATAAAGGAATTATCTTTGATTTTGTAACACGTGATGTCTCCTCTTTGTTTCTTTCATTAGTTCCTCTCTCCCTTTCACAAACAATGCGTGCTAGGCTTGTGTACTCAAGCACGATACACCTGGGTTCTGGCCCATCCCACCACTATCCTCCTACCCCCAAACTAAAACCACTCTCTCCTCTGCAGGTCACCTGTTACAGTTCCTGGGAACGTTGTGCAGGTTCAATCAACTGAGTGCGAGTCACAAGAAACAAGTTACCTACTTTAAACACATCGCTAGCATCGTCACCAAGATCTCCAACAATCAGGTTTGAACAAAATCTGTCTTAGATATTCAGTCCAGGAACCGACCGAAACAAGTAAACAACCAATCAGAACTCGTTATTTAGGGTCACATGACTGGTTATCAGCCAATCAGGGACCAGTATTTCCTGATTCGGTCTGTTCCTGATTTAGTCGGTACTAACGGTCGGTAAACTGAGCTTTGTGGTTATAAATTTGATATGATACGATATGAGTCACAGTACCCCCCCCCCCCCTTTTTGACAACCTCTTCTATCAAACTCTATCCTTCCTCAGCAATTCCTCTATCCTTCTATTCCTCTTATATTCCTCAGCAATACGTGGAGAACCTGGTAGGAGCACTACTCTCCAACGTTGAACAAGTGTTCTACCTCTCCTCCCCTGATGAACACATCACAGAGCTCCTCTCGACTATGTTGGGTGGAATATTCAACACCACCCCTGCTGATCCTACCACCCATACTGCTACTGCCAAGTTAGTCATGGGGGAGCATTGTTATAGTTGTTACTGCTACTGCCAAGTTAGTGGGGGAGCATTGTTAGTTGTTACTGATATTAAATATTGGGCCACCACCCATACTGCTACTGCCAAGTTAGTGGGGGGGGGAGAGCATTGTTAGTTGTTACTGATCCAGCCACCCATACTGCTACTGCCAAGTTAGTGGACGGTGGACCACAATAGTTTAGTGAGCTGTTACTTTCTCACTAGCTGGGGTCGGGGGAGCATTGTTAGTTGTTACTGATCTATTAAATATTGGGCCACCACCCATACTGCTACTGCCAAGTTAGTGGGGGAGCATTGTTAGTTGTTACTGATATTAAATATTGGGCCACTGTACACTGAGTGAGCACTGCAGCTGCGGGAGCACTGTTACTGTTTCAATAGGGTATAGTTCAGAGTCTAGCTGGCCAAACACTGTTTAGTGTGAGCAACAAAATTTGATATTTAATGTCAAATAGTTTTGCCAAACTCACTATATAAATAGTTTTACTAAATAACCTCTCTCCCATAGGAAGGTTGAGTTTCATCTGAAGGACAGGGGAAGCACTAAGGATGGATTCTCATTTACCCAACTATCTCTTCTATACCTTGCTGCAGTAACGGCCTCCCTTCACAACCTTAAAATGCTGACAGTCGCCACTGAGGTAATAGATACTAGGCCACGTGTTGCGTCAGTTGATTTATTGTCTCACAAAAGACTGTCCTTTCCGAATCTAAACAGGGCCGAAGATACATTCATGTAGTATTACAGCTACTGTTCTACTCCTCTATAACCCCATCTCTCTAACCCCCATCACCACCCTCAGACGGTGATTGAAAGCTACTTTGTCCACTGTGAGAACAGTTACCCAGTCCTTAGCGTCAGTTGGAGGACCTTACGAGAGAGATTCCACCTGTCAGACATGATGTTCGATAATTTTGTATCCCACTGTATAGCCGAGAGTTGTCCTCTCAATCTCTACCTCTACACCACACACCTGCTAATGAGGTAAAACTGATCAGTTCGGAAACTTTAGGGTAATACTCTTACAAGTTGGTCCAGATAGTTACTATCTAGTTACATTGGTTACCATGGTTACTTTGTGTTAGTAACATTACTACAAGTATAAAGTTTAGTAAGTTCGCGTGTGGCAACATTGTAACATTCCAGATCTACCCACTTGACAGCTTGTTATACTAATTACCTACACTTTACTTGTCTATTAGGTCCTCTAATTGTGTCATGTCGCTGCTGCCTCCCCTCTAGATTCTGGACATTGATAACTTTACTAAGCTTGTGTAAACCCTTTGAAGAACACAAAACACACTAAAAAAATAAGGCCACTAAACACTAGGTAGCCAAGTTTCCCCTACCTCTGGTACCAAACTACATGAACTATGACAAGTAAAAACTAAACTTTCATGTTTCAGAGCTGACGGCCCAGATGCGAGGTACTCTGTTGTATCAATGTTAGTGGATGCTGCCTCGCGGCTCTATCCCAAACCCGGAGAAGAAGGGAAAATGTTGCTGATCTGGTCCAAGATTTTTGATATTTTATTAGATCTTCACCACACAGGAATACGGTAATTTCCAGGAACCGACCGAATCAGGAAATACTGGTCCCTGATTGGCTGATAACCAGTCACGTGACCTAAATAACGAGTTCTGATTGGTTGTTTACTTGTTTCGGTCGGTTCCTGTTAAGAACCCTCTACAGCAGTCTGCAGAATGATGTGAGATCATTGACCTCCCAACTTCTATCTCATTTTCTAATAAACACACTTAGAATACACACCTGTGTAGGCATCATAGTCATCAGTTTTACACACACAGATCCCTTGCCGTATTATAATAGCACTCTTGTAATTCTGCGGTGTCTCTTTTTTCTCAACGCCCCTCAATTACTTGCTCTATATTATCATGATTTTGGGTATTATTCTCTTCCCCTCCATTTCTTGCTCTTTCCCTGCCCCAATATTATTCTCTTCCCCTCCATTTCTTGCTCTTTCCCTGCCCCAATATTATTCTCTTCCCCTCCATTTCTTGCTCTTTCCCTGCCCCAATATTATTCTCTTCCCCTCCATTTCTTGCTCTTTCCCTGCCCCAATATTATTCTCTTCTGCTGCACCTCTCAGTAGACACGCTCGAGCAATCTCACATAATACTGCGGTATGATCATAGCTTACCCAATCCTATTACACTACTTGGGTAGGGCGAGAGAGTGAGATAGAGGGGAGAGAGAGAGAAAGATGGGGTGTGAGATTCCAATACTACAAATTACAGACCCACTCAACTAGATTGATATGGCGACAGGGACCCCTCCAATCTCTCTAGCTCTTTAATTTAGTCGTCTACCAATCAAATAAAATAGTGGTATCATATTATCCCCTCCTGCCAATCGTCCAAACAATCTCTATATTAGATGGCCGAATCCACTCAGATCATGCTCTCTAACTACAACACATTACCCATATATTTATCCCTTACTCCGCCTTACTACCCTGAGGCCGCGGTACTCCTTTCTAAAACATGTCCAAATCTCACACTGTTTTCAAGGTTGTCCCCCCTCAGGTGATCTAACACCTAACCCCCAGATCGTCAGCTATCGCATCCATGCTAAAGCAACTCCCGACTGCCATGCTAAAATTAGCAGAAGACAGGGAATCAGGGGGATTGTTCAACAACTGGTTCGGTAAAAAGAGCAAGTATGGTTTGGAGTTCAGGCTTTCAACCAGACTTCTTGCAACATTTCTATTATATCAGGTATTGATTTAAACAAAACGTCGTGAATAGTTTTTTCTCGATGTCTCGATGCCTGTATTCTTAAAATCGCTTGGTTTATTGTGCTTTGTATTTCTGTTTCACACCATCCGCTCTCTCCAGGTCAACAAGGATGGTTCACTCCGAGTTAGTGCAGGGACACGCCACAACCTGACTAGCGATGCCGGAAAGTCCATGGACTCCGTCCGGTCTCTGGTCCATAACCGAGCCTATTTGGCTCACATTGACACATTACAGGTACGCGCCGGGACGTCAAACAGGGGGTCGGAAAACGCGCAGCTGCGCGCAGTCTAAAATTATATCTCACATCGGTCATGTGACTCGGCTGTCGACTCTGCAATGCAGGGCGTTGTCACTCGTCTGTCGAGGGGAGAGAGTCTTAGTGGGTGAATTCAGGGGGCTGTGATTTAATTCCGGGATTAGATCACACAAACACGTCCCACCAACTGTCACATAACACCCCCTGTTTCAGAAATGTATTGCCATGACTCAGGACACCAGCAGAACCTTTTTACACACGATGGAACTATTACGATTCCTTGCTATGACATACTTCAGTGAGCGTCATTTCCTCAGAACAATCGTCTACGTGACAAAATGATGACCATACTTCACAACAGTTTGATACTTGCGACCCCACAAAATTAAATGAACTTTGAGATTTTGCCAGTCCGTGTTTTTATCTCTCACGATCCTAATTGTGTAATATATGATCTCTAGCTCTTGTGTAGCTATAAGACGAAAGAGAAACTGAAAAGTAGCAGTGAACAGAATCGGACTCTCAGAGAAGAGAGAGCAAATACTGTCAGAGCATTAGCCTGACAGAGACAGAGAGACGTTGTTTGTAGATATGATGATTTAAGGGATTTTGTTTACTGTTGTTTAACGGGAAGGGGTCTGCTCCCCCACCCCCAACAGATTGTATGTATTGTTATCTCATTTGGTTTTTTGTACTCTCTCGTTGAACTGAGAATATTTCAGCAAATTAATCGTCTTTTATGGTTTATTGGATGGCAGTTGTAAGGTCAATTGATCAACAATTATAAAAAACAACAGCCAATAAAATCATGGAAAACAATTCAGTTTTCGTCTCTTAAAAACATTGTCAATGGTCTGAATCATTCGCTAACTTCAGCTGTTTGTATTCGAGCCTTCCCAAATCGTTTGGCAGCTTTCTTCACGTTGAGGATATTCTTAATGCAAATCTCTGGCGAGTTGAAGGACCTGAAAAGAGGGGGAAATAAGCTTACTTTGGTTCAGGTCGATCGGCGGTTGTTTGAAGACTGGGGAACCGTGCTGGTTTTGCGCGCGGGGTGTTTTCTGTCACAGTAAATGGGATCTTCCAATTTAACAATGCTCTCGCGCGCTACAACACTGCGAGAACAACATTCACCCTGCTGCTGCCGCCCTCTACACCGACACGCTTCGTCCACGTCCTGAACTCCAGGAAGCGAGATACCGATATGGCATTACCTGCTCTTGCCTAAATCTTTCTTAATTACAACTTTATTTCTTACCTAGGAGGGAAAAGGTTCCGTTCATTAAACTTTTTACTTCGCGGAATTAGTTCATCAGGCTCAGTATCTGACTCACTTTCCTCATCCCTACCCCAGTTGGGAGAGGCTTGTTTCTCTTCTTTTGCTATCTTATCTGTTGAAAAACATCTTCAGTACTCTATTTGGTAAGGACACACCTCCATTTCCGACAATGATTGACGCGAAACAAACAAGATAAGAATCTAGTTAATTCGAATTCAATCGTATTCAATCTGCAAATCCAACCTACCTATTCCGTTGGCGGTGAATTTGGGGAGGCCCTCTCGTCCTGCTATTTTCATGTAATTAGGTGGACAGGGGAAGGCTGGGTCTATGGCCATATTTTTCTGATCCAACTGTGAAAACACCAAAATACTACCACACTCTTGACCCACTCGAACGGGTGGCTGAAATGGGGATGAGAGAATTATTCGTCGAATGGAATTAAATAGAAAGTACACTTTGGTACAGTCGGACCCCGATCTAGTGGCCCCCGATTTAGTGGCACCCCGATTTAGTGGCAGGATTTTTTCCCCGATATAGGAAATTAACATTATTTGAACCCGATTTAGTGGCACCCCGATTTAGTGGCAGGATTTTTTCCCCCCGAGGATGCCACTAAATCGGGGTCCGACTGTAGTTGGATCCATAGGGATCCATCCAACTAACAACTATAACTAACCAGGGGTTGTCGAGGTCGGGTAGTCCTCCTGTACCCCCGTCCCAAAATATAACTCTTATCACAATCAAGTGAAATCTGTAACGTCTTGTCATTATCAACCATATCCAGTATGCCACGGTCATTTAGTTGAGAGGACAAGTGGGTAAATGTCATGACATTTTTAATTGACCTGCGGATTTAAAGGGTAGTTAATAAAATATATTGGATGTTGAGGCTATATCTACCGCAGCTCAGCTTTTTGTTAAAAAACGTTGGGTAGAATTAGCTCAATGAAATTAGAATGTCACCCATACCACTGCTGCACAGTGAGAGAGGGTCAAACGAGCTGCAAGTCATTATGCATACTTCCAAGGGTTGAACTTCCTTTTCTTTCGTTTTTGTCGGTTGATCTGATCTTCTGTCATGGTGGCCCTGATGTCATCGGGAATTGAAAACTCGTCAGGACTGTCAGGTCGCACCTTCCAGATCTCTGTCTGTCCAAATGTACCTGCGTGTGATGTGTTGTGAAAGTGTGGTAATTATACAGGAAAGAAATCACAGTTAGCATTAATTAATCATCTCATTAACAGCTATGTGTTTTTATAAAGCATGCATTTAGTATAAAGCATGTTTACCGATGTAAGTTCCCTGAAGGGTCCAAAGTCTAATTGAGCAATCCGTGCTGGTGGTAATAATGAGATCCTGCTTTTGGACCAACTCAACGTTTGTTATTGTTGCCAAGTGACACCTGATGGAGATAAGGTAGTTGGGAGTTAGGGCAGGTGACACCTGGAGATATAAGGTAGTTGGGAGTTAGGTGACACCTGATGGAGATAAGGTAGTTGGGAGTTAGGGCAGGTGACAACTGGAGATAAGGTAGTTGGGAGTTAGGGCAGGTGACAACTGGAGATAAGGTAGTTGGGAGTTAGGGCAGGTGACACCTGGAGATAAGGTAGTTGGGAGTTAGGGCAGGTGACACCTGGAGATAAGGTAGTTGGGAGTTAGGGCAGGTGACACCTGGAGATAAGGTAGTTGGGAGTTAGGGCAGGTGGCACCTGGAGATGTTTGTTTGTTTGTTTGTCACTAAACCATGGGATACGCTCAGCAAACCTCCATACCAACCCGGGTATGTGGTAACTATGGCGCTGAGTCCCTTTCTCTCCCCTGGGAGAGAAAGAGACTCATGGTTTAAATTTCTGGAACATTCGAGAGGATCTTGGTCCGTTAGGTAACGTTTTGCCTTTGAGGGGGTCTTGGTCGGGTAGGTAACATTTTGCCTTTGAGAGGGTCTTGGTCTTGAAAATAGGTAACGTTTTGCCTTTGAGAGGGTCTTGGTCGGGTAGGTAACGTTTTGCCTTTGAGAGGGTCTTGGTCTGGTTTGATGTTTATCGTATTTGTTGGTCTGTCTGGGGCACACTCTCAAGCTATGTCTTGTCTTACTCTTAATTATTGAATAGTCAATTACATTCACAATATCAACTGTACACAATAAATGAACAAACAATACGGACAGGTGAACTTACGACCTTGATGAATGATTGGTACCGTGATGTTGTTGGTGATGAGATGAGAGGTGTAAACATTTCCAATGGTGACAAAGAACGAAAACGATCAAACACAAACAATGGGTTGGGCAGATTGTAGCACCACTAGAGTGTAAAATGTTCTAAAAGACGATTCGGATGAGATAGATAATAACATTTGTTAGTTGTTACACGCGATAAGCGACTTAGTGCACCAAAACACAAGGATTGTCTCTGTAGTGTGGTGTTTTGCAATGTCCGTTATATTGGGAGAGGTGGGTGGGGGAGGGCGGGTGGGGGTGGGGCGGGGGGTAATATTGGACAAAAATGTTGCTGTAATTTAGTAATGAGACCAGGCCAGGCCCGAGAGACAGTTCAGTGGTAACTGGGGGGTCATGTGTGATGGAAATGAGAACTAGAGGCAGATTTGAGTTGCATTTTATTGAGGAAAATAGCCCTTTTTAGTGTCTGAGACAAGCAAAAGTGAAACGAAATGCAACGTAACGAACGAGTAATGGGCACCTGGAGATAAGGTAGTTGGGAGTTAGGGCAGGTGACACCTGGAGATAAGGTATTTGGGAGTTAGGGCAGGTGACACCTGGAGATAAGGTAGTTGGGAGTTAGGGCAGGTGACACCTGGAGATAAGGTAGTTGGGAGTTAGGGCAGGTGACACCTGATGGAGATGAAGTAGTGGGAGGTTAGGCCAGGGTGGTTGGTAATATGGAAGTGTAAAGTTAGGGTAGGGTGGTTGGTAATTAATATTATTCAAGAAAACACGGTGACTTTTGGGGATGTGGCATTGCCACCACAGATGAATTTAATTCGAATGGCTCATTTCCCCAATACAATAAGCATCCTACAACACTATTATTTAAGACCCACGTCCCACAGTCCACACCGGGTATCTAACGGTCTATTGTCAAGGAGACAAAACTTTATCTTTTTCCCATCATTCTTCATAAAGTTTTTGATAATGATATAATGGGATAATTGGAGTTGCTATGGCAATTCTTGCGTACTTAGTACTAGGACGTGTGTACATGATGGCAAACATTACCCCTACAGCATATTACAGTTGGGAGTTAGGGCAGGTGACACCTGGAGATAAGGTATTTGGGAGTTAGGGCAGGTGACACCTGGAGATAAGGTAGTTGGGAGTTAGGGCAGGTGACACCTGGAGATAAGGTAGTTGGGAGTTAGGGCAGGTGACACCTGATGGAGATGAAGTAGTGGGAGGTTAGGCCAGGGTGGTTGGTAATATGGAAGTGTAAAGTTAGGGTAGGGTGGTTGGTAATTAATATTATTCAAGAAAACACGGTGACTTTTGGGGATGTGGCATTGCCACCACAGATGAATTTAATTCGAATGGCTCATTTCCCCAATACAATAAGCATCCTACAACACTATTATTTAAGACCCACGTCCCACAGTCCACACCGGGTATCTAACGGTCTATTGTCAAGGAGACAAAACTTTATCTTTTTCCCATCATTCTTCATAAAGTTTTTGATAATGATATAATGGGATAATTGGAGTTGCTATGGCAATTCTTGCGTACTTAGTACTAGGACGTGTGTACATGATGGCAAACATTACCCCTACAGCCTACTATTATTTAGCTCAGTTCCTTAGATCAGAGGACATTTACAACTTAGACTTGTTATATATATATAGCACATAAAGTGATACACCTTCCTTGTTATGTTGTTTCTGTTATGGGCCGTCCTGGCTAGCTGCAGTTCATTTGACTCATGTCCAAACCAAGTTTGTATAGAATCAGGTAAGTTCCTTTTGCCGCCAAAAAAAGTTAGCATTTTGGTCCCCCGCCGTGATTTGTGTTCTGGTAATGAATCATTTTGTTTTCTTTCTGTTCCAATCAAACACTTATAAAAGTTTTGCAGGCCAGTGGAAACCCGTGCACAAGACCGAAATTCCATGGAATTTCACCCAGACCTCACTTCAAGTGTGGAGTGACTCTGTACAAGGAAGTGGAGATATAATCAAGATCGCTCACTTCAATTCTGAACATAAGTGGAATGCAGCATTCAAAGTCATATACAACATCCCTAATCTTGAATTCAATATTGGTCAATGTCTTGTTCAGGCAACCGCTTTTCCAACACAACCAAATCTTCTGACTGAAAATGTCTGGGAGTTTTCCGTTACCCCTCAAAAAGTGGCTATCAGGTTCAACGGAGATGTGATTATGAGTTATGCGCCCAACAACGATAATTACAATGGTTGCACTAAAAAGTAAGTCGTAGTTTTTATTTTCACTTGAAGTCGAAGTAGGGTGTTTTGATCTCTTTTGGAGACTCCTATTTCATTATCAACTTATCAAATCTAATTTAACCCTCCTGTTACAGATGGAATCCGGATAACATTCACTACATCAAATTTCACGCAGACGACACCGCTTCCGATCTTTACAGAAGCCCCAAGTTTACGCAAATAGGTAATGATATAATATCCCATAATATAAACGCTTCAAATCACAGCACTTACCAATATGACAAACAACGAACAATCACACAGTGTGATTCACACTCCTCTAAAGTTCACACTCATGTCCCCCGACCAGTCTCATTATTTAACTCAGATATGTCCACAAAAGAAAAATCTCTTTCCCGTAATAAGATACGAAGGTTTCGTTTCACACAAAGGTCACAAAATCCCATCTTAGATGGGATTGACCCCTAGAGTAACTACAGTTACTATAGGGTCCAAGAGGGTGTAGTTGGGGGGGGGGGCAAGTTGAAGTCTAACCTGAAATTGTGCTTCAGAGGTGGAGGTTTGAAAGGTAATGCCGGCTGCTTGTGACAAACATTGGGCGAATGACACTTGGCGGCACTCGTGTTGAAACAGTATGTTGAAATATCGTAAATCTGAATAAAGGGAACAAATCTGAAGACAGGGCCAATAAATAAATCAATTTGATAAACAGGATGTACAATCATAAACTTTCGGCCACTCCAATCAATCTAGGATACAATCACACCTCGATTTATACACTCCACGTAACGGTAAATCGTGGTTTCCGTCGGGTATGGGCGGTATATAAGCGCGGAATATTATTATTATTATTATTATTAACAGGTATATTATATCTTACATTTAGGAAGCCCATGGTATCTCCAGTGATAAGAAGATTGTTCTGTGTGTCTGTCGTCATGGCATGAACACTGTCGTTCATAGTAGCATCGTCCATCACACTGAACTGTCCCAACATTCCTGGCAAGATGCCAAGTTAGTAAACGTGGGTGTGACATGTCAGGATGGAAGTTAGTAAAAGTGTCACAAATCAAGATTTCTAGAACACCTCCAAGATTTGAGTCATTATAATCCAACTCTTCAGCAGTAATAGCCAAAATTGTGGTGCATTTTCAACGTACCTCCACCCTGGCAGGACCAAGCACGGATTATCCCATAGCTCCCACCCGATATAAGAATCGCTGTGTTATACTGGTTCGGTCTAGCCTGCAGAAAGATCTTGGTTACGAAGTCACCCCTTTTATTGCATGTACAGGTACAATCTGATTAAAATTCACATAATAATAAATAAAATTGACTCATCAAATCACCATGTTCCCTGTCAAATCTAAACTAGACGAACGCGTTCCGAGAAAGGAGCATACTCTTACATTGAGGAAGAGGACTTTGTCGATGCTGCACCCGTATTTTATGTGATCTCCATCGTCTAGGTGCACCTCGGGCTGTGAGGGAAGCTGCATTCGGGCAACCGCCATCATAGGGGTCACACTGGACTTCCTGGGGAGGGGTGGTATTATTATTGGGAGGGAAGCTGCATTCGGGCAACCGCCATCATAGGGGACACACTGGACTTCCTGGGGAGGGGTGGTATTATTATTGGGAGGGAAGCTGCATTCGGGCAACCGCCATCATAGGGGACACACTGGACTTCCTGGGGAGGGTTGAGGTATTATTATTGGGAGGGAAGCTGCATCCGGGCAACCGCCATCATAGGGGACACACTGGACTTCCTGGGGAGGGGTGGTATTATTATTGGGAGGGAAGCTGCATTCGGGCAACCGCCATCATAGGGGACACACTGGACTTCCTGGGGAGGGTTGAGTATTATTATTGGGAGGGAAGCTGCATTCGGGCAACCGCCATCATAGGGGACACACTGGACTTCCTGGGGGGGGGGGGGGGGGGGTTGAGGGATTATTATTGGGAGGGAAGCTGCATTCGGGCAACCGCCATCATAGGGGACACACTGGACTTCCTGGGGAGGACTGAGGGATTATTATTGGGAGGGAGCTACAACCGCCTTCATAGGGGACATACTGGACTTCCTGGGGAGGGGTGGAGGAAGGGGAGTTATTAGAGGAGCTACAAACTATGATATTATTGAATATATCTAAGTTCGTCTTAGTTCAACCTTGTTGGGCACAAAAAGCAATTTGATAACACGTCATGTCAGGAACCGACCGACACAAGTAAACAACCAATCAGAACTCGTTATTTAGGTCACGTGACTGGTTATCAGCCAATCAGGGACCAGTAATTCCTGATTCGGTCGGTTCCTGCTTCATGTCATACTCAATACCTTTTCTTCTTGATGTTAGCAATGCGATGTGAGTTGTTCACATTGGGTAGTGCTACAGGTACATCACTGTATGGAGTGTTATCCGCTGGGAAGGCGTTAGCAAGGGGAGAGTAGTAAAGGGTCGCATAACCACCACCTGCAAATGTGAGGGTTGAGCAGCAAATATAGGACAACTTTGATTAGCTCTCAAATTTATTGTTAGAAACATAAACATATATGTAATACATCAGAGCACGGTAGTGTACCGGACTAAATCGTCCAGGATATTTCATGGATACAAGAAGTACAGTCGGACCCCGATTTACCGGAACCCCGATATACCGGGAAGATAAACTTCCCCCGATATATAGGAAACTAACGGTATTTGACCCCGATATACCGGGCAAAACCCTTTTCCCCGAGCATCCCGGTAAATCGGGGTCCGACTGTAATACCTTTTGGTGTACAATTAGAAGATGTTAGTTTGCACAGGACAATATCACATCCTGTGTTCCGGACCACAATTGAACCATCGTACATACAATACGCCAGAATATCTGATCTGTATAATGGGGTGAAGTATAGTTACGAAGTCACCCCTTTTATTGCATACATGAGCAATAATAACAGAGGGGTAATTTCATTACCAATGGTGAAGTATCTAGTGGAATATGGTCGATGGGGGTTGACTATAATAACGATAGTGAAATACGGTGCACGGGTTCAAAGTTATACAGTTGCATGATCCCACTAATTACATGAAGAATAATAAGATTATAGAGGCTGTCAGGCGAATGCTCTGACCACAGTTCTCGAGCTCGCTCTGACGGAGTATAGAATGGCCTGCCCACCAGGAACCGACCGAACCAAGTAAACAACCAATCAGAACTCATTATTTAGGTCACGTGACTAGTTATCAGCCAATCAGGGACCAGTATTTCCTGATTCGGTCGGTTCCTGCTGACTACCCTTGCCTACCTGTATAGAGCCATAGAGAGGATGTCCTCTGTGTGATAGAAGTCCGTCACCGCTCTGGGTGGCTCTTCTTCTTCAACACCACGGGAATCTCTGTAGTAATATTATAGACGGGGTGTTGTATTGATAAATTGTAGAAGGGGTTATCTAGGGGGACCTAGAAGGGGTTATAGGGGGACCTTTCGAGTGAAATCAAGTACTATTCTGGACCCTCTCCCCATCCTAAACCCACAGCTACTGAAACTCACTCCTCTGCTGCACTAATTACTCACTAATTACTCACTAATTACTCACGTGTAAATTACAATCTGCCTGCTCCACCCTCCAGTAAGGAATGTGTTCTTACAACACAGAATATCTGTCACCTCCTCACCGTGTACGTTCTAGTAGGGGATGGGGTAGTAGTAGTAGTAGTAGTAGGGGATGAGGTGACTTGGTCGAAAAGGGGGGAGGGTGACTTGGTCGTAAAGGGGGAGGGTGATTTACTTGTTTATTCAAACAAAACAACAGAGAAATAATTAAATTTGGCGTCATGCATGAGTCATGACTCAATACTGCTTGAGGACTGAGGTGTCTACTGTCAGAATGCTAATGCCGAAAAGTTTTCCTACATCAATTATACCAGGAACCGACTGAATCAGGAAATACTGGTCCCTGATTGGCTGATAACCAGTCACGTGACCTAAATAACGTGTTCTGATTGATTGTTTACTTGTTTCGGTCGGTTCCTGAATTATACCTGCAGTTCCCCAAGAAGAGCACCATTATTGAAGTTCCAAATCTTGATAGATCCATCCTTGCCAGCGGTAAGAAGTCTCCGGTGCGTCGGATCAAAAGTCATAGCAGTGATTTCACAGTTCTCATGGCAGTTTGAGAATTGGATCACCTTCTCACCTGTCTCGAGATCCCAAACACACACCATCGAGTCATAGGATGTACTGACAACCTGATTGAGTAGAATATTAGAGAGTTAAAAAGATATACAACGATATAATGGTACTAAATCAAATAAATTAGAGAGGTTTTAGTACCGCCTAAAATATTTTACATTCATTTGCATGAAATACAAAAAACTGATTCGGACTGTTATATAAGACACCCTTTACTACGGTAATTTAAGCACTATAAACTTTCATTGTGAGACTCCCCGAGTTTCAGATAGCTTGTTTGTTTGTTTGTTTGTGATTGCTGCGTCTGGAGGATGACCTGCCCGTCTGGAGGATGACCTGCCCCTTACCTGGTTGAAATTTTGGTTGTATAGTGCAGCACGGACACTCTTACTGTGACTCTTCACATTGATCTTGTTAACAGTTGACTTCCTGGTTCTCTCCAGCACTCCCAGATTAAACTGAAGGTATTTTAAACTTTTTTCAAGGGGCACCACAGTGAAGTATTTTTGTGTGAAACTCACTTTCTTCTTAAGTTTTTGTGATTTCTTACGTTTTTGGATCCCAGGATGAGTGTATGGTTGAGTGAGTGAAAGAAGGTGGATGTGACGGGGTGAACTCCAAAGGCGAGCTTACTGAGAGTCTGCAGGCACACGTGATCCTTTAGATCCCATACTTTGATAACTGTATCTTTAGAGACAGAGACTATGGAGTTAGCATGTTCCGATACTATGACGTGTTCAACAGTTGCTGAGTGACCCTGCAGGGAGAGATACATTGGGTTAAACAACGTATTTTACCATGCACTATACCATGCACTATACCATGCAATATAACTACACTTCTGCAGAATTACTTGTTCGGTAATTATCGGAATTAGACCGGCCGGAAGGGCCCCATAAAATCTAATAGGACTATAAAGTACCTTCATCATTGCAGTTGGTTTGTGGTTCATTGTGTAGTGCCACACTCTAATAACCGTATCCAACCCTCCTGACACTATGTAATCCTTAGAGAAATCGAACGCGTTTACACCCTTATACACTGAGAATGTTGATGTTCCCTTTTTGTCTCCTGTCTGTTTTACACTACCTGCGGAGGAGGGTTTGGCCATTACAATCTCTGCGGAGGATTAGGGAGAAAATTCATGAAACTGTCATTCATTTTTTGGTAATGAAATTACCCCTCCACGCGAGGGGTGACTTCGTAACCAAATGCATTTTAGAATCTGTGAGATCTTAGCGTCATCTCCACAAAAACTTGTGCTTGATTTCTTTAACGTATATCTTTCTCACCAAAGTAGAGGGACGTTTCCTGGTCCATCGAACACGAAATGAAGGAATCTGAGTTAGGCACGTACATAACCTTCTTCGTCCAGTCTCGGTGAATGCTTTGAATCGCCAACTTTACCCCTGAAATGCAATCATACTGTTGTTATGTTCTAAGCAAGAACCGACCGAAACAAGTAAACAACCAATCAGAACTCGTCATTTATGGACCAGTATTTCAGGGACCAGTATTTCCTGATTCGGTCGGTTCCTGAAACTGTTGTTCTAAGCCTCCTTTACAATAGGTTGGTGTCGCAGTCACCCTTATAACTTGTGCGTGGTACAACTTGATAAAGAGTAACAAAGTGTTGCCTCTTTTTCTTTCTTTGATTCCCTAGTAATCTGATGGTAAATCACGAATCATAATCTAATAGACATGCGATATATACCAGATATTCGTCCCATATAGATGTCATGAGAGACAATACGGCGGGCAGTATTGGTCTTTTTGATGGTGTCCGTTCCAAATAGCCCACTTTGGGCAGAGGAGAATATCAACCGTCCAATGTGTCCTAAATCAGGGTATGTATTGATTGTTATAAAATATAAAGTATGATACTGATATATTATGCACTTGTCAACGGTGAAAAAACGATTGGTTTTAGTCCCGCTAGATGGTATCAATTGACTCTAGCGACTAGCTGCTCTCCAGTATACATTACCTAGCAATTACCCTACATTGCGGGCACGCTAAAACGTGCCTTACTATCGTCTATCGCAATGCCCTCTACAGAGGGGTAAATTCGTTACCAAATTACCTAGCGAATCCCCGAACACCAGGACAGCCTCGTTGTGGTTGTGCGTATCATACCAGTAGTTGAGGGAAGTAATGGTATTCTCAAAACCATGGACCACAAAACACTGGTCAAAGTTACCAGCGGAAATATCATAGAAACCTGGAACAATACTCGTTAGAACTTGAGACCATTATACAGTCGGACCCCGATTTAGTGGCATCCTCGGGGGAAAAAATCCTGCCACTAAATCGGGGTGCCACTAAATCGGGGTGCCACTAAATCGGGGCCCGACTGTATAATGTATATATAATATGGAAGTACAATTTAATTATATATTTACCGTGATTTCAGATAAACTTACAAAGCTCCCTGTTGGTGGTTGAAATGACGATTTTAGAGACGTTTGAGAGACATTCCAAGGCCAGCACCCATTTTCCCAGTTTCATACTCTTGCCAGCAGATCGTATCCCATCTAACTATCCGAGAAATAGAAATAGAACTATAGTCCCTGGAAAATGACTAAGCCGGTTCAAGGTGCCTGCGGCACAATTTTTCCTGCTATCTTTGCAAATTTGGTCAGCATAATGTGCCCCAACATCTAAAACCAACCGAGCCGCACACAGTGGAAGCATGGAATCACTTGTAACTCGCGTTTCCTGCATGCTATTATAAGCTCTTGAAACTTCCGGTAACGCGCAAGACGAACCGCTTTAGTCATTTTCTAGGGACTATAGGTATCTCAAAATAGGGTCAAATTAATATGTAATTAGAGACTAAATAATACCAGACTTAATAAATGCAGAGTGCAGACTTGGAAATTTAAAGTTGAAACTTACCACAAGAGACTTTTGTAGCTGTATGTCAGTGTTCCAAAGACTGACATGACCCGAAACATCCACAGTTACAAACCTTCCATTGGTTTGACTGTATGACACAGCAGTGTCTTGGTCATCTTTACCTCCTCCCCGAGGCCGGTTGAGGGCCTGGAGAAACCCAATACCTTGAGGAAGGATTGATTATTGGAGGGTTAAAAACAGGAACAGTACATGGTAAAAATGCCACCCGAAAACGAGCAGCTCTCGTATTTACCATTTGATAGGCATAACTCACCGACAATAGTTTCACGGTGCGAGTTGGAGACCGCTCTGAAAGGGTTCGGAAAGGGTGTCTCGTTCACGTAGTTCATATCTTGTCTCTCTTTGTACTCTAGTAGCATATAGGTACAGAACTCATCCCAGTCGACCGTTCCTGTAATAGAGAGATTGTGATAACTAGTACAAACTAATCATGATTCACGTCAGACCTATCCGACTGGGGATAGCTCAGTATCGGATCAATGATCAATAGCATTTTTTAGTTTACTTACCGTCACAGTTGGTATCAATTTTCATGAACATAACTTTCATATCCTCTTTACTCAGGTTATCGTTCCTCGTTAGGATGGATCGGAATGCCTGAACGATCAAATGTATCCAATGGCTTAGAATTGAAATTTGAAAAAAACAAAAAGTCATGAAATCCTTGGAATTGGATCTAAAATATATATTCTGTACCTGTTCAAACTAAGTGGGTCGGAATGTTGGGAGGTGCTAAACACACACACACACACACACACACACACACACACACACACACACACACACACACACACACACACACACACACACACACACACACACACACACACACACACACACACCTGTTCAAACTCCTCGATGTCCAGACCGTTGCTGTCATCTTGGTCGTGTTCTTTGAACTTCTGCTTTAGCTTTTCCAAGTGAGACAGGTTAATGGAATCTTCTAATTTGCCCCGTGTAGCAGCCAGATTTCTTCCAATCGATTGTTTTGTAGGCGAGCTATCAAGAGAACAATGTAATATTTCGAATTTATCATTTTGGATTCCTAATAAACACTAAAATTGACTGTGTTAATTCAACTACCTTTTGTCTTTAAAGTCACTTTGAGATTTACTATCTGTTGGCTCTGCCTGTCCATCCACAGATCCCATGCTCTCTAGTTAATTACTGCGGCAATTGGGTTTACATAGAAATAGAAACAGGAAAATCTACTGGATTTAACTTAGACTCCAGTCCATGACTCATGAGTTTTGACTCATATTAATTCAAAATCACTTATGCAACCTACTCAGCGGAAAAAGCTAAGCAAACAATGCCCTGCAGGCTAACAAAACGCCACGACAAGTGCTTCGAAAGCATTTTGCAGCCCGAAATCGTGGAAAATCAAGAATTGGCCAAAAGTGTAAATTTTAGAAATTCGAAAGTTTTGAGAAGAAATTTCACAGGCGCGCGTCGATTAGCATCGCATTTTATAAATTTATCCGCGCGTTACAACTAAATTTGAATAATACGCAGCACTCTTAAACTTTGGCAAAAATGTTCGTTCGCGTTTTTTATTTTGACTCCTTTTTGAAAAGTTAAAAACGTTTCTTTTTAAACAGCACGTGGGACGGCCAGCGTTAAAATCTGGGTGTTTTGGGAGTGCTGACAAACGGTTTTTTAGGGTTAGGGCTAAAGTAGGGTTAGGGTTTGGGTTGGGGTTTGGGTTGGGGATAGGCCTTGACATTCCCTACCAGATAAACTTTGAATCAGCCAAAACGGTTGAGTGGTTTGGCGGTTAGAGCCATTTTAGTGAATCAACTTTTTTGGCAGCGCGCACCTGTAAACAGGCCTCCAAACACCCAGATCGTAACGGCGCCCACGTGGGACTGCTACAGGCAAAATTTCCATGTGAATCACATGTGATGCGTCTTAGAAACCTCCTCAGTCATAGGCCCCACGACGAGACCGAGTTGACTTCATCGCTTCGTTGAAATTTCAGGGATTTACAGTTTACTAACAACCAAGTCCAACATGGTTTGCACTTCAGCGCTGTGAAATTTAAAGTTGATCATCACATCTGAAGCGGCTCCGCTTTGCTACAACACGTATGGACGCAAAGCATCAGAAGCCTAGACCCATCCTTAATTCAGACCTATCCTTCTCTCAATAAACCAATCCGATATGCATATGTCGAAATTTTATCTACCTGGTTTTTTGTTTAGTAATTGTTTAGTAAATAAATCGTATGGAAACCAGAATGGATCACCCCTTTCTTTACAGTGCTGCTTGTAGTCGTATTACCCTAATGGAAATACAGTAATGAGACACGCACGTTGCATAACACGCGGCAAAAAGTGCATGTGTTTAGTACGTACTAGCGCTCTGATTGGCCACGGTTGCGCATCGTCTTAATGTATCTCCGTTTTTCATTACCGTTTTCCCACTACAAGCGACCGTGTTACAGTCTACACATGTAATATGTGTGTTATGGGCGTGTAAGGGAGTCCTCCCAGCTCTAACGTGGTGACAGGCTCGCGTCTCTTAATAAGATGTCAGTGTAGTGCAATCAATTCTGCTACCCACACATACACAGCTTGAATATCAGTAGAAGGTTAAATGAGATATATATTGTCCCGTTTTTACCATTCTCAGTCTGCAGTTCCTTATCCATCGCCTAGCACCGACCGAACCAGGAAATACTGGTCCCTGATTGGCTGATAACCAGTCACGTGACCTAAATAACGAGCTCTGATTGGTTGTTTACTTAATTCGGTCGGTTCCTGCCTAGCACCATTTTATTCGTCCTTTACCTCACACAATATATGTTGAATACTTAGCCCTCTAGTGTTGGCATAATTATAAGAGCCGCCCTGTAATAAACATTGACAGGATCTGGTGCGGTTTACATCTGAACTCTGGTTTCTCTTTTCCGAGAATCTTTGATTTATGGGTAACTTTTCTGGGAATTGCTAGGACAAAGGATGTAGGGTAAAGCAGAGACGATGAGCTTGGATCAGAGAACCTTATTTCGTTACAAACCCCATATAACCATTGTCTGAAACATCGCCCTCTCGAGGTATACAAAGATAGGTATACTGGTTACCGGTGCAGCAGTACTGTTGTTGTTTGCCTGTTGTTGTTTGCCTGACTGTGTTTCGGGAGGGTTACAACATAACAAGTTGTTGTAATACTGTTACTTTGCAAACTGTATCCTCCCGGGAATACATCATATCATGGGATATCTTACAATTGAGATGTCATATGATGAATGACATGTGGACACTATAATTATTGTATGAAATTTAAGTTCTCTTGCTCAATTGACGGTGGTAGGTCATTGATATATCTACGAAAATAGCACAAAGGTTGTTCGAGTTGTTTCATTTGCTCGAACTTATTCGTTGGTCAAGCGTTAGTCCATAGTCATAGCTAGTGTGATCTCTTTGAAAGAATTTGGTCACACTATAGCGCTAGGGCTGATACGATAGCATATATTGTAGTAATAATATCCCTTGCGATTCCCCATTTCTCTTGCCTAAGTAGAGCTTAAAATAACTTAAAAACAGGGCAAAAATACCAGATAATTATTATTACAAACCCATTGTGTGTGGACTGTGGATGGCTAATGTGCAATGCGGACTGCGGAGAGAGGAGGTAGTTGCAGAGACTACAATGTGTTTCGTTCCGTGTAATAGATTCCACGTGTGTGTAGACTCTCTCTCTCTCTCTCTCTCTCTCTCTCTCTCTCTCTCTCTCTCTCTCTCTCTCTTCTCTCTCTCTCTCTCTTTCTCTCTCTCTCTTTCTCTCTCTCTCTCTCTCTCTCTCTCTCTCTCTCTCTCTCTCTCCCTCTCTCTCTCTCTCTCTCTCTCTCTCCCTCTCTCTCTCTTTCACTCTCCCCAAGTACTGCACTGCTAGTAGTAAACAGCTCCATTGTATTCTTGGTTGGATCATGTGTATATTCACAGCTCATCAATATAGATCTGGACTAGTGCTGCACCAGTATGTGTAGTATGGTTCACTAATTCTTTCTGTGTACACGGTGCTCCTGAAGGTCGTTCGACCTCGACGATAGCTATCGTTTTAATTTTTTAGGCTACAATGAAAACATTTTCCCATCGGTGCTCCGTGGTTCCCAAAGGTCCCCTCTAGATCGTACAACCGGTGGTTTAGCTCGGGAGGCTGGTCGAGGTTGAACGTCCTTCAGGAGCACCGTGTGTAATGTGTATTGCTGTAGGACTATTATAATAGAAGGGTTGTTATAGGGGCAGGGTTGTTATGTTATAACCCTCGCGAAAAGGGGGTCTTATATAGCTAGGCAAAGGGGGTAGAGGAGAATGCCGAAGGATTATTATGGTGTATAATATAGCCACATGTCCAATATCCAGTGGGTTGATGATGTATTGATGAACTTGTAGACACTGTTTTTTAAGGGGGCTTGGGTTGCTTGGTGATGACATCCCCAGGCTTCGTTTAGCCACGCGTGCTTGGGTTGCAGGGTGCAACTCCATCTAAGGAGAGCTGTTTAATTCTGCAGAGCTGGATCAATTTAGGGTGCATGTATTATATATAATTATATATATATATATATATATATATATATATTGACTATATAAAAGACTAAAAGGGTGTATATAATAGTTGGGGTGAGCTCTGTTTGTTTCTCTCCCTCCCCCCATCTCTAAAGGGGGGGCACGTGTGTGTACATGTGTGTCCTGAGTCTCAGGTAATAACTGTAATTACATACACGGGGGAGGAGGTCCATGGAGCAGCAGCAGGGAGGGGTGCAGCTCCTTTACAGTGTAGTGCTGTATAGTGCAATATTGTAGCTTAGTGTGCAGCAGGGGGTGGAGGGGTGGGGGTGGAGGGGGGTGTAATTACATACACGGAGGAGGTCCATGGAGCAGCAGGGAGGGGGGGGGAGGGGGTGGAGGGGTGCAGCTCCTTTACAGTGTAGTGCACTGTATTATATATAGTGCAATATTGTAGCTTAGTGTGTGTGTGTGACTTGTTAGTGTGTGTGATTTGTTAGTGTGTGTGACTTGTTAGTGTGTGTGACTTGTTAGCAGCAGGGGGGTGGAGGGGTGCAGCTCCTTTACAGTGTAGTGCACTGTATTATATATAGTGCAATGTAGCTTAGTGTTTGTGTGACTTGTTAGAGATATCTTGTCAGAGATGTAACAATCCGCCAAACAGGCTTTATTTGATTTGATTTTATTCTTTATCTGTTATCGGGGATTGACTGTATGGCGGCGCCATACCCCATTTGATTCTCAGATGGGTCGCGGCGCCAGACAGGGGATTGATGGGACCACCTTGCCAGCGCAGTGATTGCAATTCCTGTTAGATTATTTTGTTTTTTAATATATCTGCAATAGTTTGAATTTAAAGCTGATATTGGCCTCGACCACTGTAAAATTCCTGGAGCTGTGCAAACTGCGGTGTAGATCAATAGTGATTGCAGTACTTTTCGAACATGTGTACCAGGAACCGACCGAAACAAGTAAACAACCAATCAGAAATCGTTATTAGGTCACGTGACTGGTATCAGCCAATCAGGGAACAGTATATCCTGTTCAGTCGCGGTCTAGATTGCAGTACTGGACTCTCTTATAACAGCTGTAGTAGGCAGGGTATATGCTGAGGGGGGAGGGAGGGTTGTAAACAGAAGGGAAAACGGGTTTATATTTTTCCCCCGGGTGTTTTAAAAAGGGTTTAATATTTAAAACCCCCCCTTTTATATTTTTAAAATTTTTAATATAAAAAAAAACCTAAAATATACATCCCTTACTTTTATCGAGACTGCTAGATGACATCCAGCAAAAATTTTGGGAAAAGTGGGGCCCCCCCCGGGGGAATTTCCAAAGAAAAAGGAGACAAAGTTTGTCGCCTTAAAAAAAAATGGATGAAAATTTAATAAATACGGGAAACCCGACCGAATGGAAATATTTCCCTGATTGGGTTAAAACCCAGTCCGGACCTAAAAACGAGTTTGAGGTTTTTTACTTTTTGGGGGTTTTCCTGTACATAGTTCAACTAAAAATGCGAAAAAGGGAAGAAAAGGGAGGGAGAGAGAGCGAGCGTTGGGGATAAGGAGATTAGACGGGAGAGGAAAAAAAAATAAAAATTTCTTTGTTCTAAAAATATAATCGCAAAAGGTGTCGAAAAAACCAATTTTATTTTTTTTGGTTTCATTTTGATTGCAGTGATTCAAGACCGCGGGGGGAAAAATTTTCAAGGTCATCTTAGAAAAGGAACCAGGATTTTCTTTATTGCTTTTGGGTTTTTTGGGTATGTACAAAAACTTTTTGGTCCCCCATTTTGTCAAAAAATTTAAAATTTGGCCGGGCGCGGGTTTAGTAGCAATTTCCTAGAGTTTAAATTAAACTCTTAAGTTTTAATTTTTTTTGAAAAAAAAAAAATTTTTCCCCCATTCAGGTAGAAAATGGAGAGAAATTGGGAAAAATAGTTTTTTACACAAAAAGGGTAAAATTGTACGTGAAAATTTGTTTAGAAGCGAGTGAGAATGTTTTGAGTTAATTTTTACTTTTTTGAAAGCTTTTACTTTGCGGGTTTCATTTGAATAATAGAGGGGGGGGAAAGAGTTTTGTTTTTAAATGGGAGGAGAGGGAAGGGGAGGGGGGGTTTTTGAGAGGGGATAAGGGTTTTAGAAAAATTTGGAGGGGAGGGAGAGGGGGAATAAGAGAGTTTTTTGGGAACCCTTTATCCCATTCATTGGGCCGTCGTTTTGATTTGATGAATAAAAAGCCAAATGAATTGTATCTGCATAGTATAGCGCTAACCGGGGGCCAATTTTTTTACACTGTAAACAGTAGGCCCGTTCGCCCTACGGGGAAAAATTTCGGGGAAAAAAAATGGTAGCTTGAAGGGAACCGAATCATCCCAAACACCCTCCCTATTCCACTTTCCCCCACCCTGGTTTTTACGCTCTGGGCTTCCTGACAAGAAGGGCGAATTTTTTTAAGAGTCAATTTTTTGGGTCCGAAACTATCTCGTTTTAAAATTTGGCCCCTATGTAGCCCTTCGGGGTTTTTATATCGACTGGAGTAATCAACCTTGGGGGGCTGGGGAAGCTTTTTCCGTAGGGGTTTTTATTGGCCGCTTTAACACGTTGGGGTAATCTGTCATATCCTAGCCCTCCCTGACAGCAGCAGACTTCTGGCCCCAATAACGTTGCCGAAAAAGCGCTTGGGGTGGGAAAAGCAAAAACATAGGACAAAAATAAAAGATCACGGCAGAATGAAGGGCCCTTGGTACCCAAAAACGAATGGGGTGAGGTTTCTAAGTTGCTCTTAATTGCCCCTGCAAGTGTAGGGGTTGCAGGTGATTTTGATGACAAATTTGAATAGTTAAGTGTTGATTACAGAAAATAGAGTTGTTGCAAATTCGGATGTTATTTTTCTACGAAATGTAAGAGATCTTGGTTTTCCTCCTGGACTCCCTTTCAGCTTTTAATAAATCGAAAAAAAACCCCCCCAGAAATCTTCGGCATCCTCGGGGGAATAAAAAAAAAAAAGACGGGGAAAACGGGGGGGGGGGAAAAAAAAAAAAGGGGGGGGAAAAAAAAAAACAAAAAAACCCGGGGTTTCCTCTCTCACCCTCTTTCGCTATTTTTAAGCCCTCTCCTTTCTCCCTTCCCCCAGAATCTCCCCGCTCATCTCTATTCTATCTCTCTCGCCTCCCATCCTCCCTCCTCTCTTTCTTCTTCTCTCCCTCTCCCACCGCTCCCTATCGGACCCTCATCATTGCTGCAGTGAATTGGAGTTCGATACCATTGAAAGGAGGGGTACACAGTTATACTAAAACACACCCCATGTGTACAACAATCCTCTCTCTTTAATATTCTCTCTCTCTCTCTCTCTCTCTCTCCCTCTCTCCCTCTCTCTCCCTCTCTCTCCCTCTCTCTCCTCTCTCTCTCTCTCTCCCTCTCTCCCCCTTTCACTCTCCCCGATTCTCACTCATTACTGTGGCCCCACTCTATTTTTCAGTGACCCAGTTTAGTTATAAATTACTGCTTTCTTATTCTAAAGAATTATGCAAGTCTGCCCCAACAACAGCCTGTATTTTGTTGTCGTACTATCTACCACATTTAGAAGGTGCGGTTGGATCAGCACGTACGCTAAAAGTCTCGCGCCACCCTTTATAGTGCTCCTACTATTTTACAACTATTCATGATCTGTATTTAACCTGTTTTTATTCAATAGAAAATGAAGCTCGCAGTTGGTGGAGAAGAAAAGGGATGTAGGGGGGGGGGGGGGTATTTGGGGGGGGGGGGGTGGGAAGTTACGGGGGGGGGGGGGGGGAAAAAAAATTAGAGAAGAGCAAAAGACTCGAAATTTAAATTCCTGAACTTATGACATGTTCCTGCCCGGTTCTGCGGTTCACACTGGGCGAGAAGAAAGCTTACACCACAGCTCCTCGTTATAAACCAGAGTGTGCTCCCCCCCCCCCCCCGCTCTCATGACAGGGGACCGATAAGTCACAACGAAAAAACAGCCAAACACCAAGAGGTGTATTCGACCCCCTCCCCCACCATCGCTGCATGCAGTGATCCGTGGTACTGCTCTGATGAGACTCAAAGAGCGCTCTGTCAGCGTCAGTTTAGTTTACCATTCAAAAAAATTACAACGGTTTTTTCTTCAAGATCGTCCTTACTCCTGTAGACGAAACGTTTTAGGTATATTATCTTGGCGACCTATAACAGCACTTATTATTGTAACTTTTATTACCAACCTAATCTTCCATTGCTCGTTACTTAACTTTCTGACTAATTTTATTGACGCTTAATTCAGATTACTTTAGCGTTTGTGTCTCTCTCTATTTTCCTCTGTCTCCTCTTTGGTTCTCTCTCTCTATCGCTCTCTACTACACTCTCTAGGTGTTCCCTTGATCCACGGGCTTATCGCTAGATGACTCGCGCGACTATCATCTGACTAGTCATAGAGAGTATCTCTCTCTAGCTATCTAATCTCGCTACAGATCTCTCTATCTCTCTCTATCTCTCTCTCTCTCTCTCTCTCTCTCTCTCTCTCTCTCTCTCTCTCTCTCTCTCTCTCTCTCCCTCTCCCCGGGCCTGGGCACGTGGTCCTCATTTCCCTGATTATGTAGCACTCTGAACACGGCACTCTCTGAATGATAGTCTCTCAATCTATTCTCATACCACCTCCTCCCTTTCAAT
This sequence comes from Hormiphora californensis, assembly GCA_020137815.1. NCBI lineage: Eukaryota > Metazoa > Ctenophora > Tentaculata > Cydippida > Pleurobrachiidae > Hormiphora > Hormiphora californensis. Next base: position 1,692,109 of record CM035357.1, read on the forward strand.
CTTTTTTCATCCTAAAAAGCCGACAATTTTCAATAAGATTCAATGCCCGTCACGACTTGTGAGATATTATCAAAATAACCAATTTCAAAGCTGTAACGTTTCCTAATCAGTTGAATTCGTTTCGCTACTAAAATGCCATCACACGAGCACGCCACACACACACGCACTCAATCCCATGCCATTATAGCTTGAGAACAAGAGAGGGAGAAAGAGAGAGAGAGAGAGAGAGAGAGAGAGAGAGAGAGAGAGAGAGAGAGAGAGAGAGAGAGAGAGAGAGAGTTAGTGAGAGTGAGTGAGAGAGATTGGGAGCATAAAGCAAAGAGGGTTGAGTGAGAAATGGGATCGTGTGAGCTATCGCTAACTAAGAATGCCAGAAAATGAGAACTTAGCTAGTTATTATTTGCCTAGCTAGACTCTTCGTGCGCCGACCAGCGAAACACATACAAATGTAAAGAAGGGTTAGAACTTAGAACATAACATTTATATAGGAGACAGCATTTTGTTAGAGTCCATTCGAGTCCTAACTATTTGAAAGTTAATCTTTTAATTTACTTTTAATTTGTTGTACAATTTCACTGCGTTTGTTAACCTTTCTAAGCCTCCTCAACGTCAAATATTTATGGGAAAATTATAATGGCGATTTATTATGGCTGCCATTTAAACAATTCTTGGCTGTTTTTTCATTTTACTTTTCAACTGAGCTTATCTGGGACAATAGGATGATCAATAATTGTTCAAAGTAAGATCTCAATACATCTATCATCCCCAAAAAGGCCCTCGATATTCTGCTTTAACACTGTGGGTGGTGGAGTGGTTACTTAACTAACTAGTATACTGAGGGGGGGAGTGTGGGGGTTTGTGTGGCCGGAGAGTGTCTGAGGGAGATCATTCCCCAGAACAATGATCAAAACATTGTCAATATGCAGTCGGAGCCTGATTTACCGGGATCACCGGATGGAGCCATTCAGCTCCCGGTAAATCGGGGTCCAACTGAGCTCCACCGGGAATTTAATCTCCTACTCCTCTCCTTTCTAGGGATTGTGTCTAGGGAGAAGCAGTGTGGCTGGTGTTAAAGAAGCACGTGCTAAAAAGATCATTCAGGGTTTAGTGTTCTGTGGCAGGGAAACACCGCATTATGAATACATAATGCAATAATTCTTCCTTTCTAGGGATTGTGTCAGGGGAGAAGCAGTGTGGCTGGTGTTAGAAGGGTGTTGAGACATGAGTGCAGCAGCCGACCATAAACCTGCAAAACGAAAGGAGAAGAGGGTAAACTCAGAGCCGGATGCCCTCACAGCTGTACGGAGAAAGGAACAAAATGAGGAGAATGATCACGGTGGATCAACGGGAGGTATGTGCAGGTCAGGAACCGACCGAATCAGGAAATACTGGTCCCTGATTGGCTGATAACCAGTCACGTGACCTAAATAATGAGTTCTGATTGGTTTTTTACTTGTTTCGGTCGGTTCCTGGTATGTGGGTGTTGGGAATACATTTTTTAAGAAATGTGCCATGATTCCATATCTAAAATAATGAATTATCTGTAATGGTTTGACTCTTATGGCACGTATCATTGATTGAAATGATTAATATTCTTCATCTATCAAAAAGATGATGAAATGGATTGGAGTCTATCAAAAAGATGCCATCTACCGTGCTTTATTAATAGAGTCTAAACTCTGATATATCTTTCCCCTGAGTCCTGATAGGTCATTCGTGTCAAATGATTCGTGCCAAATTTAATTTTTGACAGCCTCGCATCTAACTTCTTGACGATTCGCTAATGAACTAAAAAGTAACGACACCATGATTCTCACACAGTGTGGGAAAATGGAATAGTTAATTATTATTTCGGTACCTTGCTCGAAATAGTTAGGACACATGAAACTTTCGTGAGAACTGCTGCAGGGATCGAATTTTATTTAGTTAACTTAATTTATTGACTTTATTTGATTTGTTATATTGGCAGTTTTAAACCCTACCCCCTTACTCCTCCTCAGGTATACCCCCCCCCCTCACTCACATTGTACTCCTCAGGTATATTCACCCGGATCAAGGGTCTCAAGACGGACTTTATGAAGCGAGTCAGTAGGGTAGTGTTGGACGATGATCAGATGAAGCAACTGAGGAAGGAGCACGAGGAGAGGGCCGCTGCTGCTGCCGCTGCTAATACAGCCGCCACAACACCAGGTATCTACAGTCGGACCCCGATTTAGTGGCACCCGATTTAGTGGCACCCCGATTTAGTGGCAGGATTTTTCCCCCCACTAAATCGGGGTCCGACTGTATCTACTTTGAGTGGTTCGAGATCCCAATGGTATATAGTGCTCTTCTGTGGCTCATACAGCTCAGTTCTGAGTAACTGGTAGATATGTACCTAATACCTATACAGCTCAGTCCCGATCATACCCAGCCTGATTATGTTTGAATCAGCATCTAGCGCCTCTCTGGGCAGGCTTTATTCTTGTTCTGGCGTCTCTCCAGCAGATCTGCACAATCAATCATGAGCTCTCATTTGCCGATCTGTACCCAAAATAGCTCCTAGACGTTCATGGTAGCAGCTTCATCGTGTGAGAAAATAATGGTGACAAGTTCCAAACTTGTTCTAACGTCCTTATTAGGGTCGAGCTGAAATCATGCCAATTACAAAAAGTTGTTTGGAATGATGAGTGCAGTTCAATACCATATTTGGTCATACAGTGAGTGCAGTTCAATACCATATTTAGTCATACAGTGAGTGCAATTCAATACCATATATGGTCTTACAGTGAGTGCAGTTCAATACCATATTTGGTCATACAGTGAGTGCAGTTCAATACCATATTTAGTCATACAGTGAGTGCAATTCAATACCATATATGGTCTTACAGTGAGTGCAGTTCAATACCATATTTGGTCATACAGTGAGTGCAGTTCAATACCATATTTGGTCATCACCCACTGTATGACGTCATTATATGCTCTGCGAAGACATGCCACCACTCTGACAAATGATCACTCAATTATAGCAATAGCTATTCAGCCTGCCCCTAATTTGAAGTTGTCTCCCCTTTTTCGGTTTCTTTTTACTTCGGTATTCTCGCTATTCTCAGAGCTGTTAATCTCCCCCCCCCCCATCCATTTTATCTCCTCATCTATTTTATCTCCCGGGTATCTCCCCATATCAGCTACAGTGGTGGACCCGAACCTCAAAGTGCAGAAATCAGAAACAACGCTACATGATATCTATAGAGAGTTACAGTTTAGGAAAGTCACCCAGCTGTCTGACAACATGGGACAAAACACAGAGGTCACCGCCACCCCAGATCAGCGACCTAAATCTTCCGAGAATGAGGAGGAGGGAGAGGTACCTCGCGTGTTACAGGTATGTCATGTCGATATTTGGCCCGGTTCGGAGAGGTTGTTTTCTGCTTTTCGTATTCTCAGGACGTCTGTTATTTCAACCTAAGTGTAATACAGTCGGACCCCGATTTAGTGGCCCCCGATTTAGTGGCACCCCGATTTAGTGGCAGGATTTGTTTCCCCCGATATAGGAAATTAACATTATTTGACCCCGATTTAGTGGCACCCCGATTTAGTGGCACCCCAATTTAGTGGCAGGATTTGTTCCCCCCCGAGGATGCCACTAAATCGGGGTCCGACTGTATATGTCAACAGAATTGTAATACATTTCATGTTGTAGGAGTTGAAGGAAGGGAAGGATGATATATCATGCTCCAGAAACATTATACAGAGGACCGTAACCCTGAAAGTCAGCGATGATTTCAAGGCGAACAGACCTACCCAGGGTATGTCTCAGGAACGAATTAGGAAATACTGGTCCCTGATTGGCTGATAACCAGTCACGTGACCTAAATAACGAGTTCTGATTGGTTGTTTACTTGTTTCGGTCGGTTCTTGGTATGTCTCATAGTAGCTGTCAGAGCATTGGCATGAGCCGCTAGTAGTTAGGTTAGAAATATAGGATGGAACGCCCCTATAACGAGAGAGAGAAAGAGAGAGACATTGATATATAAGTTATGAGATTGCGTGATGTTGAAAACAGGAAATCAAAGTTAGACAGTTTAATATCCAAAACCTATCCTTGCATAACATATTATATGTGAGAGTGGTCCCCTGCATTGCCACCCTCGCCACCCTCTCTCTCTCGCCGCGCCCCAAGTAAACAACCAACCAGAACTCATTATTTAGGTCACGTGACTAGTTATCAGCCAATCAGGGACCAGTATTTCCTGATTCGGTCGGTTCCTGCACCCCTAACCACCCCTGACCCCTTACATGTTCCCGTAACCACTAAACTGGTGTTATTTGCTAGTACGTGGTCCCGACTAACCGGACAACTCCCTTTCCCCCGAGCATCCCGGTAAATCGGGGTCACCCTGCACATGACATGTATGTTTCAGGGGGACAGTTTGGTATTCGGATAGTTGGAGGAAAGAAGGTGTCCGGAGGTGTCCTGTGTGCATTCATCGCTTCAATAGCTCCTGGTTCCCCGGCCAGCAAGTCACTGCAACTCCAGGAAGGTACGTTATAGTTTCCAGGAAGGTATGTTATAGTTTCCAGGAAGGTACGTTATAGTTTCCAGGAAGGTACGTTATAGTTTCCAGGAAGGTACGTTATAGTTTCCAGGAAGGTACGTTATAGTTTCCAGGAAGGTACGTTATAGTTTCCAGCAAGTCACTGCAACTCCAAGAAGGTACGTTATAGTTTCCAGGAAGGTACGTTATAGTTTCCAGGAAGGTACGTTAGTTTCTAGGAAGGTACGTTATAGTTTCCAGGAAGGTACGTTATAGTTTCCAGGAAGGTACGTTATAGTTTCCAGGAAGGTACGTTAGTTTCTAGGAAGGTACGTTATAGTTTCCAGGAAGGTACGTTATAGTTTCCAGGAAGGTACGTTATAGTTTCCAGGAAGGTATGTTATAGTTTCCAGGAAGGTACGTTATAGTTTCCAGGAAGGTACGTTATAGTTTCCAGGAAGGTACGTTATAGTTTCCAGCAAGTCACTGCAACTCCAGGAAGGTATTGTTTACTGTCCCCTCCCCCTTTGTTTGTACTATTTGATACATACAACTTTTAAAAGCATTCTCGTCTGTCTCTCACACTCCCTTCGATAGAACTTGTTAAAGTACTTCTCTCATCTGCCACTAAATCGGGGTCCGACTGTACTTCTCTCATCTGCAGGTGATCTGGTACTGAGCTGGAACAATAAAACCCTGATAGGACTCACCTACGAGGAATGCCTTCAGAATCTCAACGATGGTATTTCTGCTACTCTGGTCGTTTCAAACTTCCTCAGGTAACTAAAATATGAATATACTTTCGCAGATCATCCCAAAAATTGTCTTGGTGCGTCAGTCGTCGGGGGGGGGGGGGGGGGGGGTTCCAACCTATTTTTTTGTATTTTTTTGTATTTTTTTGTACGGACCATACATAAAAGTATCCAAAATTCCTGTTTTTTTCCATACAAACAATACAAAAAAGTACAAAAAAATACAAAAAAATAATGAAGGATGTGGGTGCGTGAAAAAAGTATAAATAACACATGTACATGAACATGAACGGAACCCAGCTATACATAAACGGTGTGTGTGTGTGTGTGTGTTTTGCACCGCCCGTCATTCCTCCCACTTTACTGCCCCACAATGGTCGGCAGACAACCTATATTAATATCACTCTTCGCCACCGTCCCCCACACGTAGGGATAATGTTGATGTTGTTCCGGTTTGGGTCCTGGTATTTTGTTGAGCAAGCTCAACATTTCCCTCGAACCTTCGCCGGCATCACAAGAAGAGTATTTGATACAGTGAATCTAATATTAGACTGACATACCTATATTGTCAGGACAATGGATGGAATTTACCTGTCTCACAGACTGGTCTTTGGTTACTACTGCTCCAGGGAGCTGTAGAGGTAGGTGGGTTGCCGGATATGACAATACCGTGGGTTCACCATCTAATCGGTGACGGCTGAAATATCTTATCACACCTCAGGTCTTTGGTCAAAACCGCTAGCAGTACTTATCAGCATGCAACCTGGGGGTCCGGACAGCTAATTTCTTAGCAAGCACAGATAAGCATGAAAAACGCTTATGTAAACTTCTGGTGAGCATTTGGCAAATTATCAGCTCCCAGGGGTTGCACTATTGCGGGGTAATTACTTGCCATACGGCGGAGGTGGCCCTTTGTTATGGCCCAGAACTGCCCTACCTTAATAGTGGGACCCTTATGATGTGGTTTTGTGGAATTCCCCGGCCGTAGCGATTCTTGCCCTGTGGTTTGCTACTTCTTTCAGATCGGGATGGTTGGGGATGGTTTATTCGAATAGGTTACTTCTGTATACTAATTTGGAGAATTTGTGCAGATCCAGTGTGTTGCTGGGAGTGAGAATGTTGTTGATGATATCTTGGTAGTCGAGTTTGTATCGTAGCTCATCTAGGTCTGGGCAGTGGAGGAGCTGCAAAGGTAGTATGTGGCAAAAATTTGGGCAGAGGTTCCCCAGGGGAATAACCCCTATTTTTGCGAGAGAAGGTAACCTCCGTCCGACCAATATGGGATGTTGGACAGGAGGGCTGTTTTAAAGGCTACAGCTGCCGGGTGATTACAAATCATGGGTTGCCATAATTGAGGGAGGCTAGTTCTCTGGCGTAGAATTTACCCCCATAATTAAATGGGAGACAGCCGAAGGGTCATCAGGCATGCCTAGTAGGCAGAGGCCCTCGGTGATTACAAATCATGGGTTGCCATGTGTAACAAGGTTACTGGCTGGGGTGAGATTATCAGTTCAACCGGGATCCCCTCTAAGACTCAGCCCGACGACCGACCGACAAACGACCGATCAACGACTGATATCAATCGTCAACCAACCGCTCATCAATCGACCGCCGAACCAAATCCCAGTAGGGACCAGCCGCACTGCAAGAGCTCGGTGCCATAGTTGAGTTCGGCAAGGTCTCTGGCAAAGTTTACTCCCCAAGATTGGGGAGAGAGCCGGTGTGATTTGACCGTAATCACTGGACCATCAGCCAACCAGGTCCACGGCGGGGTAATTACTTGCCATACGGCGGAGGTGGCCATTTGTTTGGCCCAGACCTGCCCTACCACTTTTGGGTCCCTTATTGCGTTGTTATAGAAGAAAAATCCCCCATAAGTAGCGTTGCCCTATAGTTTGCCACTTGTTCCAGGTCGGGATAGTTAGGGATGGTTTAATCGAATAGGTTACTTTTGGCTATTAGTTTGGAGAATTTTACCAAATCAAGTGTGTTGCTTGATCTGTTTGTTAGTGAGGAGGATTGTTCTAGATATATTGCAAAGGTAGTATGTGGCAAAAATTTGGGCAGAGGTTCCCCAGGGGAAAAACCCCTATTTTTGCGAGAGAAGGTAACCTCCGTCCGACCAATATGGGATGTTGGACAGGAGGGCTGTTTTAAAGGCTACAGCTGCCGGGTGATTACAAATCATTGGTTGCCATAATTGAGGGAGGCTAGTTCTCTGGCGTAGAATTTACCCCCATAATTAAATGGGAGACAGCCGAAGGGTCAACAGGCATGCCTAGTAGGCAGAGGCCCTCGGTGATTACAAATCATGGGTTGCCATGTGTAACAAGGTTACTGGCTGGGGTGAGATTATCAGTTCAACCGGGATCCTCACTAAGACTCAGCCCGACGACCGACCGACAAACGATCGATCAACGACTGATATCAATCGTCAACCAACCGCTCATCAATCGACCGCCGAACCAAATCCCAGCAGGGACCAGCCGCACTGCAAGAGCTCGGTGCCATAGTTGAGTTCGGCAAGGTCTCTGGCAAAGTTTACTCCCCAAGATTGGGGAGAGAGCCGGTGTGATTTGTGATACATAAACGGTAAGAAATTGCGATTCGGGGAAATTTCTCGCTTAGAAAATACGATTCGAGAAAATTTTCTCGGTAAGAAATTGCGATTCGGGAAAATTTCTCGCTTAGAAAATACGATTCGAGAAAATTTTCTCGGTAAGAAATTGCGATTTGGAGAAATTTCTCGCTTAGAAAATACGATTCGAGAAAATTTTCTCGGTAAGAAATTGCGATTCGAGGAAATTTCTCGCTTAGAAAATACGATTCGAGAAAATTTTCTCGGTAAGAAATTGCGATTCGGGGAAATTTCTCGCTTAGAAAATACGATTCGGGAAAATTTTCTCGGTAAGAAATTGCGATTCGGGGAAATTTCTCGCTTAGAAAATACGATTCGGGAAAATTTTCTTGGTAAGAAATTGCGATTCGGGGAAATTTCTCGCTTAGAAAATACGATTCGAGAAAATTTTCTCGGGTAAGAAATTGCGATTCGGGGAAATTTCTCGCTTAGAAAATACGATTCGAGAAAATTTTCTCGGTAAGAAATTGCGATTCGGGGAAATTTCTCGCTTAGAAAATACGATTCGAGAAAATTTTCTCGGTAAGAAATTGCGATTCGGGGAAATTTCTCGCTTAGAAAATACGATTCGAGAAAATTTTCTCGGTAAGAAATTGCGATTCGGGGAAATTTCTCGCTTAGAAAAGACGATTCGGGAAAATTTTCTCGGTAAGAAATTGCGATTCGGGGAAATTTCTCGCTTAGAAAATACGATTCGAGAAAATTTTCTGGGTAAGAAATTGCGATTCGGGGAAATTTCTCGCTTAGAAAAGACGATTCGGGAAAATTTTCTCGGTAAGAAATTGCGATTCGGGGAAATTTCTCGCTTAGAAAATACGATTCGAGAAAATTTTCTCGGTAAGAAATTGCGATTCGGGGAAATTTCTCTCGCGACTTTGGCATGCTACATATGTAAAATATGTATATATTTTGTGCTAAATTGCGTGAAATAGCGTGGAAGAATGTTTAAAAACAGTAAAAGTTCGAACAATAATGGTAAATTACCATATGAAACTGTTTTTATTTTTTTGTATTTTTTTGTACTTTTTTGTATTTATTTGTATTTTTTTGTATTTTTTTGTTTGAGGAAACCCGTGTTTTTTTCCGTACAAACGTACACGAAATAGGTTGGAACCCCCCCCCCCAGTCGTCTCAGTGAAAACTGAATAAGCGACTTATTGGCCTGTGTCATGTTCCCTCTCTCCTTGAGTCCTTGGACTTACCATTCTTAGTCAGATCATCATCATCACAAAGCCACACATGTGACGTCGGGGGGGTTCCAACCTATTTCTTGTATGTTTGTACGGAAAAAAACAGGGCTTTCCTCAAACAAAAAAATACAAAAAAATACAAAAAAATACAAAAAAGTACAAAAAAATACAAAAAAATAAAAACAGTTTTATATGGTAATTTACCATTTACCCGACTGGGGGGGGGTTCCAACCTATTTCTTGTATGTTTGTACGGAAAAAAACAGGGCTTTCCTCAAACAAAAAAATACAAAAAAATACAAAAAAATACAAAAAAGTACAAAAAAATACAAAAAAATAAAAACAGTTTTATATGGTAATTTACCATTATTGTTCGAACTTTTACTGTTTTTAAACATTCTTCCACGCTATTTCACGCAATTTAGCACAAAATATATACATATTTTACATATGTAGCATGCCAAAGTCGCGAGAGAAATTTCCCCGAATCGCAATTTCTTACCGAGAAAATTTTCTCGAATCGTATTTTCTAAGCGAGAAATTTCCCCGAATCGCAATTTCTTACCGAGAAAATTTTCCCGAATCGTCTTTTCTAAGCGAGAAATTTCCCCGAATCGCAATTTCTTACCGAGAAAATTTTCTCGAATCGTATTTTCTAAGCGAGAAATTTCCCCGAATCGCAATTTCTTACCGAGAAAATTTTCTCGAATCGTATTTTCTAAGCGAGAAATTTCCCCGAATCGCAATTTCTTACCGAGAAAATTTTCTCGAATCGTATTTTCTAAGCGAGAAATTTCCCCGAATCGCAATTTCTTACCGAGAAAATTTTCTCGAATCTTATTTTCTAAGCGAGAAATTTCCCCGAATCGCAATTTCTTACCGTTTATGTATAGCTGGGTTCCGTTTATGTTCATGTACATGTATTATTTATACTTTTTTCACGCACCCACATCCTTCATTATTTTTTTGTATTTTTTTGTATTTTTTTGTATTGTTCGTATGGAAAAAAACAGGAATTTTGGATACTTTTATGTGTGGTCCGTACAAAAAAATACAAAAAAATACAAAAAAATAGGTTGGAACCCCCCCGTGACGTCACAAAGCCACACACACCATGTGACGTCACACACATGTGACGCTTCATGGTTGTTGGTTTCCATAAACAATAGCCGCCGCCCCACTGCAGCTGTTACCACCACAATTCTTATGTAAAGGTGCGGTATCCCCTGCAGCGGTGACAAATCCTCTACTTGAGGAATTGCCCCATGGTGGTAAAACAGCAGAACCCGGCCCTTGGGTATACTATCATCCCAGGTGCAGATATACACGAGGTTCACAGTTCGGGACCTCGTGTGTGTGTTGGTATTGTCTAGCTCGAGTGAGTGAGTGTGTGTGTGTGTGTGTGTGTGTGTGTGTGTGTGTGTGTGTGTGTGTGTGTGTGTGTGTGTGTGTGTGTGTGTGTGTGTGTGCGTGTGTGTGTGTGTGTGTGTGTGTGTGTGCGTGTGTGTGTGTGTGTGTGTGTGTGTGTGTGTGTGTGTGTGTGTGTGTGTGTGTGTGTGTGTGTGTGTGTGTGGTAATGTACCCGCAGCTGTTATGTCAATAGGCGGGTGACTGAAATTTCCCCTCTCTTTCTCTCTCAATTGACCCTCTTTTTATCCCCTGATCTTACTATTATTATATATTTTTTCCCTGCCCGGGTGGATGCCCGAAGGGCATCCACCCGGATGATCGTTTTAGCACGTGTGCTAAAAAGATCATAAAGGGTTTAGAAATCTCGGATTTGAAATAGTAACTCGAGCGTGGTCAAAATCGCGTGTGTCACGGTAGCAGCATAGTAACTGCTCCTTCATAAAATCAAATAACTGTTTTGATGAAATATGATGTCAGGACGCTTATTTTTCAAAGCTGTGCGCGGCGCTCACAACACTGTTGCTGAAGGGGTGAGGGTAGAGTAAAACAGCTGTGTAACTGCATACATCTCACATGCATCTCACATTGTGACCAAGCCTTGATATTGTGATACTGATCCTGTCGACGGAGGGCAGGGAAACACCGCATTATGAATACATAATGCAATAATTCTTGTTCTCTCATTCTTTCCCCTCTCTTACTCTTCCCTTTGTAACCATGACTTAGAAGCTCGCTCAGAAACAAAAAGGGTTCAGAGCTATATGGCGGTCACCCCCCTTTTTAGTAAACCACACTTCTTATATTTGAAGAGAGGGATGTGGGGAGTTCTTTTGGTGCCACCGACAACCAGTCATCTCTCTCTCTCTCTCTCTCTCTCTCTCTCTCTACCCCTCTCTCTCTCTACCCCTCTCTCTCTCTCTCTCTCTCTCTCTCTCTCTCTCTCTCTCTCTCTCTCTCTCTCTCTCTCTCTCTCTCTCTCTCTCTCTCTCTCTCTCTCTCTCTCTCTCCCTCTGCCCCCAGTGCACTGATGTACCAGCTGGTGCAGCACATATGATAGGGGAGAATGTGGGGACTCTAGAGCTAGAGGTCACTTACACACACACACACCAACACATAACTATCCCCTTCTTGGGCTGTAGCTCGACCTGGGGTATAATTAGGAGCTAGGAGAGAGAGAGAGAGAGAGAGAGACGAGACTTAACAAGTGAGATAGATAGCTTGTCCCAGGCTCGCGACAATAACAAAGATGCAGGCTTCTTTTTGTTTGAAAGAGAAAGAGATGCATAGATTTTGACGTCATTGGGCCGCGGCAGTTTTCTTTTCATTGTCTTCTGGATAGAGAGAGAAAATGACGATATCTTCATTCATCCATTATTCTGTGTCTCAATGTGTTCCAGCATGGAATACGTACGTGGTTTGTTGAGTAAGGCCCTTACTTACCCTTATTGTTGAGTAAGGGGTTACTCCACCCCTTACTATAAGGGGTGGCATGGAGTAACCCCTTACTCAACAATACGTGGTAGCCGCATTAAAACCACCACTACACTATATCTGGGAGACTTCTAACTATAAACCCAGCACCCAATACCCATTAACCCAGCACCCAATACCCATTAACCCAGCACCCAATACCCACCTTTCTTCTTTCAGAGAGAGTTACCGGCGTTACCGACCCCGATCCTCCAACTCCCAGTACCCACTAACCCACCCTTCTTCTTTCAGGGGGAGTTACCGGCGTTACCGACCCCGATCCTCCAACTCCCATTACCCACTAACCCACCCTTCTTCTTTCAGAGGGAGTTACCGGCGTTACCGACCCCGATCCTCCAACTCCCATTACCCACTAACCCACCCTTCTTCTTTCAGGGGGAGTTACCGGCGTTACCGACCCCGATCCTCCAACTCCCAGTACCCACTAACCCACCCTTCTTCTTTCAGGGGGAGTTACCGGCGTTACCGACCCCGATCCTCCAACTCCCATTACCCACTAACCCACCCTTCTTCTTTCAGGGGGAGTTACCGGCGTTACCGACCCCGATCCTCCAACTCCCATTACCCACTAACCCACCCTTCTTCTTTCAGGGGGAGTTACCGGCGTTACCGACCCCGATCCTCCAACTCCCATTACCCACTAACCCACCCTTCTTCTTTCAGGGGGAGTTACCGGCGTTACCGACCCCGATCCTCCAACTCCCATTACCCACTAACCCACCCTTCTTCTTTCAGGGGAGTTACCGGCGTTACCGACCCCGATCCTCCAACTCCCATTACCCACTAACCCACCCTTCTTCTTTCAGGGGGAGTTACCGGCGTTACCGACCCCGATCCTCCAACTCCCACTACCCACTAACCCACCCTTCTTCTTTCAGGGGGAGTTACCGGCGTTACCGACCCCGATCCTCCAACTCCCATTACCCACTAACCCACCCTTCTTCTTTCAGGGGGAGTTACCGGCGTTACCGACCCCGATCCTCCAACTCCCATTACCCACTAACCCACCCTTCTTCTTTCAGGGGGAGTTACCGGAGTTACCGACCCCGATCCTCCAACTCCCATTACCCACTAACCCACCCTTCTTCTTTCAGAGGGAGTTACCGGCGTTACCGACCCCGATCCTCCAACTCCCAGTACCCACTAACCCACCCTTCTTCTTTCAGAGGGAGTTACCGGCGTTACCGACCCCGATCCTCCAACTCCCATTACCCACTAACCCACCCTTCTTCTTTCAGGGGGAGTTACCGACCCCGATCCTCCAACTCCCATTACCCACTAACCCACCCTTCTTCTTTCAGGGGGAGTTACCGGCGTTACCGACCCCGATCCTCCAACTCCCATTACCCACTAACACACCCTTCTTCTTTCAGAGGGAGTTACCGGCGTTACCGACCCCGATCCTCCAACTCCCATTACCCACTAACCCACCCTTCTTCTTTCAGGGGGAGTTACCGGCGTTACCGACCCCGATCCTCCAACTCCCATTACCCACTAACCCACCCTTCTTCTTTCAGAGGGAGTTACCGGCGTTACCGACCCCGATCCTCCAACTCCCATTACCCACTAACCCACCCTTCTTCTTTCAGAGGGAGTTACCGGCGTTACCGACCCCGATCCTCCAACTCCCAGCGGACAGGGAGCATAGAGAGCATCCTGAGGGGAACCACTAATAAATGGATAGCCATCACACGACGGGGCATGACAGCCCGATCATTAGAATCAAGGTATAACATCAACACGTGACTGGTTATCAGCCAATCAGGGACCAGTATTTCCTGATTCGGTCGGTTCCTGTTGTACTTTATCCTTTTCCTCCCGGTTTATACTCTATAACACCAGTATTATAGTCTTACATACGGTGTCCCAGCTGTATAGATATTACAGGAACCGACCAAATCAGGAAACACTGGTCCCTGATTGGCTGATAACCAGTCACGTGACCTAAATAACGAGTTCTGATTGGTTGTTTACTTGTTTCGGGCGGTTCCTGGTATAGATACAGTATATTACTACAAAAACTCTTCCACCAGAGTACCAGAGTGCCCTGACCAAGACTCAACTTCCACAAACAATACTCCCGCCGCCACAAGTGTGGCTCCTAAAGTGGAGATTAGTGTCGTGTATGTGACCATGGAGCAGCGGTTATCAGTTCACCTCATCCAGGCGGGCAACATTCCTTATCGGGATGGCACGGAGGGGTTGGACCTGGTGTGCAAGCTGCAACTGACACCCGAAACTAGGTACATATTTTGGGTGACATGGGAGTCACCGTGTTTTCTTGAATAATATGGGAGCTGGTAGTTATATCATGGGAGCTGGTATCGCGCTGACAGGTTATATATGTGGGTAGTTAGATCTGATAGCTGAATCTTGTGAGATATAGGCCATGTTATACGACGAAAGTTTAACTTTTGAAATATATTAAAACCATCATCTCTCCCCCCCCCCCCAGTACGAATGATAGTAAAAAGCGGTCCAGAACAGCACTAAGAACATACTCTCCCTACTGGAACCAGCACTTTGAATTTCAACCAATTAGCGAAAAGGAGGTAAGTTTTGAATTATATTAGCTGGGAATAATAATTTTTTCTTTCTTTTAGGGAACTAATAAATCAGGGGAAGTTTGAATTTGGCCAGGGCCTTTTTAGTTTCTGTAGTGTTCTGCAGAATTCAGAGATACATGCTGCAGCTCGCCGTGAGAGATCAGACAAGGGTTCGATGGTTATATGATCGAGCATGTCACTTAGAAGATCCTTCTAGAAGGTCCCTGGTTCAATTCCGGTCAAACCAAATAACTTCTGATTTTCTTCCCTAGGCCTATTTAGTTCTTGCACAGACCATCTAACTGCACTGACATATTTTATTTTCCTCCTTGTTTTTGTGCAAACCCTTTGAGCGCCGGGAAAAAGGGTCGATGATCAAGGCAAAAAACCTCCCTATTTTCTGCAGGTGCGAGAGAGGAAGTTATCGATAGTCCTCTTGGCGCACCATTGGCTGCACCGAGATGAAATAATTGGCGAGGTAACCATGTTGTAACCATAGTAACCACGTTGTAACCACGTTGTAACCACGTTGTAACCACACACACACACGCACGCATTGAGCAAGCTCAATGTTTAGCTATTCACCGGCTGGGTATAGGGCTGAGGTACTGGCAAGATATAGTAGGATCGCTATTGCCCATTTACTCATTACCTCCCGGTGCTCCTACCCTCTCTACTAAACTTTGTAACCACTTTGTAACCACATGTAACCACTTGTGCAGTGTGCAGTGCAGACGTAACTATGCATAACTATCATATGCTATAGAATGTTCATAAAATAGTTTTGCGAGGAAAAGAACCAAGTTGCAAGATGATTTTTTACAAAGATTCATTTCTCTTCTAAATATTATTAATCAAATATTATTAAATTAAATATTATTAATTAATATTCCCTCCTCCCTATTTCAGATAGATATAGATCTATCCCAGAAGGGAGTCCTCTCAGGTACAGCGTCCTGGTTTTACCTTACTAAACCAGATAATCAGGATCAACTCGACAGGTTCGTGTAGCAGGAACCGACCGAATCAGGAAATACTGGTCCCTGATTGGCTGATAACCAGTCACGTGACCTAATCATCGAGTTCTGATTGGTTGTTTACTTGTGTCGGTCGGTTCCTGTCGTGTAGATACCTCTTGAAAACTTTTCTTTTTCTCCCCCCCCCCCCCCCCGTGAACTTTGGTAATTCTTTATTCATGGAACGATCCTCTATTGTTGGGTACGGTGTCCCCTCTCTTCTTGGGAAGAGACAACATGAGAGAGAGATAGCGCAGGACGATAGAAGAAAGAGGGGATATCATACCCAACCTCTATTGGGCGCTGCAATATAGGATAATCATCATTTATAGTGAATTGTATTGACCCTCAGCACCGGCCAAGCACCGGCATTCGGCAATGATCAATGTCTGTCTCACCCAATCCCTATAATAACTTCTGAAATCCGTTTTTTAGCCAAACACCCATAAAACGTATAACTGCGTTTCTGGCAGCGTTTTGGGGGGGGGGGGGGATGGCAACCTTTGCGCTTGCCAGCGCAGCGATGTACTAACTTTCACACATTCCATTTAATTCTCACATTGCGTTCTCCCTTTTAGCTAGAGACTCTCTATACCACTATTATACTACAGCAGCCTGACTATCCTCTCTATCGATATTTCTCCCTTTACTTACTAACTAACTATAATACATCTCTCTCCCATTCTAATCCCATGTATCTCTCCCTTTACTAACCCTATATGTCTCTCTCTCTCTCTCCCATTCTAATCCCCTGTATCTCTCCCTTTACTAACCCTATATGTCTGTCTCTCTCCCATTCTAATCCCATGTATCTCTCCCTTTACTAACCCTATATGTTTGTCTCTCTCCCATTCTAATCCCCTGTATCTCTCCCTTTACTAACCCTATATGTCTGTCTCTCTCTCCAATTCTAATCCCATGTATCTCTCCTCTCCAGGAGTGTGGGAGAGGGTAGCAGTAGCGGTAAGTGGTAACAAGGCTGCCTCTCTCCCATTCTAATCCCCTGTATCTCTCCCTTTACTAACCCTATATGTCTGTCTCTCTCTCCAATTCTAATCCCATGTATCTCTCCTCTCCAGGAGTGTGGGAGAGGGTAGCAGTAGCGGTAACAAGGCTGCCTCTCTCCCATTCTAATCCCATGTATCTCTCCTCCAGGAGTGTGGGAGAGGGTAGCAGTCTGTCTCTCTCTCTCCAATTCTAATCCATGTATCTCTCCTCCAGGAGTGTGGGAGAGGGTAGTAGTAAGCCTATATGTCTCTCTCTCTCTCCCATTCTAATCCCATGTATCTCTCCTCCAGGAGTGTGGGAGAGGGTAGTAGTAACAAGGGTGGACTTCAACACCGCATAACGTTTAGTACATTCGACTCTAAGAAAGGTAGGTACCCAGCTTGTGTGTTTCTCTGGTTTTAGTACAAGTTGCCGCTATGCGAGAGGGAGAGAGAACGAGAGAGAGAACGAGAAAGAATGAGAGCTAGAGAGAACGAGAAAAGAGAGAGGGCAAGCCAAAAACATTTTATCTTCCTCAACCTGAATCTAGAAGCTCCATATCATGTATATATCATCTTCACGGACTACTCTATTGTGTCTTCTAGTCTCTCATGACGCACCAACTTTCTTCATTTTGACTGCAGTGACAACGTACCACGTACCACGTACCATCAACGTGTAGCAATGCGAAATATTTGAGATGAAAATATGAAAATATAGAAAGATAGACGAAGCTTAAATAGACAGAATTGGAAGATGGAAAGATAAAGGAGAAAAGATACTAGCGTAGAAAATATGGATAGAAACGAGCTGCCCAGAGACAGATCCTCATTAGCATACAATGTACCTACACAAGATCTCGCTCCCTATTTGCACACATATACCAGCACACTGTTGATCCGATGTGCCAGCGATATACCTACCAGCACACCCCTCCCACTACAACCCAGAGATGACTGATCAGGAACTATATCCACTATCCAGTAACCATACCTCGCTCATCTCAAACCCTTTATAAGACAGATATTACAGTATTTATACAGTCTATTCTAGTCACCATAACAACAGCTCCCTCGTTCCCCCCTCAGTTACCATAACAACAGCTCCCTCTTCCCCCCCCCCTCAGTTACCATAACAACAGCTCCCTCGTTCCCCCCTCAGTTACCATAACAACAGCTCCCTCTTCCCCCCTCAGTTACCATAACAATAGCTCCCTCTTTCCCCTCAGTTACCATAACAACAGCTCCCTCTTCCCCCCTCAGTTACCATAACAACAGCTCCCTCTTCCCCCTCAGTTACCATAACAACAGCTCCCTCTTCCCCCCTCAGTTACCATAACAACAGCTCCCTCTTCCCCCCTCAGTTACCATAACAACAGCTCCCTCTTCCCCCCCCCCCTCAGTTACCATAACAACAGCTCCCTCTTTCCCCCCTCAGTTACCATAACAACAGCTCCCTCTTTCCCCCCTCAGTTACCATAACAACAGCTCCCTCTTCCCCCCTCAGTTACCATAACAACAGCTCCCTCTTCCCCCCTCAGTCACCATAACAACAACTCCCTCTCCCCCCTCAGTCAACATAACAACAGCTCCCTCTTTCCCCCTCAGTTACCATAACAACAGCTCCCTCCCCCCTCAGTTACCATAACAACAGCTCCCTCCCCCCTCAGTTACCATAACAACAGCTCCCTCTTCCCCCTCAGTTACCATAACAACAGCTCCCTCTTCCCCCTCAGTTACCATAACAACAGCTCCCTCTTCCCCCCTCAGTTACCATAACAACAGCTCCCTCTTTCCCCCCTCAGTCACCATAACAACAGCTCCCTCTTCCCCCTCAGTTACCATAACAACAGCTCCCTCTTCCCCCTCAGTTACCATAACAACAGCTCCCCCTCTTCCCCTCAGTTACTGCATAACAACAGCCCCCTCTCCCCCCTCAGTTACCATAACAACAGCTCCCTCTTCCCCCCTCAGTTCCTGACATTAGGAGAAGTGCATCAGATACCTGCAAACCAGGGGCCCTGAAACCATCAGTTGTAAAGCGAGATCACAGTGGGAGTGATAGTTCTGATAATGTATTCTCCCCTGCGTATGCCGTCCATACACACCTATCAAACATTAAAGGTAGGTCAGGAACCGACCAAATCAGGAAATACTGGTCCCTGATTGGCTGATAACCAGTCACGTGACCTAATAAATAACGAGTTCTGATTGGTTGTTTACTTGTTTCGGTCGGTTCCTGGTACACCCCCATGTTCGAAAATGCCACGGCTCCAAAAGCTACCCCGTGTTTTTCTTCTTATAATACTTCTGTTGTTTGTGATTTGGTCTTACATATAGTGAAGTATAAATCATATTTCAAAATTGTTTCTCTAGCGAACATAGCAAAAGCGGGCAAAAGAAGGTTGGTTAAAAGCAGTATGTCCGAGCAATGGCTGACAGCTCCAATTCGTCTAATCCAGTGCCTAACTAGCTCCGAGTCAGGTGTAGATCTTGTCCCACTCTACATGTCGCAAATCCTAGATTGTCCCACTCTACATGTCGCAAATCCTAGATTATTATCATCATTGTGTAGACTTGTTCTTGTACCACTCTACATGTCGCAAATCCTAGATTATCAGACTCTACATGTCGCAAATCCTAGATTATTATCATCATTGTGTAGACTTGTTCTTGTACCACTCTACATGTCGCAAATCCTAGATTATCAGACTCTACATGTCGCAAATCCTAGATTATTATCATCACTGTCTTGCATATAAATGTATAATAATTGTTATCCTAGTTTATGTCACTGCATGGTGGAATCGTTAGTTTTTGTGTTAGATATTAACCTCAGCTGTTCTGTATAGATTTGGCTGTAAGTGTCCAGGCCTGATATCAGGCGTATTGGTTAGCTGTAATCTCAAGAAATACTGCTCCTTTATCAAACTCTTTATACCATGCAGAGACAGAGGATAGCCAACGGCCGCCCATTCAAGTTAGAGGAAGTCCCCGGCGGAGACCGAGGGTGATAAAGGATAAGGGATCAGGGATCGAGGGAGCCCAAGCAGAGAGTTCAGAGTAGTGGTGCGGCTGATAGAGGTAGGAGGTAGTACTAGTTCGGCAGAGCTAATTCACGGCTGGTTCAGTACCAATACCAGGTCAGTGTGGAGTAGGAACCGACCGAATCAGGAAATACTGGTCCCTGATTGGCTGATAACCAGTCACGTGACCTAAATAACGAGTTCTGATTGGTTGTTTACTTGTTTCGGTCGGTTCCTGGTGTGGAGTTTGGTACGATCCCTTTATTAGAGAAAGAGAGAACCTCTCGTAAGAGGAAAGTGAGAGGTTTAAAACCTGACTCCCCCCCTAGGTGACTGTACTCATTCCCCCTCTCCCTCCTAGGTGCAGACTGTGCTCATTCCCCACGACCAGCCCCTGGATCAGCCGCTACATGGGGCAGAACATGCCGGAGCAACTCCGAGGACTTCACCATCACGAAGCACAGAGTCCTCCCTACCCCTCCTACCTCCCACAACAAGTCATCCAACATTGTGATGACGTTACCTTCCAAAAAGATGACGTCACCACTCCTTCTCAGCTCTCAATCCCAGAATTTTGGGACGACCAGAGTAGTGCTGACAACACCTGAGGACCAGCAGTGTTCTAGTAGTGAGAGTATATCGTTAGCAGCACTCCGACGACCATCACCAGAAGGAAAGGTAATGGAGGGAATCAGGAACCGACCGAATCAGGAAAAACTGGTCCCTGATTGGCTGATAACCAGTCAGGTGACCTAAATAACGAGTTCTGATTGGTTTTTTACTTGTTTCGGTCGGTTCCTGGAGGGAATCTGGAGCAACATCCCCATCAAACAAACCTTACCGCGAACGTGCTCATGTTTTTTCTTTCAGGCCAATGCTCTGTCTGTGTTGGTTCGGTTTTATAAATATCTCGAACATTTTTCAGTCTCTTGTGGGTACTTCGGTTATATATATCTCGAACATTTTTCAGTCTCTCGTGGGTACTGGTGATGATTCCTCAAGTCTGGGACCTGGTCAGATATCTGTCGTCTCTGTTCCATCAGGTATGAAATCAGGAAATACTGGTCCCTGATTGGCTGATAACCAGTCAGGTGACCTAAATAACGAGTTCTGATTGGTTGTTTACTTGTTCCGTCAGGTATAAAATTGTTTTATTCGACCTAAAATAGTCAGGTTTCATTTGAAACTAACCATCCACAAATGTACTCTAAAGCGTTGATTTAAAACCCAGACTACTTTTAAAAGTATTTTTGGCTTTTCTCTAGAAAATCTCTCTCAAGTTAATTATAGCTCCACCCTGACACCACCCTTGCTTTGCTGACAAGAAAGCTCCAAAGATAAAGTACTTATTTTGTCAGGGTGAAGCTTTGACAGATAAAGTTTAATACAGGATACGAAACTTCATATTTATAGTTCAATTATGACTTGAATGGAAGTCATTCAAGTCATAATTTTTTTGACAGATATACTTGGTGGACATATTTCTAAAGTCAGGGCTAGAATTGTTTAAGTTTCCTTTCAAGTCATAATTGAACTATAAATATGAAGTTACGTACCCTGTATTAAACTTTTTTCAGCCCCCATTTTTAAAAAAAAATTTCTATGTCCTGAAAAAGGGCACAAAAAGCTAATAAGTAGCTAAAAATAGCTAAAGGTACCCTAATTTTGGCCGATGGCTTAGCTTTTTTAGCTAACTCACCATGTCCCCCATCAGGAGTCTCAGGAAGTATAGTGTTAACGTTAGTGGTGCAATGTAACATGTTAACTCTGGGTGTGGTTCAGGCTAACGACCTCCCAATACGTCCTGCCACCAACATACCTCCAGGTAATACACATCACATCATACGCACCTCCCAATACGACCTGCCACCAACATACCTCCAGGTACAATACATGACGTCATGCATACCTCCCAATACGTCCTGCCACCAACATACCTCCAGGTAATACATGACGTGACGTCATACACACCTCCAGGTACAATACATGACACGTCATACACACCTCCAGGTACAATACATACGTCATACGCACCTCGAGGTACAATACATGACGTCATACGCACCTCCAGGTACAATACATGACGTCACATGACCAGGTACAATACATGACGTCATACGCACCTCCAGGTACAATACATGACGTCATACGCACCTCCAGGTACAATACATGACACGTCATGCACAAGGCAAGTAGGAACCGACCGAATCAGGAAATACTGGTCCCTGATTGGCTGATAACCAGTCACGTGACCTAAATAACGAGTTCTGATTGGTTGTTTACTTGTTTCGGTCGGTTCCTGATGACAAGGCAACATATGACGTCGAATGACAGTGCAGTTGAGTTCCTCGACCCTCTCTCTTGAACATGACATGGCGGATAACTGGATAGTGCAGACAGCAGATACTACTCTTGCCCTACCTACCGTTTAGCTATCGTATCGGTCTTCATCATTATTATTTTTCAAGACAAGTCGATGCTTCCTAAAGAATTGAAATCTAAAATTCTAAAATAGTTTGACAGGGTAATTCTGCAAAATGTACACTTTGATATATACCTTGTCTTGTCTAATAGTAATACTTCAAACACGATTTAGTCTGACTATTGACAGATCATCGACAGTAAAGTTTGATGGTTTCCCCAATTAAATATTCTCATTTCTCTGAATTTCCTCCCCGAGTATTCCAAGAATTGCCTAGCTAGACTGTGTTTTACAAATGTAAAGGAGGGTTAGAACATAACAATCCAAGAATGCAATTTTACACCCCCCATTGTGTCTCAAAAGACCGTCCATACCAAGCTGTCGGAGCTGCATAACGTGCACAATGCAGTGCCCCAGTATTATTATATGACAAGTTGTCATTGGGGGGCACTGCACAACCCACGCTGCACTTAACCCCTCTCTTTCACACAACTCGTGCAGCAGTAGTATCAATACACATGACAACCATGCACCCCCTTTGGTAATGAAATTACCACTCTGTTATGCAATAAAAGGGGTGACTTCGTAACCAACCACCCCCTCTCATTGACAGGAACCGACCGAATCAGGAAATACTGGTCTCAATCTCATATATTGATACCAGGAACCGACCGAAACAAGTAAACAACCAATCAGAACTCGTTATTTAGGTCATATGACTGGTTATCAGCCAATCAGGGACCAGTATTTCCTGATTCGGTCGGTTCCTGTCAATGAGAGGGGGTGGTTGGTTACGAAGTCACCCCTTTTATTGCATAACAGAGTGGTAATTTCATTACCAAAGGGGGTGCATGGTTGTGATTACCTACAACTATGGCTCATGCAACTATGGCTCATAGAATCTATGAGCCATAGATGCATGCAACTATGGCTCATAGATTTTTTGAGCCATAGATGCATACAACTATGGCTCATAGAAATGTGATCTGAATAGGTTCTATGAGCCAAAGCTAGTGAGAGTGAGAGGGACGTGAGTGACACGTGAGTGACACGTGAGTGACACGTGAGTGACACGTGAGTGACACGTGAATGACACGTGAGTGACACGTGAGTGACACGTGAGAGATCGAATCATATAATATTGAATGAGCACAATCATACTATTATTAAAGCAAATAGGGAAATCCTGTGTGACGTTTTTTACCTTATATGGCATTTAGCACGTGCAGGTTTAGAGGTGGACTGTGGAGTACTATTGGAGTGGGGCCAGGGGTCGGAGCCGTTGCCAATGGCTGTTGCTACTATACTGCACGTGCAAGTGCATTTGATCTTGCTTTAGTTTGTGTCACTGCACTGTTCCAGCTAATATGCTCTCTTCAACAACTGTTGATATACGACAGCGACAATTGGAGTTATTCACGCAAGATCTCACCGCTATTCTCTACTTTTCCATACACCGAGGGGTTTAAATGCAGCAACACCAAAAGAAGTGCAGAGAGAACGAACAAGACGTTAGAGGTTAAACAGAACCGATGATCAATCTCAGAGATTAAGGCAGATTAATACTGCAAACAGACGAAATATTAGTAGTAAGTTCTTTTATAACTTTGATCGCCTGATCATCATCTGACGTTCTGAAACCAGAAACTCGCAGCGATCCCGCCTGAGCTCCTTCTACGGTACCGTAACTTAAGATGGGATAGTGCATGTTATTAGTATTTAGTTAGACTGATGATGTCAGTGTTCCCTAATCCAGCTACCAATACCAGTTCCCCGAAATTCGCCCGTAGGGCGAACGGGTTTACTAGTTTGAATAATGAGCACAAATGTAAACGATTTACATAATAATAAATCTAATATTACATAATTAAAATTAACACTATCAGTTCATCTTGGATATAATGGTAAAATGGGTCCTTCTTTAGACAGTTCATAGAGCTTTTCACGTGAATCAGCAGCTCCTTAACACGATGTTTATTCAAATCTATGATCGGGTAGGTACTAAACAGCCACCTTGCATCATCACTATCAGGATCCACAGTAAAAAACTCTCCAACAGGTCTGATTTTCGAGAAAGTAGTATAGGTAGGATGTTCCCAGAAATTGCCTAACTAAAGTTTCTGATCTTTCACACTCTTCCAAAACCTCCCGGTACTCGTTGAACGTTGTAGTGTTGTTAGTGACGTCGATAACAATTATAGCTAGTGAATCCACTAACAAATTCTAATGAGTGGGATGGATATGTGACAGTGTCACATATCCACCCCCCTCACTGACACGATTCTGGGATGCGCCATTAGCAGGATGAAACGATACGAGATACGAAACTTATGATTCGGGGGAGCTCATTAGCAGTGTGAGACGATACGGTATGTGGAACATGATTCGGTGAAGCTTATTAGGAGTGTTAGACGATATGAGACACGATTCGGAGAATGTCTTATCGCTCTTTCTATCTATCTCTATCTATATATCTATCTCTATCTCTTTTTGTCAATTATCGTGGACTTGAGAGAGATGAGGTGCCTACCATTATACTATAATGCGAGGTGACGCTACACACTGAGTTTAGTGCCCTTATTTTTGGTAATAAGAGCCTATCGGCTCGCCTCATTGTTTTTAGGAGGATATGTTGTTTTAGATGGAATGCGTTGGGTTTCATTTATTTTCGAGTCTTGCCAAACAGACCAAATTCAAACCATTCCATCTAAAACAACAACATATCTGGATGTCGGCTGAGCCGACATCCAGATAAAAAAGGAAAAGGAGTATGGACAAAAATAAGGGCACCAAAGTTTGTAGCTTCCTCGCATTAGTATGGGTAGGTATCTCATCTGGTTCTCAAGATGATGACAAAAAGAGATAGAGATAGATAGAAAGAGCGATAAAACATTCTCCGAATCGTGTCTCATATCGTCTAACACTCCTAATAAGCTTCCCTGAATCATGTTCCACATACCGTATCGTCTCACACTGCTAATGAGCTCCCCCGAATCATAAGTTTCGTATCGCGTATCGTCTCACACTGCTAATAAGCTCCCCCGAATCATAAGTTTCGTATCGCGTATCGTTTCGTACCCTGCTAATGGCGCATCCCAGAATCGTGTCAGTGAGGGGGGTGGATATGTGACACTGTCACATATCCATCCCACTCATTAGAATTTGTTAGTGGATTCACTAGCTATAATTGTTATCGACGTCACTAACAACACTACAACGTTCAACAAGTACCGGGAGGTTTTGGAAGAGTGTGAAAGATCAGAAACTTTAGTCAAGCAATTTCTAGGAACATCCTACCTATACTACTTTCTCGAAAATTAGACCTGTTGGAGAGTTTTTTACTGTGGATCCTGATAGTGATAATGCAAGGTGGCTGTTTAGTACCTACCCGATCATAGATTTGAATAAACATCGTGTTAAGGAGCTGCTGATTCACGTGAAAAGCTCTATGAACTGTCTAAAGAAGGACCCCTTTTACCATTATATCCAAGATGAACTGATAGTGTAATTTTAATTATGTAATACTAGTAGGCCCGTTCGCCCTACGGGCGAATTTCGGGGAAATGGTAGCTGGATTAGGGAACGCTGACATCACCTGCACCATCCGTTCCTAGCCTATCTCTCACTTTCTCCCTACCCATGTTGTTGTACGGCGTACGCTCTGGGCTTCCTGACAATGTCAAGGTGCAAGATCAATGTCATGGAGGTGCAGTGCTGTTCCAGAAACTCATCACGTAAAAACTTGGCCGCTATGTAGCCGATTCGGAGATTTCTGATTCGACTGGAGTAATCACCCTTGGGCGACGTTGGGTAAAGCTATCCGTAGTCGTTGATTGGCTCGCTTGAACACGTTGGCGTAATCTGTCATATTCTCTAGCCTGCTCCCTGACAGCAGCAGTCCTCCTGGATCTAGATAAACGTTGCCGAATAGCGATTGGGGTGGAAGAGCTAGACATCAGGACAGAAGTAAAAGAATGCACGTGCAGAATTGAATTTCCCCTTGGTACCCAACTGCAACCGGGAGAGAGATCTCCAGGTGCCTCTAATAATTGCACGTGCTAGTGTAGTTGCTAGGTGACCTCCGTTACACAATTTGCTTAGTAAGTAGTATGATTAGATTTATTATTATGTAAATCGTTTACATTTGTGCTCATTATTCAAATTGTGCTCATTCAATATTATATGATTCGATCTCTCACGTGTCACTCACGTGTCATTCACGTGTCACTCACGTGTCACTCACGTGTCACTCACGTCCCTCTCACTCTCACTAGCTTTGGCTCATAGAACCTAATCAGATCACATTTCTATGAGCCATAGTTGTATGCATCTATGGCTCATAAAATCTATGAGCCATAGTTGCATGCATCTATGGCTCATAGATTCTATGAGCCATAGTTGCATGAGCCATAGTTGTATGCATCTATGGCTCATAAAATCTATGAGCCATAGTTGCATGCATCTATGGCTCATAGATTCTATGAGCCATAGTTGCATGAGCCATAGTTGTAGGTCACCAATATATGACAACCAACCACCCCTCTAATTCTCAGATGCCTACGTGAAGACCTATGTTCTGATGGAGCAGCACAGGTCTCACAAGGAGAAGACTAAGCTGGTCCGGGGTAACTGTAACCCGGTGTTCAATGAACGGATTACCTACATTGTTAACCCCTCCAACCAGATACTACAGGTATACAGTTCGACCCTGTTTCACCACTCTTTTACAAATATAAAGGAGGGTTAGAACATTTAACATAGTTTTGTGGTATACCGATCAATGAATAGCTGAAAAGTCTGCATTTATCTGACTTTATCTTCTATCATTCATTTCTCTCTCTGTATGATATAGCAGGTGCACTATTTTTGGTGCTCTATGCATTACAACAAAGGGGGCCCCTTTACTAGAAATAGTATATCACCGATAGAGAGAGAGGGGCTGCTACTGCTGATAACATCAGTTGAAAAGCATTCATTGCTCCCTTCACGATGCAGATCACGATACCCACTCTGGTAGGGGATCTGTGTGGCGGCGCCATGATACCCCAATTTGATTCTCAGTGCGCTCAGATGATAGGGTCCCGGCGCCAGACAGGTCACGATACATCAATTAGTAGAGAGCCCAGTAGTGTATTTTTAAATCAAATACTATCTTAGAAAGAGTGAGCCTTTTGTTTTTCATACAACCTCGAATTGACGCACAACTAAAAATACAAGCGAATCGCTATCCTTGAATATCACAAAAGACTGACCTCTCTGAAACGGGTCGTCGGACAGTCATGATTCTCTAAATCATTGACCTCGTTGGGCTGCATAAACAGCTCTATCCAGCTGGTGCTTTGGTATGTTCTAATACACAGCTCTATCCGGAATTCGGGTGCTAAATTGCTACGTGCAGCAGTAACTGCATTACTGGGGCGAGTTTAATACGGGGCTAGAGACATTAAATTTCCATGATCTGAGGGAATTCGGCCGATATCATTTTTCCCACCGTTATCTAATACAGCGTCAGCAGTGGGTTAAGATATTTTGTGGTGCTCATCTAAAATTACTAAATAAGGTGTTGGAAGAAGTGACCACTCCCAATTAAATTTGTGAGAAACTTGCGTCAGAGAATCAAAGCAGGCTAGTAAGGGGAAGTAGAAACCGTGACCATTTAGTCGTAACTTATGTCTGTTGATTCTTTTGCAAAGGCATATTAATATAATTATACCAAAACTAATTGAAATTAGTAGGCCGGAAAGGTTGCCCTATGATTTGAGCTACCTTTGCCACTGTAACATTCACGGGCCGGGGTGCAGACAGGGTAAAACATATGCTTCGTCTATCTTCAATTTAAGGGAATGTACTGGTGCCAAAGGTAGCTCAAATCATAGGGCAACCTTTCCGGCCTACTAATTTCAATTAGTTTTGGTATAATATGCATCATTTTTGGGATTTTTTATCCATGTAGAGTTAGTAGAATAGGTACAGAGAGGTTAGAGTCGCGAAATTGAGAAATTTACATTTTTGACGTCATTTTGACGTCATAAAATGACGTCACGATGTTGTAACGTCAAAATTATGACGTCATATTATCGGGCCCACCTAGATGAAGATACTGACCAAGTTTGAGATCGATTGGATGAGATTTGAGTCCGCTATAGCGAAAAACCCCATAACGTCATATCTGTTTTTAAACAGTCATAACACTTCAGACGCGTTTTAAGACCCTTATACGTCTGGTTTTCAAAATTCACAATATAGTGTCTGAAAGTTCAGACAATTCTCTTTCCATGATATAGTCTTCGATTTTCGATTAGAAT
Source organism: Hormiphora californensis (assembly GCA_020137815.1). NCBI lineage: Eukaryota > Metazoa > Ctenophora > Tentaculata > Cydippida > Pleurobrachiidae > Hormiphora > Hormiphora californensis. Next base: position 1,720,408 of record CM035357.1, read on the forward strand.
CCGTCTTCAGGGTGTAAATTGAGCTCAAAGAATTTTGGTTAGAGTCTGAAAAATGACGACTTTAAGACGTTCTGTAGGACGTTCATGGCGATGAAAAGGGGCCCCACTACGACTAATGCACACACATCCAGTAGATCTACCAGCTGTGAAAAGATGAAGTCTCTATCTCTTTTCGTTTGGCGTCACATTCACTTATAAAAAGCGTCTCTCCTATGCGCGCGCGCGCATGCCTGTTACACTGAATTTAGGGCAAATGGGACCTGTCTGTAACTTCGGTTCCAGATGAGATAGAGACTTGAAATTTTAAACTAGAGTCAAAGACCCCAAGCCGGGTATACATTCCAAATTTCAAGTCAAACGGATGAAAGGGAGCCACGCTATAGCCTTCTGAAATCTGGATTTTCAGCCAAACACCCATAAAACGTATAACTGCGTTTCTGGCGGCGCTTTTTGAGGGGGGGGGGGGGGAATGGCAACCTTTGCGCTTGCCAGCGCAGTGATATAGAATATAATATAGAATATAATATAGAATATAATATAGAATATAATATAGAATATAATATAGATGAGGTATAAACTCTGGCCACTGGCGCGTTATTTCAGATAACTTTCTCCCAGCGCGCCGCTGGGAGAAGTTAGCTGAAGTTTATCCGCCGCTGGCGGATAAAACTGGTTTAAATCACGACGACGATCCCGAGGCGGAGCCGAGGGAGAGGCGGAGGGGTTTAAACCTATAACGTGCCAGTGGTCAGAGTTTATAGGTTATATACCCTGCTTTAGTTGTTTATTTCAAGTATTACACACCAACAAGAGAGAGAACACTAATCAAAACACTCAAAGAGGACTGAGAAATAGTTAAAACACCTCACAATTGAGTGTACACTGTTTGGTAACAGTTACTAAGCAGTTGCTAAGGAAAGAGAGTGAAAGAAATAGCCTGATAAGGGGCATGTCACACATAACACAGAGGAAGAGATAGTGAGACAAAAGGGGAGATAAAGAGAGAGTAATTGACGGAATGTGTCCTTTCTTTCTCTCCAATGTAGTGTGTAAGTGTTGCACATAGTGTTCCCTCTGTATTTTAGTAAGAACTGATCATTTACACACACTTTGAATGTTCAAAATAAATAACCTGCCAGTGGGAAATAATCTGCCGCTGGACTGGCTGTTTATTGAGAGCGCGCTAGTGGGACTGGCGGGTTATTTAAGTTAGCAGGGTATATAATATAATATAGAATATAACATGTCAGAATCTTGTCTTAGAGTGCCAAGATTTTGTAGAGAAGCACTAAAATTGAAGAAAGGTTGGAGAGGGATGATTGGGCGCTTTCCAGTGCTTTGACAAGCTATGAATGTGACATATGAAACTTGTCAAAAAATAAATAGTTTTGAAAAATACCGGTGCCATCACCCCTCCCCAGTTTTTATCCTCTTGCCAAAAATCTCTCGACTTCCTCCCGATCCTTGATTCCATACCAATTGATCCTCTTTTCGATGTAGTTATAATAGCTAGTGGCAACCTCATAATAAATAATATATCTCACCCTGAATGACCTGCCCTACTACCATACAAACACCCTCATTGAGGGTCCCTCAATCTCTCCCACACATCTCACCCTCTACTACCCCCAAACCTCACCCTATACTAACTCCCTCTATCTCCCTCCCATAGTCCTACATTTCACCCCTCGCCTACTGCTAACTCCCTCTATCTCTCTCCCAGGTGATGGTTTGGGACGAAGTGGGAGCCCTGCGACGTAACGTCCTCCTAGGAGAGGTTTTAGTAGACTTAAACTACGTTTATCAGCATGGACCACTACAGGGCCGATACAAACTCTATCCCGCTTTCTGCCCTCCAGAGAAATCTGTCTCCTCTTAAAAGGGAGCTTGTGTGTATGTGTGTGTGTTGGGACTGGTTTTGGTTTTCCCTTGTTTAAATTAATATCTCTCATTCTCGTGTTATTATTTATCATAATTCTGTATTATAATACCCACTGAAACTTCTCTCCAATACAGCTGTGATATATGCACTCTATTGTGTGTGACAGCGGTTCCATATGTATCTGTAATATATTACCCCTTTCTTATTTCTGATTAAATGATTCTATAAATAACAATTGTCAATCCTGAACCCAGAATTTTGATTACAAAATTTCTCGTTTTATTAGTTGTTTAACAAATTGATAATTCAATGCTTCCCAGCCAAGGGCGCAGTGAACGACCGCCCAGGGAGACAAATACTAGGCCACAGATCGGATTGTAAATTGATCTGTAACGCGCGCGGTATACCTCCTAATGAAAGCACACAATCGTGCGCGTAAACACTTGCTCCTTTTGACCCTCGTTAAGTTGGCCCCAGAGAGAGATGTGAAATGTTGCGAAACAGTTGCAACGAGAGAATTATATTGTCATCAGGTGATGGTAGTTGCACAAAAGAAAAGATGGTCGTTTTATTGGAAATAATAGCGGAAAGTAAAAACACACAGACATGTAAACGTGGACAGCTAGCTTAAGAGTCTATTTTCTCTTTCTCTCTCAATTAATCCTCCTATCTTCTCTCACTTCATTCTATCTTCATCTCTCTTAGCAGGATGTCTCTCTCTCTCTCTCTCTCTCTCTCTCTCTCTCTCTCTCTCTCTCTCTCTCTCTCTCTCTCTCACTTCGCACATGTACATTGCGAAATATATATTATGTATATACTCTTTCGGATACTCTCTCACATTTTCCGTCCGTTGTTTCTTGCTTTCTTCTCTCTATCTTCTTCCATAATGATAATGGATAATTATCACATGATTAAATGTATTATACACTGTTAACATCATCATCATCTTCCGCGCTCTTTTTATCATCGGGGCTGCAGAGCTGGTCGGAAGTATTTGACCCGCTGAGGAGGAGGATGAGGCCGCTCCGTTGGGATAGTCAGGGGGCGATTCAGGGGAGGGTGGCGCCTCGATATTGTAGGTATATTCTTTGTCTGGCGGGGGGAGAGTGTTAGTATTGGAAATGAACGGGGGAGGGTGGTATATTCTTTGTCTGGACGGGGGGGGGGGGGGGGGGGGGGTGTTAGTATTAGAAATGAACAAGGCCATCATGGTAGTGAGACTGTTTGGACTAAATTTTATATTAGTCTCCCTTTATAGGGTCAATAAAAGTTGTTAAGTTGGTACAAGAACGAAAGAAAGTTGTATTGACTGTAGAGTAGATTTAAATAGTGGGACTGAGAGAGAGAGAGAGAGAGAGAGAGAGAGAGAGAGAGAGAGAGAGAGAAGAGAGTGAGAGAGAAAGACAGAGGATCTCTCTCCATACCAGTTGGATAGATGACTCCGTCAGTTCGAACCAGGGTTATCAGACAAGAAACTCTCTGCTGCACGTATGTCCAATCTTTCTTGAAAACCTGAAAAATAGAGAAATATATAAAATATGTATTCGGGTAACTGTCGCAGAATAACGAGGTAGTATATGAGAAAAGAGAAAACTGGAACGAGAAAGGGAGTCGATGAAAAGAAATAAAAGGGAGAGAGAGAAATAACAGTAAGGCCCTTTTGCAAGATGTAAAAGAGACAGGTGACAAGTGACAGAGACATATGTGTGAATACGAAAGGAGGGAAGTGGTTAAATGGTTGTGTGCAATGAGAGGAAAATGAATCACATCTGCCGTGACAACTTCATATATGATTACATGTGCAGAATGGTAGCTTCTAACGATATAATGTGTGTGGGAAAGTATCACATGTGCATGTGAAGCTCATCTCTCGGCAATTTGGCCTGATATCCAGTTTGGGTGGTAAATACTCAGAGGCAGGAACCGACCGAAACAAGTAAACAACCAATCAGAACTCGTTATTTAGGTCACGTGACTGGTTATCAGCCAATCAGGGACCAGTATTTCCTGATTCGGTCGGTTCCTGCTCAGAGGCCAGAGGTTAGTTAACCATGATATAGAATATTATATTAACCTGGATAGGTGGAATCTTCACGACCAGACTCTCCTCACACCTATAGAACGTTTCACAAGGATGGTCCTCTAGCCAGACCGTCAAGTTAGGTGTAAAGTTCTCTCCTGTTATATCTAGGGAGCTCTCTCCAGCTCCCTCTCCCTGCCCCTCATGCAGCATAACCCTCAACCACAGGAACAGGGGTAACCGGTTTCTTGCTGTTACTTAGTGCATCGCAGAACGTGTATCGGGCTTCATCCGTACTGATGATAGTCCAGCATGCTCCGTCGTTTATCATTTCCTTCCGGGGATCAGTTGGTGATGGGCTCGCCTGGGGATAAATAGTTGGATAAATGCCAATGAGACGGAGGAAGGGAAGTGGGTCAGGAACGAGAATCGCGGCTCACGATTTGATCTGTGCGCGGCTCGCTTTGTGACGACGCGCGCCAGTTTCTCACGGTACTGCTGAATACTCCACACTTTAACCGCGCGGGATCTCGAAAGTAGAGGAGTGCGAGCATAGCGTGAGAGAAAATCGTGGGAAGATTTGTTCGGGCGTGGGAATTGATCACCAACACTCCGCAACGAGGCGTAAGCTAGTCAAGAGAGAAACAGAGAGAGAGATGAGAGAGAAAGAGAGAGATGCGGTCACATACCTGGAATTGTATTATGTTATCCTGAGATAGACATAGGTACATTCGTTCCGTGTTCTTGAAATAGAAGGCAACCTAAGAAAGAGGAGAGAAAGTTTAGGGCGTGTCGGTCGAAATGTGTGAGTTTAATTATTATCTAGTATGCAGACCACTCCCATATGTTCCGTTTAAAGCGTGAAAAACGGCACCGTCCAATAAGAAGTGGGCCTCCGACCGTCATTTTTAGAGTTCGATAGTGAACAGTGAGGGAAGTACTAGCTGAGGGTGACAGGAAGAGAGAGAGAGATATAGAGAGAGAGAGAGAGAGAGAGAGAGAGAGAGAGAGAGAGAGAGAGAGAGAGAGAGAGAGATAGAGAAAGAGAGATAGAGAAAGAGAGAAAAGAAGAACAAGAAAGAATGTCACATCTCCTCACCTTGTGAAGTTGGGATACAGGGTCCTCTGCGTCAAGGTAGGCCACCTGTTTTTCAACCTTCCGAATAACAACTTTCGGCATACCAACCCCTGTCTCACAGCACACTATTTTCACTGTTTTACCGTAGTGAATAGGTCCATCCTTTACCAAGAACACCTCGGAGTCTTCCTCTTCTTCATCAACTGGAAGTGGTTAGGGTGGTTACTATGGTGGTTAGTGGTTACTATGGTGGTTAGTGGTTACTATGGTGGTTAGTGGTTACTATGGTGGTTAGTGGTTACTATGGTGGTTACTATGGTAGTAGTTTAGTAACCACCATAGTAACCACCAACCACCGGTGGTTAGTGGTTACTATGGTGGTTAGTGGTTACTATGGTGGTGGGTGGTTACTATGGTGATTGGTGGTTACTATGGTGGCTGGTGGTTACTATGGTGGTTGGTGGTTACTATGTTGGTTACTATGGTGGTTAGTGGTTACTATGGTGGTTACTATGGTGGTTAGTGGTTACTATGGTGGTTATTGGTTACTATGGTGGTTATTGGTTACTATGGTGGTTAGTGGTTACTATGGTGGTTAGTGGTTACTATGGTGGTTAGTGGTTACTATGGTGGTTAGTGGTTACTATGGTGGTTAGTGGTTACTATGGTGGTTGGTGGTTACTATGGTGGTTAGTGGTTACTATGGTAGTTAGTGGTTACTATGGTGGTTAGTGGTTACTATGGTGGTTAGTGGTTACTATGGTGGTTAGTGGTTACTATGGTGGTTACTATGGTAGTAGTTTAGTAACCACCATAGTAACCACCAACCACCGGTGGTTAGTGGTTACTATGGTGGTTAGTGGTTACTATGGTGGTGGGTGGTTACTATGGTGGTGGGTGGTTACTATGGTGATTGGTGGTTACTATGGTGGCTGGTGGTTACTATGGTGGTTGGTGGTTACTATGTTGGTTACTATGGTGGTTAGTGGTTACTATGGTGGTTACTATGGTGGTTAGTGGTTACTATGGTGGTTATTGGTTACTATGGTGGTTATTGGTTACTATGGTGGTTAGTGGTTACTATGGTGGTTAGTGGTTACTATGGTGGTTAGTGGTTACTATGGTGGTTAGTGGTTACTATGGTGGTTGGTGGTTACTATGGTGGTTAGTGGTTACTATGGTAGTTAGTGGTTACTATGGTGGTTAGTGGTTACTATGGCGGTTAGTGGTTACTATGGTGGTAACTATGGTGGTTAGTGGTTACTATGGTGGTTGCTATGGTGGTTAGTGGTTACTATGGTGGTTGCTATGGTGGTTAGTGGTTACTATGGTGGTTAGTGGTTACTATGGTGGTTAGTGGTTATTATGGTGGTTACCACAACAAGAAGTGGTTATTTGGTACCCAAGCAAAGAGGAATTATCGGAATGCAATATATCAACTAGCCAGATAACTCACCAAGATGAATTGCAAAGGAGCCCCATTGATGCGAGGAAGCATGATATTTCCCATCCTGGACCTGGAGGAACCTTGTACTGACCGTCTGGGATCTCAGTCTGTTAAACAAGGCGATCCTCGATCCGGAACTGATACTCACTGTGAATGGGGGATTAGAGGATCAATACCACCCGACACTAAGTTATATTCTAAGTGACTTAAAAAAAAGTATATAAGTTCTTTATAGAACTGCTAACCCTCCTTTACATTTGTAAAGCGCAGGAGAGAGAGAGGGTCGAACAAGTCAGTATTAAGATTTGTTTGTTACGTTGAAAGTTGAGGAAGTGATCTATAGAGAAATTATAAAACTCGTTTGAAGAATTGTATCGTGGTTTTATATAAGGGCATAGCTCACCGACATGCAGGGGAAGTAGTTAAATGGGAGAGAGAGAGGAAGAAGGGATCGCGACAAAAAGTGCAAGGCGAAGTTAAATGGTCATGGTTTTAATATAATATTTTTATCACTTACATGCAATGTTTTTTATTGACAGCTTCTTTTTTCGATGGTTTTGAGATGACTTTTATTCGTTTAGATTTCAGCGTCCCAATACTCTGCCCATTAAGGTACATCATCTGTGGGGGGGGTCAGAAGGGGGGGAGGATAGAGAAAAAGAGAGAAAAGGGGGAGAGAGAGAGAGAGGGGGATAGAGGAGGGAGATAGAGGGGGAGAGAGAGAAGAGAGGGGAGAGAGGAGAGAGAGAGATAGAGGGAGAGGAAAAGGGGGAGAGAGATAGAAAGCAGGTGGAGTAAACATGAAATTTTTTGGAGTTAGTGGTGATGGCAAGAAGGCAAGTTAAGCAGTCCAATTTCGAAGGACGCATCTCTACAGCTGTTCTATATAAGAGTAGTTGTAATTTAAATGGCTCTTCCTAAAGTCTTGATTTCGATTTATCTAATGTTCTCTCTCTCTTTCCCTTTCTCTCTCTCTCTGTCTCCCTCTCTCTCTCTCTCTCTCTCTCTCTCTCTCTCTCTCTCTCTCTCTCTCTCTCTCTCTCTCTCTCTTCCCTCTCTCTAACCGCTATTCCTACTAAACCACACCTACCTTGCAGTACAAGTCAAAGTGTTTCCTCTTATCGACAGAATCGGAAATATAAAGCGTCTTAGCAGCTGCAAACCCCTTCTCCTCTAGATGAAGCTGTTGCATGTCCTCATGGTTCTTCATCAGGCCGATAAAGGCATTGGGAGCCAGGCCAGGTTGTTCCATGAGGTTGTGGCGGTTCTCAGCCACACACCACGCTGAACCACGAAGGTAAACGCAGGGTGGGGGACAGAAGAATCTATGGGAGGGGGATTGGGTAAACGCAGGGAGGGGGACAGAAGAACTTGGGAGGGAGTATTGGGGTACCGCATGGAGGCGGACAGAAGAATCTGTGGGAGGGGGATTGGGTAATTTGGGAGGGGGACAGAAGAATCTGTGGGAGGGTGATTGGGTAAACGCATGAGGCGCCGAAATTCTGTGGGGGGAAAGGGATGGGTTAAAAACGCAGGGAGGGGGACAGAAGAATCTGTGGGAGGGGGATTGGGTAATTTGGGAGGCAGACAGAAGAATCTGTGGGAGGGGGGATTGGGTAAACGCAGGGAGGGGGACAGAAGAATCTGTGGGAGGGGGATTGGGTAATTTGGGAGGGGGACAGAAGAATCTGTGGGAGGGGGGATTGGGTAAACGCAGGGAGGGGGACAGAAGAATCTGTGGGAGGGGGGATTGGGGTAAACGCAGGGAGGGGGACAAGAAGAATCTATGGGAGGGAGGATTGGGGTAAACGCAGGGGAGGGGGGACAGAAGAATCTGTGGGGGGAGGGATTGGGGTAAACGCAGGGAGGGGGACAGAAGAATCTGTGGGAGGGGGGATTAGGGTAATTTGGGAGGCGACAGAAGAATCTGTGGGAGGGGGGGATTGGGTAAACGCAGGGAGGGGACAGAGAATCTATGGAGGGGGGATTGGGTAAAACGCAGGGAGGGGGGACAGAAGAATCTGTGGGAGGGGGATTGGGTAAACGCAGGGAGGGGGACAGAAGAATCTGTGGGAGGGGGATTGGGTAAACGCAGGGAGGGGGACAGAAGAATCTGTGGGAGGGGGATTGGGTAATTTGGGAGGGGGACAGAAGAATCTGTGGGAGGGGGATTGGGTAAACGCAGGGAGGCGGACAGAAGATTCTGTGGGGGGAGGGATTGGGTAAACGCAGGGAGGGGGACAGAAGAATCTGTGGGAGGGGGATTGGGTAATTTGGGAGGCAGACAGAAGAATCTGTGGGAGGGGGGATTGGGTAAACGCAGGGAGGGGGACAGAAGAATCTGTGGGAGGGGGATTGGGTAAACGCAGGGAGGGGGACAGAAGAATCTGTGGGAGGGGGATTGGGTAAACGCAGGGAGGCGGACAGAAGAATCTGTGGGAGGGGGATTGGGTAAACGCAGGGAGGGGGACAGAAGAATCTGTGGGAGGGGGGATTGGGTAATTTGGAGGGAGGGAGGGAGGTGTCAAGTGTGGGAAATAAGTATTCTGACGTCACGAAAACACTAAAAAGAGGAACTCGTACCGTTTTTCATTTTTGTAGCTTTTCTGTGCCACTTTAGCGTGTCGGATAATCACCTCCTTATCCAATTGTTTCTTGTCCCTCAAGTAGGATCTCATTCTCTCTTTCGACAGGACGGGACCATCGGAACTAAAGTCTAGTGCCACCCTGAGAGATGTGGAGTGAAGTTAGTACTACTGATTGGGGTTCGAAAGGTATTATTATATTTTATTATATATATGCGGGAAAAGCTTATATCAGTTATAATTCCAGACTTCATAAAGACAAAATGAGGGCCTTTCCAGACAAGACTAAACGAGCAGCTGTCCCTATTACCAGGGGCAGCTATGACGGTTTGAGTAATACTCAAAGAGTATGAAGGTTTAAGTATGAAGGTTTGAAGATGAAGGTTTGTGTGTGACAAGGGAGGGGGACAAGGTACGGCTTCACCGGGTGGGGTCATGTCCAACACAACATGAAAGAAAGAGTAGAAGATATAGATAGATATAGAGATTAGAGAGAGAGAGAGAGAGAGAGAGAGAGAGAGAGAGAGAGAGAGAGAGAAGAGAGAGAGAGAACGAGAGAGAGAGAGAGAACGAAAGAGAGAACGAAAGAGAGAACGAGTACAGACAGAAAAAAGATAGGTAAAAGATAAACACACACACCTGTCAGATTGAGAGGGTGGGGGAGACACAGGGGGACTAGCCCTTCTCTCGGGTAGTGAGGGTGGTTGGTGGTTACTATGGTGGTTAGTGGTTACTATGGTGGTTAGTGGTTACTATGGTGGTTAGTGGTTACTATGGTAAACACACACCTGTCAGATTGAGAGGGTGGGGGTGACACAGGGGGACTACCCGGCCTTCTCTCGGGTAGTGAGGGGGGCAGGAGAATCTTCGGTTTGTAGACCATGGGCGGTGATGCCTTCGCACGTTCCAACATTGTACTGAGCGTAGTCGGGTGATCCGAGGCGAATGCGAGCATCTCTGATGGAAAGTTTGAGGGTTAAAATTTATACAAATTAAAAACAACGGAAGTTTTTAAAACTTGGCCCATGTTGCCCAATGAATAAGCATCTGATAGATAGTATATATTTCCTATTGTAATTTAATTTAATTTAATTTAATTGTATTTTAATTTTTTGTTATGTTCTGACCCTCACAGAAAGCGGGTCGAGCAAGCCTCAGTGCTATAAATATCTCGTTTGAAGTGTGCTAATCGCAGATAAATAAGAAACCTGTCAATTCATTGCGATGGGCATAATAGGTGATGTAATGATAGATCTAGATTAATGATACATGATCTAGATTCTATTACACAAACTGGAGTTTTTAACATGTAAATGAAAACAAAAAGGAACGGTTAATCTAGATTAGAAAACAAGATCAAAATTGTTTACAAACTATCAGTTTTAACAACTGAAAATAATCTTGTTAACAGTAGATTGACGCAACCCTACGTCAATCAAGATCCAAGGATTAATACCCGACCATATGATCCAAGTCTAAAAATTAGACTGAAGTAATCGATAAAATATCTCTTTAAAAAGTTATATTTGGGTTCTCATTATATCATTCATTGAACCACAGACTGGGCAAATTTAAAAAAAGGGCACGTTAAAAAAGTGGTGGGGAAACCTAGATCTAAGAATCCATCTCCTACCTGATTTATTGGTTACGAAGTTACCCCTTGATTTTGATTTTTTATTTGATTTTCAAACTAAAAGGTCTACAATACAGGGACACATACACGCGTAGATATAGACACACAGCGCGTTATTTCGTCACCAACCTGATTTAGGTGTTATAAAGGAGGGAGACTGAGTTGTGAAGGCCCCAGAAGCTCCAGAGAAAGAGGGTATTGAGGGGGAGTGCCGTGTGGAGCTGGAGAGCACTTGTTGGTACTGCAGCATTGCCTGAAAAGTGGGAGTTAGTCTTGGGACTGTTAATGAAAATAACAATAAAATGAATGATAACTGGTTTGTGGTACATGCGATCCTGCCCCAGGAACCGACCGAAACAAGTAAACATCCAATCAGAACTCGTTATTTAGGTCACGTGACTGGTTATCAGCCAATCAGGGACCATTATTTCCTGATTCGGTCGGTTCCTGAATCCTGATCCTGGCGGAAGTGAGATAAGAGTGGCAGTAAAAATAAGTTATTAGTTCACTGTCAACGATAATATAGTTTCATTTTTCAGTAATCCTGCCTAGTGATAATTATTCTTACGAATTCCCCAAGCGAGTATGACTATAAACATTTTCCCCGGGGTACCCCCTTCCTTATCTAATCTAGTCCTTCTCAAAAGAACACAAGAAAGTAACACCTTCTCTATCCCGCCCTTCTCTCTCTGTCTAACCCTACACGCTTCCTTCCTTCTCTAACCTTATCTAACCCTTCCCCTTCTCGAGACTAGCCCCCTGTCTAACAGGAACCGACCGGATTAAGTAAACAACCAATCAGAACTCGTTATTTAGGTCACGTGACTGGTTATCAGCCAATCAGGGACCAGTATTTCCTGATTCGGTCGGTTCCTGCTGTCTAACCTACATGTCTTACATTGATAAGTGATATAAAGTAATCATCCCCACTGCACTGATCATCAATACTCATTGCCTCCTGCTTCACATCATCCTCTAACATTATCAGCAACTAGATATTATAATACACATGTTATCTAACACATGCTATCTAACACATGTTATCTAACTAGACATAAATGGTTGAACAACTAGATATATACACACATGTTGTAAATTATTGAATTCAAAAGGAGATGGAAATTCTTTGAACTGTTTCTACAAAGTAGCAATCATATTATGTTCAAAAACAAACAATTACTAAGATCACAAAACACAACGCCGGAAGAAATCTTAATTAAATAGTGATTTAAATAATAATTAATGGGCAGCAATTGGTGATGCAATGGGTAGTAAAAATGAGGGAAGATAATTGGAAGGGGTGAGTTCCGGTTTTTGGGGGGGGAGAAAAGGAGGAGGAAGGAGAGAGAGGAGGGGATAGAGAAGGGAAAGAGAGGAAAAGAGGGGGCGAGAGAGAGGAGGGTGGAAGACCCCACCCCCAGGGGGAAAAGGGGGGCCCTTTTTTGGGGGGGGGGAGGGCGAGGAAGGGATGGGGGGGGAGGGAAAAAAAAAATAAATTTTTCACGCTTTTCGGCCCCCCCCCCACGTGATGCCAGTTTCGACAGCTATCAATTCTTACATTCTACCCCCTTTCCCTCTTTCCCTCTTTCTCTCTCTCTTTCTCTCTCTCTCTCTCTCTCTCTCTCTATCTCTCTCGGCCGCAATTTCTACCAAAAAATGCATCAAAAAAATTAAAATCATCCGTAGAGAAAGAGAGAGGGGAATAGAGAAATGGAAGCGCAAAAAAGAAAGCGATATATACAGTAGAAGAGAGGAAATAAAAAGAGGAGAAAAATAAACGATAAGAAAGAAAGACAAGGATAGCCTCCAACCCAAGTAAAAGCTCATTATTATACTCATTATTATACTCATACTGATCCGTACTAAAAGAAGGAGACATTTCCCACGCCCGAACGTTAACAAATTCCCACCCATAATTTCAAGGAAATGTAAGCCCACAATCTTAACAAGATTCCCAAGAATATTAAATACCCTTCCGGCTGTGAATGTCGACTTTATCATCATAACGACAAGGTCACCCCTCTAGTGGGTGGCGGGTGCACCTAAAGCACGTCATGGCTAACCACTGAGAGCTGGGGATGACATAACTATTGTAATATATTCCCGTTCCACCCCATCCCCTGTAAATTACTGCTTTTATGTTTCAGATTCGTGAAGGTTACAGACAGTAAAATTAAATATTAGTACTGCAAAATCGTTGTTTGGTTCCTATCATAATTCTACATTTCTTATTCTAGAAACTGAATGTAATAGGGGGGGGGGGGGGGGAATACATATATTTTGGGTGACAAGTCCCATGTTCACAGTAAACAGTTGTAGTACATGTTAACATATTTTGGGTGACAAGTCCCATGTTCACAGTAAACAGTTGTAGTACATGTTAACATATATATATATATATGTTATTAGCGTCCTGATGATCGGTAGACTAAGATTATATTGTGTGTGAGCGTACACCCACATGTAGCTGCACGTCACGTATCGCTTCCGGTTAGTTGCATTATATACGACACTGCACTGGAGGACGGCATTGGTCCTCCACATTTAGAGATATATATTGCATGGAGGGAGAGGGGAGAGAGAGAGAGAGAGAGAGAGAGAGAGAGAGAGAGAGAGAGAGAGAGAGAGAGAGAGAGAGAGAGAGAGAGGGAGAGAGAGAGAGAGAGAGGAGAGAGAGCGATAGAAGAAGAAAAATGAAGGGTCTTACTCTGTGTGCATAGTACCCATTAGGAGAGGACATTAACGTACACCAGACTACTACTGGATCGGAGGGAGAGAGAGAGAGAGAGAGAGAGTGTGTGTGAGAGAGAGAGTGAGAGAGAGAGAGAGAGGGGGAGAGAGAGAGTAGAGGAGGCATACAAAGCGCCAGATAATGTTAGAGAGCAGAACGATTTGGAGTAGCTGAACAGTAGGAATTAACTGACATAGGGATGGATAAAGAGAGATAGAGAGGGGGGAGAGAGAGCGATAGAGAGGGGGAGAGATGGATAAAGATAGTGTTGGCCGTGGGCGAGAATAAAGATAGGACAAGTAGTGATAAGAATAGTTAAGAATGACCTAACTCCATTGAATAGGCATTATCGAACTTAGGCAGCCATTACACATTATATAATAGGTGGAGGGTGAGAGGTCACGATTAGATGGAACTTCCATTATGGAAGAAATGATTGAAATTATCGGAAAACGAAGTTACCAAATTGAGGCTGGTTACACAGATCTGTAAAATATGAGGAACACCCTATAATGTAAAATATGAGGAACACCCTATTCAGATACAAGCTACTGACAGATTTAACTTCCCCTTTGAATTTCTCTCTCAGTATTTATAAAGCTGAGAAGTAACATATAAGGTTGGGAAAGAACGATAATTGAAGTCTCCCAAGCAAAATCTTCTGACGTGAGGGGAGGGGACTGTTATGTAGCAACAAAAAAAACAAACAAAAAGTAAAATAAGCTTAACAATTAGACGAACAAACACTATAGTATGATCAGGTAAACTAAGAGCCTCTCTAGACGAGACAAAATCTCGTATGAGGCTACTATAGGAGGCTCCTATAGTAGCCTCCTATAGTAGGTGGATACTCGTCTAGAGCTTCATTTCTACTCTAACAGCCTGTTAGAGTTTGAACCATTACAGCCTACTATAGGAGCCTCATACGAGGCTCGTCTAGAGATGATTTGGACCCTCCTATGAGGCTCCTATAGTAGCTTTTGCACGTGATCGTTGTCACGTGTGAAACGAAATATGAAACGGGGACGTTGTGGAAAGCCTTACATTCACACTTCACCCCCTGTTAACACGACCCATTATTTACCCCGGTATAATATTTCGTTCACACGTGACAACGATCACGTGCAATAGCTACTATAGGAGCCTCATACGACGGTTCCAAATCATCTCTAGACGAGCCTCGTATGAGGCTCCTATAGGAGGCTCCTATAGTAGCCAGTTACTCGTTTAGAGTGGTCTTGCTACCTACTATAGGAGCCTCCTATAGGAGCCTACTATAGGAGCCTCATACGAGATTTTGTCTCGTCTAGAAAGGCTCTAAGAAAAGATGGAGGAAAGGATGATATTTTGAGACTGAAAAGATGATAGGGAGGTGGGAAAAAGATAGTTGGAAAAGTTGTGAGGTTCCCACAAACCATCGATAACAACTATCCGTGAGAGAAAGGCAGAGAAGTCAGAGAAAAGACGACGGTTAAGAAAGAGAGAGAGAGAGAGAGAGAGAGAGAGGGAGGGAGAGAGAGAGAGAGAGAGGGAGGGAGAGAGAGAGAGAGAGAGAGAGAGAGAGAGATATATAGAGAGAGAGAGAGAGAGAGATAGAGAGAGAGATAGAATGCTATGTAATGAAGAGCGTGGGAATATATTGTGTGGGAAATAACCCGCCGTGTCAGACATATACCACGTGATTACATTGTTAAAATGTGCCCCTTCCACCCTTAACTTCTCTCTCTTTCTCTCTTTATCTCTCTCTCTTTATCTCTCTCTGTTTTACTATCTCTCTCATTCCCCCCTTTCTCTCTCCTTCTTTTTACCTTGGTAAAAGATAGTCATGACAGCTACTTAACGCGTGGTCGGAGTAAAATATATATCCCTGATTTTTCTTCCTTATTATGTTTTAGTGATCATGATGTGTTATGATGGGTACTGTTAAAACCATTTCTTGAGTAGTCTCGGAGCACCATGGATTTTCCTGCAAATTCATGGATGAACAAAACAAAACATAGCAGCGTAAAAAATACTGGAGTTTCTTAGTCGCTACGTTTTGTCACAATTAGCTAGGGCGGGAAAAAACGGTCAAACATGAGCTATCTTTCCAACCCTCCGTCCTTTTATAATGGGCGAGAGAGGGTGGAGCAAGGTGAGCTAGTCATCTTGACACGATGAGCTGCAGTGATTATGATAGAAAGATGGGGCAGTGTGTTAAATCCTGCACGATATCGAGATGGGCGGGGACTGTGAAACAAAGGATCACGTGAGAGGTGCAGACAGCCTGCTCTCTTGAACACTATCTCTCTCTGTCTCTCTCTCTCTCTCTCTCTCTCTCTCTCTCTCTCTCTCTCTCTCTCTCTCTCTCTCTGCTCTCCTCTCTCCTCTCTCTCTCTCTTCTCTCTATCACTCTCTCTCCCTCTCTCTCTCTCTGTCCTCTCTCCTCTTCCTTCTTCTTCCTCTCTCCTCTCTTCTCCTCTACCTCTCTCTCTCTCTCTCCCCCTCTCTCTCTCTCCTCTCTCTTCTCTCTCCTCCTCCTCTCTCTCCTCTCCCTCTCTCTCTCTCTCTCTATCTCTCTCATCTCTCTCTCTCTCTCTTCTCTCTCTCTCTCTCTCTCTCTCTCTCTCTCTCTCTCTCTCTCTCTCTCTCTCTCTCTCTCTCTCTCTCTCTCTCTCTCTCTCTTTCTCTCTCTCTCTCTCTCTCTCTCTCTCTCTCTCTCTCTCACGGCTCCTCACGATGACTACAACTATCGGTTCTCTCTCACCGTCTCCCCTTTGTCTCTATCACTCTCTCTATATTTCTCCCTCGCTCTATCATGTTCTCTGTATTTCTCCCACGATGTATCTTCCCTGGTCAGCTCCAATCCGCTGGTGCGGTCATAGAGAGAAGTGAGGAGAGAACTGAAAATTGAGAGAGTAGAGAGAAGTGAGGAGAGAACTGAAAATGGAGAGAGTAGAGAGAGTCAGAGTAGAGAGAACTGAAAGAGACAGAAAGGACGCGTTACAGAGGGAAGAGACAAAAAGGAGATAAAGAAACAAAAGACGAGATATGTATCGTGGGAAGAGCACTGTTTTCGTGTGAAGGAACTATTCAAGAAGCACGAACTTAAAATGAAACCACCGCGCCGTCTAAATGACCTTGATTTGTTTCCTTCTAAGTTCAAATCCAGAAATAATTAAGCCTGAGAAGTGTTCAAAATTATCAAGAAAACTTATCTTTTGTACGGATCAAAAACATCTCCTTAAAAGGTGCGATATAAGGTTTTTACCTAGAGATGGGAAACGTCACAAAAATTAAATGGTTTAGCTAACTATCGTCATCTTGTAGCTTCGCTCACACCATCGCTATATTGTGAACTTAGGAGCCCTCTGTATTAAATTCAGGTTTATTGGCTAGTAAAGAGAGTGACGTGTGTGCTATCAATTATGCATCCGAGTCGGCAGAGGAACAATTTACTTTTTTAATTTTCGTGTCCTGTCATAATTGATGAACTTTGAAATTATATGTACCTCAAACATTAAAAAAATGTATGGATCATATATTATGATGATGGTGATAAAATAGGGATTGGGGATATTTAGAACGAAATGAAGTGTTCACAAAAGTTAAATTTAGTCAACTTGTTTCAATTTGTTCATCCGATCTCGAGGATAGAGCACTGTCGGTGGAAATAGTGGAAGCTCTTACGGCTCTTACGGTATTTGGGAAATACCATAAGAGCTTCCACTAAAAGTGAAGTTCAGTCGTGCGAAATGAACATATATGTGTCTCACCTCGGGTGTGATTCCAGCTGCCAGGAACTGTCTCATGAACTGTAGAGATTGGGCATTGAGGAGGGGTGTTGATCCTTGGATGGGTTCCAGCTTGAGCTTCTTCTCGGGGTGGACACTTTCCATCTGCAGACCCTCCTAGATCAAATAGTAGTGTGGTTTTTGACAGAGCAACTAAAGGGTGGGTTTGGGTTATAATTCAATGATCTCAACTAAATTAAAAATTTATGAACGAAGTCAATTCAGTCAACTATAACAGTTAATTAATGGCGATTAAAATTTAAAACTATGTAATTCTAAGATTTGGAAGGGAGAACAATAATTTTATACTGTATAGGTAAGTAGCACAGGTATTATTCTAAGAAGTACATTCGAATAATCTAAGGGTACTGTACAACACAAGCAGGAACCGACTGAATCAGGAAATACTGGTCCCTGATTGGCTGATAACCAGTCACGTGACCTAAATAACGAGTTCTGATTGGTTGTTTACTTGTTTCGGTCGGATCCTGAACACAAGTATTATTAGGGCACATTAAATCGTGTCAAGATAACACAATATGTCTGCCTTTATGTCAAGCAAAGTAAAGTGAGAAACAGGAGACGTCAAGACGCATACCTAAATATTAAATATTGACATTCCATATATATGATAACATATGATCCTATTTCTCAAACAGAATTACGACATACCCTTACAATAAATCTTCATTTAATATATCGCCGCCATCCGAACTTTGATCATATAACAACTTACCCCGGTTAAATTCAAGGGGGAAGGCACTTGACTATCTTGACCATCCCGCCCAATGAATAATAATCAAGGTTATGTACTCAGCTTGTTTTATAATCATACCACACTCGCTCGCAGACATTTTGTTACCGAAAAACCGCCGTCAAACACATGGTCTCAATTTGTTCCGTCCTAATCTAGAAAAACCCTGAGTATACTTTATATCGATCCGATCTCGATACTTTTTATTGAGCGATCAAAGATCGATTCCAACTTTGGGCGATCAAAAAAACTGATTCGATATTTGATCGGATCGATATCAAGCATCGCCGATTCCTAACCCTAAGAAATGTTCAAAATGCTTATTATATTGTTTTGTACGGATCAAAAACATTTCCTTAAAAGGTGCGATTTAAGGTATTTACCTGCAGAGATGAGAAACGTCACAAAAATTAAATGGTTTAGCTAACTATCATCGCATTGTAGCTTCGCTCACACCGAGAATGAATGATCTTAGGAGGCTCTGACTAATATATCGTTCCTGATCCTGGTCCCAGTATACTACTGGTCCATGACAACTAACTTATCAGTTCCCCATAAAGTAAGACTGAGGCCCAATCGGTCATCGGACAAAACATCTGGTTTTTCTTTGGAGGGTATATAATTCGCAAACGTTGGAGAAAATCCCCTTAATGACTTCAGTAGGTCCTGGCCTACTGAGACGCCATATTTAGTACACACGCAAAAGAGGGCGAATCCATTGTTTCCCTTGTATTGGCAGACTCTAGACTCCAGGTCGGGAGACGTCACGATCTTTGTGTTTGGAGGCCTGTTTACAGGTGCACGCTGCCAAAAAAGTACTCTGCACTAAAATAGCTCTAACCGCCAAACCACTCAACCGCTTTTGCTAATCCAAAGATCATCTAATAGGAAATGTCAAGCTCTAACCCCACTTTAGCCCTAACCCTAAAAACCGAGAGTGCTAACACCCAGATTTTAACGCTGGCCCTCCAAGTCGCCCACTCTCCCCTAATTTGTACTGTTTTAACGCGTGTCGAGAGGGTCGCCGGTCGAGTAGGGGCGGCTCTGACATGCGGACGATGCGGACCGGGTCGAGCTAGGCAACCCCTGTTTTCGAGTGTGTTTCTGGGTTACAAACACATCACTGAGTGTTTTGAGGGCATACTTGCTCACTGGATGTTGTATTCCTGCCGCCTGGATTTAAATTGAAACTGAAACATGACGAGTGGCTGGTGCCTGGTGGCGAGTATGCCGTATGAACTTCAATATTTATATTAGAGTCATATAAGTGACTCGTCCCGCTCTCACACTACAGACATATACAAATAAGTCATATATATCCTACAAGGCTGAGAGGCTTAGAGCTTCAGCAGCAATCAATCGAATCTAGGCAATGGAAGAATGAATAACATGGTCAAGATAGGTCGCAGCGAAACTCTACACGGTTACGAAACTCTACACGGTTACGAAAACCCACTCTCAATACCAGAAAGAGAGAGAGAGGGAACCTTAAACGGCAAACCCGGCTTTCCACTGGAAAGTTTCCAGTCGAAAATTTTTCCCACGCTTTTTGTTTCCCGCGGGATCCCGAAAACTTATTTAATTTTTCGATCTGAAATATACGCGCGTTTAACGAAAACTGCGCGGCTTTGATTTAGCGCGTGCAAATTTATCATCAATTTGAATTTTGTTTTGAATAGAACTTTGAATTGGTCAAGAAGAACGGGGTCAAATGAAGCGCATAATTAGCTAGAAAACTTATAACAGTATAAAATCTTTAGTTTACAAATCTACAAACAATATCAATTTGTACCAGTCGTACCAGTACACTTTCAGTCACTGGGAATGGCACTCTCAATCTGATCTATAGTTTACAGTTGTTGTACTTGTAAAGGTAATAATAACACTAACTGTAACAGTATGTACAGTCGGACCCCGATTTAGGGCCCCCCGATTTAGGGACAGGATTTTTTCCCCCGATATAGGAAATTAACCTTATGGCTTATTTGATCCCGATTTAGTGGTCACCCCGATTTAGTGGACAAGAGCCTTTCCCCCGAGGGTGTCCCTAAATCGGGGTCCGACTGTATAAGTGAAACAGTAACACATGTGTGTACTGTATTCATCGCGTTTACACTTTATACAGTACAATATTACACTGGCAAATGATTTGCAAATCGACATCTTGTACCTACTGTGTAACACTGTAACACTTGTAACAAACATTTAGTACTCTGCAGTACTACCAAGTAACATATCAAGAATCTTATACAGTGGCTGTAAATTGTACAAATTAACCCATTATATGTAATCAGTTCCTTTCTAACTGTACAGGGTGTTCATTTTGGATCTTTACAAGCGTTGGGCTTCACCCAGAAAAAAGTTGACAAGATTAGGTCATGAAACTTCATACTTGGACTATTCTATACCCTCATTCAAGGTTCCTGGGGGTTTTGGAGCTTTATGACCCTGGGAAGTGTGTTTTTGGCATCAAAACTACCAGAAGGAATTTTTTGCTGGTGCTGAGACTTTGCTAAAATGTTTTTTGGGTATTTTCTATGTCAATCCTAAAGTTTCATAGAGATTGGATGTGTTTTTCAGACTCAAAATTTCGTAAAAAGTGGCTGGAAAGACTCAATTTTAGCCGTTTTTGAGCTGTTTTCGAGCCTTTCCAGCCACTTTTATCGAAATTTTGAGTCTGAAAAACACATCCAATCTCTATGAAACTTTAGGATTGACATAGAAAATACCCAAAAAACATTTTAGCAAAGTCTCAGCACCAGCAAAAAATTCCTTCTGGTAGTTTTGATGCCAAAAACACACTTCCCGGGGTGCTAGAGCTCCAAAACCCCCAGGAACCTTGAATGAGGGTATAGAATGGTCCAAGTATGAAGTTTCATGACCTAATCTTGTCAACTTTTTTCTGGGTGAAGCCCAACGCTTGTAAAGATCCAAAATGAACACCCAGTATATGCTTTTTACAAGTCTTGTAAGTATCTTTTGCTAAGTACCTATCATGCAGATTACTTGTATATTTATAGCTCACAATTGTCTCACAGTATGACCCTGTTCCGCGTCCCTCAATCAAATATAATTTGTCCGTGATAGAACGAGACGCAAGAACATCTGTTGTGAGGTGCAGTCACGAACACGCTCCTAAACTCTGAACATCCCTGTCTAAGACAGTGTCTAAGACAGTGCCTTATTCACCATCTCCCTCAACACATACATCATCCTCCAGTTTGGAAGAGGTCAGGGGTTATTATCAGCTTCTTGAGGTGTTTCTCATGCATTGCCGTGTGTCGGGAGAGTTCGTCAGATCGGGCAAACCTGCAGGTGAATATTGTTTTGTTCAAACCTGGGTGAATATTGTTTTGTTCAAACCTGGGTGAATATTGTTTTGTTCAAACCTGGGTGAATATTGTTTTGTTCAAACCTTCCTTTACATTTGTGTTTCGCGGGCGGGGTGCGCGAAACAGAGTCTACTAGACTTTATCTACCCCGCTGTAATCTTGCCTAGCTAGACTGTCTAGCTAGGCAAGATTACAGCGGGGTAGTAAAGGTAAACATTTGTTTATACAACTAGGATAAAATAACACAATATGGTAGTTATCAAATGTGATTAGTTTAATCAATCCTCAAAGAATAAAAGCACTAAAATTTTCCAATATGATTGTACCCAGGAACCGACCGAAACAAGTAAACAACCAATCAGAACTCTTTATTTAGGTCACGTGACTGGTTATCAGCCAATCAGGGACCAGTATTTCCTGATTCGGTCGGTTCCTAATTGTACCTTTTGGTACAGTCGCCCCATGTACAAAGGAAGGGTTTCTCGCCCGTGTGTGTCCTCATGTGTGTTTTGAGGTGGTCAGACCTAGAAAACATCTTCTCACACGTCGTACATTTGAAGGGTTTGTCACCTGGGATATATTTATAAGTTAATGAACGTTTTGAGTGTGGGAGTGAGAGTCTATAATAGTTGGTGAAGGTATATTGTATCAGACCTAAGTTGGCTGCAAAGGCCGGTGCACCTTCTTCTTCAGATGCAATATAAGTGTATAACTTTCTATCAAATGAATTGCAGCCACGATACCCCCTGTCAATCACACACACGTTGTGAAACACTTAGTTGCCATGACAACAGCACTGTTACTAGTTACTACCACTCATGTATAGTATTGGCTGCAGGAGTTTGGCAAGTGGCCGAGTACCTTACACAAATACTTTCTACCGACTTGCTCGATTCTCTCCCTCACTTGCACTCCTCTGTCTCACCCAGGGGAGTGCAAGTGAGGGTCTGGCAAGGCAAGGCGAGTTGAGGCAACAAGCAGCATTTTATGACGTCATAGTGCTCAGTTGACATGCATGTTCCCCTACTCACTTATTATACAGTATACACAGGAGGATTTAGAGAACGGGGCGGCACGAGTCAAAACACTTACTTTCAGTTTCCTTAGCCTTTGGAAAAACTTAGAAGCAATGAGTTCACCTGTGTGCTGACGCATGTGTCGTTTCAGCTGGTCTGATCTACTAAACCTCTTTTCACAAATTTCACACGGATACGGTCTCTCTCCGGTATGCTTCCTCTTGTGCATCTGGAGGGGGAATTAGTTAGTAGCAACTCTTGTGACAAGTGAAAACAAGTTTTTTACACAATCAACAAATGTTTCACGCGAATGCGATCGTCAGGATTAAAAATGTAAACTTGTTTACTCGTTAACAGTCCTCTGCTCCTTCATAAAGTTGGGTGTTTCATGAGTTTAACGGCTAGATACTTCCTCTTGTGCGGACACTTGTTTAACAGTTCGCTCTTCCTGTTTATCAGGTCCTTCCCTCTGAGGATGTGGTACTTTTCCGCCAGACACAGATTACAGGTTATATTACCAGGTTGATATGTGCGAGCTTTGGCTAATAATCGCCATGTTATGTCATGTCTTATGTCTCTGTCCTTTAGTCTCCAGACTAGTTTGGACAGTTCTGTCTCGTTTTTGTATCTGTCGTGTCTGAATGTAGTTTTGTGTGTGTTCAGTCTGGATTTAAACGTCCCCTCGGCCATTCCGACGTATTTTGACTCCTTGTTCCCGTGCTTCACAGTAGCCTCGTACACTACCCCTGTTGTTAGGCACTTTTTATTTACGGGGCATGATTCGGCTTTCCTGCAGTTGCATTCCTTTCCCTTCCCTTCATGCATCTCTTCTGCTTTCTTCAGGAGCTTCTTGTTGGTAGCCTTGACGATGCTGTCCATGTTCATCATGGTAGAGTAGGACAATTTTACCGTCTTTTTGTTGAAGAGCCGGTGAAATGGGTGTTGGGGAGGAAAGTGCAGCCTCAGTAGGTCGAAAAACTTTTTTCCGATATCCGTAGCCACATTTTTCGAGAATGGCGGGTTGAACCAAATGATTTTTCTCGCCCTTTTCCTCTTCCGGTGTTTTCCACCTTGCTGAATTTTTGTGAACTTCATGTCAGATTTGTATCCTGCTTTTACCAAGAAGGAACAAAGTTCAAAAAAATCCTGAAATCTACAAAAACTCCTCCCATACACGATCTTCTAAAGCCCTTTGAACGGGATGTATACCATCTCATAGGGAATATAGAATTCCGGAAAGTTCAAGACCCAACGCTACTGGAAATGGGGAAGGAGGCAAAAAAGATCAGAGAGACTAAGAACATCATCCTCAACGCAGATAAAACACAGAACAGGTACAGTGTGAGCTTGACTGACTACAGACAACTACTGACCAACACAATTACAAAAGACTACAAAATTGACAATGACAACAATCTACAAAAGATCAACCAAGAGATTTGCAACCAAGCCAGGACCCTGAAAATTGAGGACCGAATCGAATGCCACAGCGAGGCACCAGCATTCATATCGGTCAAAGACCACAAAGAAGGGTTCCAGAATGCTCCCAAATGCAGGCTAATAAACCCATCTTCAAACCAACTGGGAAAAGCCAGCAAGCTAATTCTGGAAGGCATAATCACAGAAGTAAAGAGGAAATCCGGAGTATCCCAATGGATCAGCACCCAAAAACTGCTATCATGGTTTCAAAAAAGGCACGAAGGAAATCCGAAACCAGAAAAAGCATCATTACTCCAATTTGATATTGCCGAGTTCTACCCATCAATCTCCGAAAATCTCATGGACAGAGCAATAGAGAGTGCAAAATCACTAACAGACATACCACCAGAACATGTTGAGGTGATTAAGGCATGCAGGAAGAGCGTACTGTTCAGTGACAACAAAGTGTGGAGGAAAAAAGACAAAAATTTCGATATTACCATGGGTGCACTAGATGGAGCCGAAGCATCTGACCTGGTAGGAATATACCTGCTACAGCAAATCCAGAACTACCTAGAATCAAACCACGAGGGTTGCCACAGCGGACTGTACAGAGACGATGGTTTGATATACATCAACAACAGCAACGGACCACTGTTAAACCGAATTGAAAAACACCTGCACCGGCTATTCAAGAACAACGGAATGAAAATAACGGTGGAACAAGTGGGAAAAATTGTGAATATACTGGACGTCACTCTCAACGCAGAGACAGGAACCTTCAAACCATTCCGGAAACCCAATAGCAACACCACCTACGTGAACAAATCCTCAAACCACCCACCTGTAATCCTGAAAAACATTCCAAGGACCATACAGGACCGCCTATGCAGTCTATCGCACTCGGAGAAAGAATTCGAAGAATGCAAGGATGTCTACCAAGAGGCATTGGTAAAAGCAGGATACAAATCTGACATGAAGTTCACAAAAATTCAGCAAGGTGGAAAACACCGGAAGAGGAAAAGGGCGAGAAAAATCATTTGGTTCAACCCGCCATTCTCGAAAAATGTGGCTACGGATATCGGAAAAAAGTTTTTCGACCTACTGAGGCTGCACTTTCCTCCCCAACACCCATTTCACCGGCTCTTCAACAAAAAGACGGTAAAATTGTCCTACTCTACCATGATGAACATGGACAGCATCGTCAAGGCTACCAACAAGAAGCTCCTGAAGAAAGCAGAAGAGATGCATGAAGGGAAGGGAAAGGAATGCAACTGCAGGAAAGCCGAATCATGCCCCGTAAATAAAAAGTGCCTAACAACAGGGGTAGTGTACGAGGCTACTGTGAAGCACGGGAACAAGGAGTCAAAATACGTCGGAATGGCCGAGGGGACGTTTAAATCCAGACTGAACACACACAAAACTACATTCAGACACGACAGATACAAAAACGAGACAGAACTGTCCAAACTAGTCTGGAGACTAAAGGACAGAGACATAAGACATGACATAACATGGCGATTATTAGCCAAAGCTCGCACATATCAACCTGGTAATATAACCTGTAATCTGTGTCTGGCGGAAAAGTACCACATCCTCAGAGGGAAGGACCTGATAAACAGGAAGAGCGAACTGTTAAACAAGTGTCCGCACAAGAGGAAGTATCTAGCCGTTAAACTCATGAAACACCCAACTTTATGAAGGAGCAGAGGACTGTTAACGAGTAAACAAGTTTACATTTTTAATCCTGACGATCGCATTCGCGTGAAACATTTGTTGATTGTGTAAAAAACTTGTTTTCACTTGTCACAATAGTTAAGCTCTCCGCATCCCCGGATCGAGCACTCTACCAGGATAATAACTTCTACATCTAGCTAGTTAGTAGCAACTCCAACCCCGCCCTGGAACCGTGACCTGACAACAGCAGCAGCTCAGGC
Organism: Hormiphora californensis; assembly: GCA_020137815.1. Classification (NCBI taxonomy): domain Eukaryota; kingdom Metazoa; phylum Ctenophora; class Tentaculata; order Cydippida; family Pleurobrachiidae; genus Hormiphora; species Hormiphora californensis. The sequence continues at coordinate 1,746,015 of CM035357.1, forward strand.
CTCAAGACAGATATCAGTTCCTGTCACAGTGGGTGACCCAGTTTCCAAAACACAGCCCCCAGTTGCACGTGCAGGAGCAGTGCGCGGCTGAAAACGCAGGAATAACATCTTCAGCGCGCACTATGAAAATGTTACCGCGCGTAACGTGAAGTTCCCCAGGGAGCGGGAAGAGGTGCTATCGCGAGTAAAAAAGTCGTGTGAATCCCCAATTCAATGTTTCGAGTGTATTTAGTGTGTATGTCGACTGTGTTGCGTCACAATCAAGTACAGTTTTAACTTGGAAAAGAGATATAAGCATAATGAAAAGCTGTTTATGCACAAACAGTTGATTGAACCTCACAATGGACTAAGAAAGTTGGCGAATCTCCAGTTTTTTATGAAACTGTATCTATACAGATAAACCCGTTTTCCCTTCTCTTTACCTCGAGATGGCTCTGTTTCACATATCTCTTATTGCACCCGTTATAATCGCAGGCAAATGGCTTCTTATCCTCATCTTCCTCTAGGTGCTGCAAACCACCCAAACCAGCCAGTTTTAGTCCAGTTTTAACCGCTGAGGGAGAGCCATTAGTTGTTGCTAGGGTCTGACTGTGGTATGAAACCCCCTAGGAGCACTTAGCTTTTCTGAAAGCACTCTTCGAGCTGAATTCAGAGCAACCACAGTCAGACCCTAGTTGTTGCTCATGAAAAAGTCACTTTGAACATTGACATTCAACCTCTAGATAATACGAATTTATCCGGAGTGATACATCTGGAACTAAACATGTCCAGAGTAGGTACTACCTAACTTGAACGAAACACAATTGCTAATATACCCCGTTGTATTGCGTTGTATTGGTCAGGAACCGACCGAAACAAGTAAACAACCAATCAGAACTCGTTATTTAGGTCACGTGACTGGTTATCAGCCATTGAGGGACTAGTATTTCCTGATTCGGTCGGTTCCTGGTATTGTTCAAACCTGAGGTTCCGGTTAGCTCCCACTGAGATACATCTGTCCGGGGAGTCTCTGTTGCCATTAACTTGGTAAATGAACTATCCGGTAAGTGCATCAGACCTGGGGAAGTGGGGATGGGGGAGGTGGGGGTGGGGAGGTGGGGATTAGAAGGGTGGGGGTGGGGAGGTGGGGATTAGAAGGGTGGGGGGTGGGGAGGTGGGGATTAGAAGGGTGGGGAGGTGGGGGTGGGGGTGGGGAGGTGGGGGTGGTGAGGTGGGGGTGGTGAGGTGGGGGTGGGGAGGTGGGGGTGGTGAGGTGGGGGTGGTGAGGTGGGGGTGGGGAGGTGGGGATTAGAAGGGTAAGATAACAGGAGAATTTCGGACAATTCTCGCGGGACAATTCAATAATGATTATATAAGGGGGTCATTGTTAGAATTTCTGACTAATTATTTATTATTAATATTAGTACCCCAACCCCAGCCACTCCACTCCTCCAGCACGTACCACTAGTTTTGATTCCGTTAAGTACGGGTGCCACTGCAGAGCTGAGAATTGTTTCGACCATACAGTGAGGAATACATCCCAGTTCAGTACCAACCACTGATAGATTAGCCTGCAAGGAGAAAAAGTGTGAGAGAAGAAAGAGAAAAAGAGAAGTGTGAAACTTTGTTTCGAAAATCCACCCTCCTGAGTAAAAGTTATATAAAAAGTTAGAGAACAATTAGTGACTTTGTCTAGAAAGGGATCGCTAGGCTCAATAATGTAATATCTTACATTATAGACAGATTTCCAAGTGAAATCATTGTCAATATCCCGTTGGACCAGGGCTGATTTCTGTGCACATGTAGAGGCGTTCTGAATGGATGGAGGGGGGAGCTCCTCGTCCGACACCAACCATCCTTCACCTGGGAATAATATTAATTAGTTAATAAGTTAATTAATTAATCAATAAACTAATTAATGGATGGAGGGGGCAGCTCCTCGTCCGACACTAACCATCCTTCACCTGGAGATATTGGTGTATAATACTGAGAATGGGCGGGAGAAAATTGGTAAAGTGGGACTGCTAGGATAGTTGACACTTGACTAGATTATGAAGGGGATAACTTGGGAAAAGATTTCTCCGGTATCTTGATCAGGATGACTTAATCTATATATCACCAGTACAGGAGAATGGGGCCCAGGGGAGGGGGTGGCATATATATCACTGTTTATAGCGCATCATTACTGTGCTGGGATCGTATGGAATTATGTCATAGTTAAAGGGCCCGGGAATAGCTTGTAGGGCGAATAGTCCCTTTGGAGTTTGGAGCAGGAGGATCTGTTTGTTGAATATGCATAAGAGAAACAGCTTCCGCCCTAAATATTATGAAACATGAACCAACTGCACTGATGTCATAAAAAACACTATTATGTCTCAGCTAGTGAACCTTCACCCTCCCAATGACTTTATACCGATCCCCACATCCAATAGTGGTGGCTCTATAATAGATCACCCTCCAATCGAGTGATCACCCAATTATAGTTACAGTGGGTTGCATCACATCAGAATCACTCTCTCTCTCTCCCTCTCTGTGTAGTGTGGTTATTCTTAGTACGCACATACACCGAGTTGTACACCCTCAGGTGGCTTACTGAGACATGGACCAATCACAGCGCTGGATTTAGTCACGTGACCTCTAACTAGCCAATCACAGGGCTGGATTTAGTGACGCTGACCAATGGGGGGCTTTTGTATGACTGGAGGATAGTTAAACATAGCTCGTCGTGGGAGTACTACTAAAATTAGGAACCAGGAAAGTAGTTGAGGGTGCAGCAACATGGATCTTTATAAACAATGAATTAAAACTTAAATCTTTAAACCAGCTGTGTGACATTTATTTTCAGAAGATGGATATTGTCGTGAGATGTTGCGATAATAACATGATGTTAAAGTCAGTTTACTCATTGTTCCATGTTCCTATGACGTTCTATACAAACAAACAAACAAACAAACAAACAAACAAACAAACACACAAACAAACAAACAAACACACAAAGAAACAAACACACAAAGAAACAAACACACAAACAAACAAACAAACACACACACACACACACACACACACACACACACACACACACAAAGAAACAAACAAACACACACACAAACAAACAAACAAACAAACAAACAAACAAACAAACAAACAAACAAACAAACAAACAAACAAACAAACAAACAAACAAACAAACAAACACCTAGTCCCGTTACCTGTTAGAGAGTTGTACATGCGGTATTTTGGTTGTTTCTTGCTGTTCATCAGGTTGAGCAGGGGTTTAGGGGAATCATTGATCAAAATATCGTCCAACAGTAGGCAGTCTCCCAGATCTGAAACAGTGTCATTAATTGTGATAGAGAACAAATTGATTACAGATTCCGGGAAAAATAAATTTCCAGTCGGCCGGAGTCGGCAAAAACATTTCCTACAACTGACAGAAACTAGTTAAAATCAATTAATCCAAGATTCAACCAGGAACCGACCGAATCAGGAAATACTGGTCCCTGATTGGCTGATAACCAGTCACGTGACCTAAATAACGAGTTCTGATTGGTCGGTTCCTGGATTCAACCCACTCAACTTACCTCCATTGGGGAAGGAAAACTCTGATGCCAAATCTAGTTTACTGCTACTCAAATCAGATAACTTATCGTAATCATTGATGAAATCAGCCAGCGCTTTCTCTGTATCAGTCAATCCCAGCCCTGGGACGGGATGGGGGAACGACTTTTCTGTTTCACCATTCTGCACGTTGTCAAATCCGGGAATTTGGTGCAATTCGGTTATTTTGGTGGGTTTCTCAAGCTCCACTTCACCGCCTACTCCTTGGCGATCACGCTATGGGACAGAAAGTGGTGCTTTTAGTACATTGCCAAGTATTTCCAAGTACATTTTATTGTTTTAATCACACAAACAAATGGTGGAGTTCAAGTATTTACTATTGCAAATTATGGAGTTCAAGTAATTTACTATTGAAGACGTTTAGGATCATAATATAATCATTGGGAGATTTCTCCATGGTTGTAGCTACCTGGTCGGTGGGAGGGGAGGGTTGCCTGTTTATGTCAAGGTTATCCATTTCATGCCGGGTGACACTGACACCTCCAGGTGATGTGATCTCGGTGACAGGTGACACCATCCCCTCGTGATGTGGGTGGTGTGAAATGTGATCCTGCTGTTGGGGTGAATGGTATTGAGGCATCTGGGAGGGTGAGGTCATGTGGTGGTCAATGGGCGATGGAACGTGGTTGTTAGGAGACTGTAATATGGTTAGCTAGGTGACGTCATGTGGTGATCTATTGGCGATGGGATGTGGTTGTTAGGAGATTGAATGTGGTTGCTAGGTGATGTCATGTGGTTACTAGGTGGTTGCATTTCGTATGACTGCATGTGGTTAGGAGTGCTGCTATACTGACCAGTGTTCTGCATGTGGCTCTCATATGGTGAAATTGGGTTCCCAGGAGAATTCATGTGATTCATAACCATGTGGTTAGGTTGTTGAATGTGGTTACCGGGTGATGTCATGTGGTTACCAGGTGATGTCATGTGGTTGCTAGGTGACGTCATATGGTTGCTAGGAGGTGTCATATGGTTGCCATAGTAACTTCCATGATATTCCTCAGTTTTGAACTGATCCTGGTACCCTGAAATGAAGATTAATATTAGGGTGTGAAATGAAGATTAATATTAAATTGGGGTCAGAGGACAGAAAGGAAAAAGATTACCCCGAGAAAATCAAACTCCCATTCTGTTATATACCCCGCAACTTCTCTGATTCCTCACACCCATTTTCTCTGATTCCTCACACCCATTTTACAGTAAGCAGGGTTGGTAAAATTAAGATTTACTGGGATCTGGTAAAATTAAGATTTACAGGGATCTGGTAACATAACACAGTCTAGAATATTATATTGGCGATAAAAAGCAAAGGTCACCCAAAGTTCATTCAGTGTTATGTGTCTGATAAACACATAACTGTGGTATTGCAGCAACTAGCAGACAGGGGTGGTAAGGGAGCTGGAGAGAGAGAGAAAGAGAGAGAGAGAGAGAGAGAGAGAGAGAGAGAGAGAGAGAGAGAGAGAGAGAGAGACAGAGAGAGACAGAGAGAGAGAGAGAGAGAGAGAGAGAGAGAGAGAGAGAGAGACAGAGAGAGAGAGACAGAGAGAGAGACAGAGAGAGAGACAGAGAGAGAGAGAGGCAGAGACACAGAGACAGAGAGAAGAGAGAAGAGAGACAGAGAGGGGGCTGCAGGGACAGAGAGATGAAATGATGATGCGAGAAATCCTAAAGATTACAGTTCTTCCTAAGGGCCCGTCCTGAGTAATCCTAAGAAGTTTGACTCAGTTCCCCACATATTATTATACTTGTTAGATGCGGGGGAGTAGGAAATTAAAAGAAAAGTGGGGGTAGTTTTGATGATCTAGGTATCCCTAGCTGGAAGTTTCACTTCCCATTTAACAGTTTAAGAATTACAGTCATGATGAAATATTGAAAAGGAATTACAGTGTGAGTCATCCAAAACGAAAAGTTGGTATCGATGAATCATACAGGGCATGAACTTGTACAGAGGTCAGATGGGTGTAGGAATTATTTTTGAAGTGGGTAGAAGGGGCAAAGTTAAGTGACAAATTGGCAATTGCAGTACTGGTCAGCGCCCAGGGAAAGTTTTTAGGGAGAAAGATTTATTCGGCTATTCCAGTGCCATAGATCGGTCACTGTAAACTTTCTCATTGTTTGGGAGTGTGTGTGTGTTGGCTATGGATTTCAAGCTAGCTGGTTTCAAATTTTCCACATCGGTGATTTGCTAATTGAGTGTGATTGTGTGAGTGTAAGGGTGGGCCAAATTCCCAAAAAAGAGAGCGAAACGATTGGAATTATGTTTCACCGTCTATCTGTAATCTGGATTTAGAGAAACCATAATTGGTCGTTTCGAGATAGAAGTGGTGGGGCGAACCTCACCCTCCCCCTATTTCTACACCAAGATGTGTATAATATAAACCTTTGCTTTCCCAAATCATGCTTTCCCAAAT
>CM035357.1:1757019-1902019 GCA_020137815.1 Hormiphora californensis
GTTCCCGATTATCCTTCGAACGGGGATGGAAATGTACGTGGATATTGGTTCGTGTCGGCAGTTAGGACAGGAGGTACAGTTAAGGATACATGCACTACAGTAGAGTTGGTGGCAGCAGTTGGTAGCCACTGCATCACAGCAGACATCCAGACAAATTGTACAGTTGAATTCATCTGACATAAGGCAATCGTTCTGGGAGAGAGCTAGAAAGGGGAAAGGGGTTGGTATTAGCGGAATCAAATATTAGAGGGGGCATAAATATATTATTCTAAAAGTTTAAAATCAATCAAGAAGTAAAGTAATCCAAACATAAGACAGCCAACCAAACGTAAAAGTTAACAAAATATTAAAAAGAAGAAACCGCTCTGAACACTCCACATCTTGATGTTGTATTAGAGAAGAGCTATGAAAAGCAAACAAGCAATAAGAACAATCGACTAATCGTTCGGGACAAGAGTTCTCCTGATGGTCCTCTAATGTGTCCCAGATCACATCACCATTACAAAGATCACATTTCAATAATCTCATTTCACAAAGTGTGATACTATGGTGCAAGAAGGTATCAAACGTCACTGAACATGAACATGCTGTACATTCAACCATTCTTTGTGGACAACTCTCTATTTCGTGGTCCTGAAGATCGTCCCATGATAAATCAATCTTACACAACCCACAGCTAACTACTCTTTTGATGCACTTTCTACTCTTATGATGATTTAAACTGTCGTAAGATACCAAAATACAACAGTCTGGACAACTGATAAGTCGTTTAGGACAATAAAATTCTTTGTGTATATGTTGTGTGTCCCAGACAACTGGTTGTTGACACATACTACAATTTACTACTCGCTTCTCGCAGTAAGCGTTAGTATGTTCAGTTAAATTGGCTCTTGAGACTTCAAAGCCACAAAGTTCACACTCAGTAAGCAAATTTCCTATTATTCTCCGGACGGGTAAAGAAACGTGATACCAAACAGCAGGAACCGACCGAACCAAGTAAACAACCAATCAGAACTCGTTATTTAGGTCACGTGACTGGTTATCAGCCAATCAGGGACCAGTATTTCCTGATTCGGTCGGTTCCTGCCAAACAGGGCAGAAGCGGCAGCTAGGACAGGAATCGCACTGAACAATACACTTTTCGCAGTATAGTTGGTGGCAGCAGGTGGTAGCGACTGCATCCTTGCAGATATCCAAACAGATTATACAGTTGAATTCATCAATGATAGGACATTGGTGAACCATTGGGCTACAAACCAGGAACCGACCGAACCAAGTAAACAACCAATCAGAACTCGTTATCTAGGTCACGTGACTGGTTATCAGCCAATCAGGGACCAGTATTTCCTGGTTCGGTCGGTTCATGCTACAAACTATAACAGGGGGAAGTGGGGTTATTGGAATGTATTGGGTTGGGAGGGGGTTTTCAGTTGAGTCAAGGAAAACAAACACGACAGACGTAGAAGTCGTTTAAATAATTGTTAAAATTCATAAATGGTAAATACTGGTTTATTAAAAACATAAATAAATAGGTTTCAATAGGTTAAAAGTGGAGCATTTTATTTTATATACATCAAAAAAATCCACACAGAACTGAAGATAAAAATAAACTCAAGAGCTAATAAAACCCCAAAAAAATTCTCACATTTCTTTTGATGGACAGTAAGATCTCTAACATACAAGGCCCGTGAACAAATGACACAAACAGCTTTTCGAAGCTGACAGATTTCTTCGAGATGATCAGTAAGGGAGAAGGCGGGAAATTTTAGCTGGCACTCATTTGGGCACCGATTATTCTTCCCAGACAAAGTACTTCCTTGTGCTCAGACATCCTCTCAGCCACGATGTTCCCATAACATTCCTCGCAGTAAACCAATCGTTTAGGGCAGTGACTCTGTTGGTGTTCCTTTCTTTTCTCAAATGTGATTTCGACCTCGCAGTCTCTGCATTGTATGAGTTGTTTTGGACAACTGACACTGTGAAACGGCAAGGAATCCGCGGTCATATCACACTTGCACAGGTCACATTTCACAATCCGCTTCTTACATACCGTTTCCTGGTGAACAGGTAGTGCGTCGTAGTTTTGTAGAGCGGAGCAAGCAACGCACTTTACGATTCTCTTTGGGCAGCCTTCTAACATGTGCTTCAGTAGTGCGGTCCAACGAACAGTAGTTGTACAATCTGGACAATCCACTAGACGCTCAGAGCAGTAACTTTCGATGTGGGACGGCAAGGTATCGGCTGCTAGATCACAGTTGCAGTGGTCACATTTCACCTTTCTCTTCTCGCATTCCTCTTTCCTGTGGTGTTCCATGGTTTCCCGAACCACGGGTCTCATACAACCAAGACACTCGGTGCTCTTTTTCGGACACACATCCTCGTGCTTGGACAGGTAACACCAAGGAAATTCGGCTGGACAGAGATCACATTTCACCAGCCTTTTCTCACAAATGTTTGTCTTGTGTTCACCGAGAGTGTCAAAGGCCACCAGATCCGGGCAATCAGTACATTTTATCAGTCGCTTCGGACAAGCTTCCAGTTTGTGTTCAAGTAGGGATATCCATGGGACAGAAGACGAACAGGAGAGACACTCAACCAACCTTCTGGAACAAGAAATTGCAATGTGGGATGGTAAGGCACCGGCTGTTAAATAACGTTTGCAGAGATCACATTTCACTTTCCTCTTCTCACATTCCTCTTTCTGGTGATGTTCCATGGTGTCATGTACCACTTGTTCCTCGCAGTTAGGACACTGTACATTCCTTTTCGGGCACAGATCATCCTGATGTTTTGACATTTTATCCCAGGTGACTTTTTCAGGGCACAGGTGACATTTGACCACCCTCTTCTTGCAAAGAAATATCCTGTGATAGGTGAGAGCATCACAAGTTACCGGTGAGGTACACTCACTGCATGGTACTGGCCTCTTTATACACGTCTCCTTCTTATGGATCTGTAGAGCACTGTAGAGAACTTTCTTCTTGCAAAGATCACATTTCACAGGCCTCTTCTCACATGTCAACTCCTTATGACTCGTGAGAGAATCAAAGGGGACCAAACACGAGCAAGCAGTACACTTGAACAGCCGTTTTACACACCTCTCGTTTTTGTGCTGCGGTAGAGTATGTAATGGTACGAACCCATTACACTGATCACACCTAACATCCCTCTTACTGCACTGCCTGGATTGGTGGTAATCCAGCTTATCCCGTGTCATTGAGGTCGAACAATCAGGACATCTGACCCGCCTCTTGGGACACCTCGTCGTTTTGTGCCCTTGTAATGTCTCCCAGACGACTCCAGAGCGACACTGGTTACACTTCACCATACGCCTTTCACAGAAAGCTTCCATATGCTTGGCTATATCCGATCTTGTAGTTGCTTTGCCGCAGAGCTCACAATTAACAGGCATGTTGCCAACCATTCGCCGAACTGGAACGGATATGTAGGTTGAAATAGGACGGTGACGGCAGTAAGGACAGGAGGTACAGCGATAAACACATTCATCACAGAAGAGTTGGTGGCAGCAGTTGGTAGCGACTGCATCAAAGCAGACATCCAAACAGATTGTACAGTTGAAATAATCAGACATCAACAAGACGCATTTACTAGAGAGAAGGATTGTTAGTTTTATTTTGGAATGGTCCGAATGCATTGCTAGGAGATAGGCGATATATATTTACTAGGTAGGGTAAGTGGTTGTAGCAGGGTATAGCAAACGGGGGACAGTTGAAGTGATGGGGCGGGGTGGTTGAGGAGGAGGGCCGGGCGGTTGATGGGATGGGGCGGTTGGGGAGGAGGGCGGGTAGGCTGAAGGGATGGGGGTCGTGACTAGTAGACGAAAGAAGAAGACAGAAGTCATAATTATGATTATATTTTGATAAATTGTTAAACCTAGTACATATAAATTGTATACGAATACATAGTCATTTCTTTTAGTAAGTTAATAAGATTTAGATACTGAAGAAACTATTAATATAACACGGACTGTAGATTTACCGGGAGATAAACATAATAAAAATATAGTGATTATTTAGTGATAGGTCATTAATGATTAATGATTGATAAGTTAATAATAAGAAATCAATAATAATAATAAATAGAAAGTTCATGGAAACCCCACATCAACCATCAAATTAAAAGTTAGTATTTCCGGGCAGCAGAGCTAGTTCTCTTCGGACAAGAACTATTCAAATGATTCTCGAAGTTGCAGTATCGGACTTTAACAAGGCATAACCTACATCTCACAATGCGCCTCAGACAACGTCTCTTGAAGTGGTTCTCCAAATTCAGGGCATTAAATTCCTTCCCAGCAGTCCTTACATTTAACTTGTCGTTCTGGACACCGTTGCTCATGATATTGGATAGAACCAGCTTGGGAATATAGCTCACAGTATCCGCAATCGATTAGTCTCCCTTGACAGAACAGCAGGTGTGATTCAACAGTCTTAGCCGGCAAATTTTCCTCACAGTATTTGCACTGAACTTGCCTTTTCGGACAGGAGTTTCTCGTGTGATAGTCCAACTGGCAGTAGCGGATTTTTTCCTTGCACAGGTCACAGTCGACAAGACGCATTGGACAGCTGCTGTTTATGTGACTTGAAAGTTTATCAATGTTCAAATTTCCCTTGCAGTGACTGCAGGTCACTGTCCGATGAGGACACACATTTAGATTGTGCTCCTCTATATCCCTGGGAGAAACCTTTTTCTTGCATTTTTGGCATTCCACAAACTCTCCGTGACATATGTGAGTATCCAGGGTTTTCCAGGCCATCGAATTGATGACACAGATCACATTTTACTTAGTCTCTCTTCACAGAAGTCTTCCTTGTGCGTGGCTAGATCGGATCTTGGGGTATTTTTGCCGCAGAGTTCACAATTCACGGGAAGGCTTCCGATAATTCGCCTTACTGGAACGGATATGTAGGCTGAGACAGGACGGTGACGACAGTTAGGACAGGAGGCTACAGCGAGATACACATTCATCACAATATAGTTGGTGGCAGCAGTATGTTGCGACTGCATCCGAGCAGATATCCAGACAGATTGTACAGTCGAAATGATCCGACATTGACGAAAAGCATTTACTAAGGAAACGGAAAGAGAGTTAGTTCAATTTTGAAATGGTCTGAAATTGATCAATGATGGGAGTCGGGAGGTAAGTGAGATTACTAGAGAGGGATAAGGTGATGTAGCAGGGCACAGCTAACCGGGGGATGGTTGGTGCGTGTGAGGGGGGGGGGGGCTAGTAAACAATTAAACAGAAGTCATAACTTGTTAAAATAAATTAATAATTTAGAAGATATTAAATTAATAACACGGGAAAAAACCATACATATGTTACCCGTTTAAAAAAGTTAAATTTGGTGATTCTATTGTCCAGCAACTGCTGATCTGTAAAACAAAATAACAACTTGTAGCTATTCCATGCATATGGTACCTAATGCTAAATTGGTGCCAATCCCCACGTGACCAAGGATAAATTACGGTCGAACACATTCTTCGGGAGAAAAAAAGTTATTTTATAACAAGAGACATTGTTTGATTTAATAAAATTTGCCGGAATTTGTTGAATGTTCATCACAGTAGCACCATCCTACCAGACTCGCAAGGTGAATTAATTGGTATCAAAAGCAAAGTCTTTCCGCGCAGTAGGTCACGATTCTTCAAATGGCAGTAGGGGACAAGTACATAATCCCATGACGCACTGGACAACGGCCTACAGAGTGGTTCTCCAGAAGGAGAGCCTTTACCTTTTCACCGCAATCCCTACATTGAACCAGTCTCTCTAGACATTGCTGCTCGTGAGATCGAATCGAACTAGCTTGGTACCATTTTCCACAGCTATTGCATCGAACAGGTCTGTCACCTGGTCCCCCCTGGCAGTATTTCTTGTGTGATTCAACAGTTTTAGCTGGTAGCGCCACCTTACAATGAAGACACGAAACTTTTCTTTCCGGACAGGAATTCCTCATGTGACTATCCAAATGGGAGTAACGGATTTTTTCGGAGCATAGCTCGCAGTTCAAAGATCGCATGGGGCAGTGGTTGTTCATGTGAGTTGAATCAGCTGGATACGATATCCCACAGTCTTTACACCTAACTGGCCTCTTTAGACAGAACTCTGCGTGTGAGCTAACAGTCTTAGCGGGCATTTGTTCCTCACAGTACTGGCACTGGACCTGTCTCTCTGAACAGGAATCCTTCGTGTGGTAGTCCAGCTGACAGAAGCGAACTTGTTCTGAGCATAGTGCACAGTTGAATAGCCGCTTTGGACAATATATGGTGTGGCTCGAAAGATTGGCAAAACTCATGGTCTCCTTGCATTGACTGCAGCTCACTATTCGTTGAGGACAATTGCGGTTATGCTCCTCTTTATCCCAGGGGAGTATCTTAATTTTGCATTTTCGGCATTCCACAAACCGTTCGGGACAGGAGCTAACCTTGTGAGAGTCTATGGTTTTCAGGGCCATTTTGTTGAGACACAGATCACATCTTACAAGTCTCTCTTCACAGAAGTCTTCCTTGTGTCGTTGCTATATCAGATCTTGTAGGTTGCTTTACCGCACAAGTTCACAATTAACAGGCCATGTTGCCGATCATTCGCCTAACTGGAACCGATATGTAGGTTGAAACTAGGACTGGTGACGGCAGTTAGGACAGGAGGTACAGCGAGATACACATCCTTCGCAGTAGATTTGGTGGCAGCAGTTGGTAGCGACTGCATCAGAGCAGATATCCAGGACAGATCGTACAGTTGAAATTATCCGACATTGCACCGGTGGAAGGTGAGACTACAGAGGAAAGAGGGAGTGTTATGGACGGCAATATCGGGGAGGGGGGTATGGGGGGGGGGGTGAGTTGGTTACGAAGTCACCCATTTACTCTAACAGGGGCGTCTTGCACGTGGAGGGGTAATTTCATTACCAAGGGGGTGAGAGACAGTAACTCGGAAGGAAAACAAAGAAATTAAACAATTTTAATAAAGTAAAATAAAGTATACAGTTTGAATATTGAATTAAGTTAGGTATAATAAACAATTTGAATAAAATATAAAAGTATTGATTATATCAGTAATTCAGTTTACAGTTTACCGTTACACTGCAAAGTGCAAAATCATGGACCCTTGTAAGCCTCTATTACACACGCTTTATATAACAGCACACAATTAAAGTCACAAACAGCAACAAAATTATCACCATCTTAAAAAATGCTCTACAATCATTTTTATGACTACGATAGTCCTTGGCAAATATTAGGCGTGAACACATGACACACACAATTTTCCTCAATTGACATTTAGATTGAAGGTGGTTTGGTAGACGGAAGGCTGGCATCGTTGCTTGACAGTTAGGACAGTTTACAGGACGAAGATCACAAAGCAGCTCGTGATCACCGACTGGTTTCTCCATTTTCTTACAATATCGGCAATTGTCCTTTCGTCGGGGGCACACCTTATTGTTATGGTGTACCAATTCGTCCCTTGGCACAAAATCCCCACATAAATAGCAGAGCACGGGAGGTTTTGGGCAATATTGTCGGCGGTGGCTCTTTAGTTTATCACGCACTATATATTGGAAGCAATCAACACATCTTACCGACCGTTTAGGGCATCTTTTAGTTTCGTGGGAATGGATGTAGTCGGCTTTGACCTCTGCATAACAAAACTTACATTTAACCAATCTTTTTCGACATCGTTGTTGGTGAAATGGAATCTCAAAAGCTTGGTAAGATGACCCACAGTACCTGCACCTGACTGGTTTAATTTGGCATGCCCCCTCGTGTGACCGAACCGAATTAACCTGAAGCTCCAATCCACAGTGCTTACATTTGGGCAGTCTTTCCGGACACGAATACTCGTGCGTTTTAATAGTCCCGACTGTGACAAGTTCATTGCAAAAGTCACATTCAACCGGTCTTTTTTGGCAGGATTCCATGTGGGATTGAAGATTCTTTCTTGGCATTTGTCCCACACAAAAGATACAGTCTACTAGTATCTCTGGACAGTAGACGTCAGCATGATTCTTCAGATCTTCCAAACTTGGAGCTTTGAATTCGGAGCCACAAAAACTGCATGTGACTATTTTATCTGGACAGTTCTGTTCGTGAGATTGAATTGCACCAGCTTGATAGTGATTTCCACAGTGTCTGCAACCTACAGCTGGCCTCCTCCGAACCTCGTGTGATCCAGACAGATTAGAAGGTTGAAATAGTTCGACATCGACAGGATGCATTTGCTAAGGAGAGAGTTGTATTGTTAGTTTCAATCTGATCAAACACTAGGGGGAAGTGGAAATGGTTTGAGAAGAATAAAGCAATGTTTCAAAAGGGAATTAATTACGACACATTCAGTTTTTGACAATTCATACGCATTTTAGGGGTATGTGTAATCCCGGATAACCTGAATGGCTTGGATAGCCCAGATAAGTAGCTATTATTTTCAGGATAGCTATTCCTGTTTATTACTCCTAGATTATACGGGCTATCCGAACTATCAGGATTATCTAATATGAAACATACGCGGATAAAGACTTTTTTATTAAATATCTGTCTGGTTTCATTATTCACACCAATGGTGTTGGCGGGTGTGACATGACATCGAAGACGCTCATTTTGAAAGTTTGAAAATTTCATCAACTACAACGTAAAACTATTTATTGAGCATTATTGATAATGGCCGTACAGCCGAAACGTCTAAATGAGCGTCGTCGATGTCATGTCACACCCGCCAACACCATTGGTGTGAATAATGAAACCAGACAGATACACTACCCCACCAGCCTCCACCATCTCATCCAAACTTTTTTGTTTGTTCATAAAAGAATTAATCTTCTTCACTTGAAGAACATGGCATGGGTTTAGGCAGCTCAGGCGGCTCAGGGGCACAATTATTTGTCTCCCAGTGATTTTTCAAATCATTACAAGTAACTGACTGACCACAGTGACAACAATCAACAGTCTTATCAGGGCATTGCAACTCATGATTAGCATGAAGTTCTTGATACACCTCTCGCTTACAGTGCTGACACGTAACTAGCCTTTTAGGACAATCATTTAGCATGTGGAGATATCTATCTTTTACTTTGATTCTACATTTACACACGTAACAATTAGTAAGTCTATGATCGCATTTATTATTTTGATGAGCACGCCGTTTTGTTTTTTGAGTATACCCCTTAGGACACCAATCGCAGTAGTAATATTTAAAACATTCATGTAACAAATGGAATTGATAGTTTACACTCAACACACTCCCTCCACACTTTGAACAATTTGTTCTAAGTTTAGGACAATCACTATCTTTGTGAGCCTTAAGAACATTGAAGCGTAATTCAATCTGACACAAATCACAGTTAACTAATCTTTTTTCACAAAATTTTTCTTGATGATCTTTAAAAAAACACCTAATTAAAGACTGCTGGCAGTTAGGGCAACTTATCGACCTTTTTGGGCAAAAATCAACTTTATGTAGGTCAAGTTCGTCCCAAGTAACTTCCAACGAACAAAGATCACATTTAACGGGTCGCTTTTCACAAAACTTTTTGGTGTGACATGTCAAATCAGTTCTGGGAACGGTCAGACTACAGAGCGAACATGAAACTTTCAGGTTTTTTATAATTCTCCTAATCGGAGCAGATGTGTAGGTTGTAACACGTTTATATCGACAGTTTGGGCATCTGGAATAGTTAAGGATACATCCTTCACAGTAGAGTTGGTGGCAGCAGTTGGTAGCGACTGCATCCCTGCAGACATCCAGACAAATAGTACAGTTAAACTCATCCGACATTGTACTAGATAAGATGGGAAAATGTTATGGACAGGACTGACAGATAGACGTTATAACTACAGACAAGTTCAACAAAAACAAAGAAATCGAAGAAATTGAATAATGTACACTGAGTTTATAATATAATTAGACTGTCTTATTACCATCCACTTTTTCAACTACTCACCCCAAACTCGTGCATGTGTGATATTGTGGCGTGCACCACACGTTAACTTTTTATGTTCTAACCCTGTTTTACATTTACAGGGCGCGTGAAACAGAGTCTAGCTAGGCAAACGTTACCATGCGATAAGTACATAAAACAATTCTGCGCAAGAAAAATAAGGAGGGGTGAACAGTTGAAAAAAGGGCTCATCAATACAATCAATAATTTTATTGCACAGCGTGAGAATTATACACAAACCAGGCCCAATAAAACAAAATGGCTATGATCGCAGCACTCAAAACACCGGGAAAAACTATACATTTCAGTTCATGCGTAGAAAAATCTTTAGCATAAATGGATGCTGAACATTTGCCACATACTATTAACCTCAGTTTACAGTCAGATTCAAGGTGTTCAGTTAGAAGAGAAGAACGCATTCTTTTGGAACAATTGTTCGGACATGCAGTGTAACACTTTAGAGTGTGTTCAACGGGAACATTTTTAACACAGGCTCTGCAATAAGCCCATTCGATTTCGGGACAGTCTTCCATCTCGTGTTCTTGCAATCTGCAAAGTGGTACCAGCGCTCGACATCTACCACAGTTTGTACGCAACTCCATCAATTCTTCGCGTTCTGGTGAATAATGTTTGAAGAAGCACATCTTGTCTTCGTGCATAGCGAGATTAGCGACCGTATGCTCTTCACCACAATACCTACATTGGGCGAGTCTTTTCGGACATTTCTCTTGGTGGAAGAGAACTGAACGAGCTTGGTGAAATGCTCCACAGTGTATGCACCGTACTGGTCTCATTTGGCATACCCTCTCGTGTAAGTCAACAT
This sequence comes from Hormiphora californensis, assembly GCA_020137815.1. Classification (NCBI taxonomy): domain Eukaryota; kingdom Metazoa; phylum Ctenophora; class Tentaculata; order Cydippida; family Pleurobrachiidae; genus Hormiphora; species Hormiphora californensis. The sequence continues at coordinate 1,767,793 of CM035357.1, forward strand.
ATCCAACTTGGACCTCTACCTCACAGTGCTCACAACTAACCAGCCTTTGTTGACAAGAATATTCGTGTGATTGAATATTCTCAAATGTGAAAAGGTCACAACAATAGTCACATTCTATAACTCTCCCTGTACATTGTCTTTCGAGGTGATGGTCAAGTTCCTCAAATATTAGAAAATTATATTGTTCGCCACAATCGCTACATGTAACCAGTTTTTCCGGACATCGGTTTAGATGAAGCGAATCAGCTGGATAAGATATCCCACAGTTTTTACATCTAACTGGCCTCTTTAGACAAAATTCTGTGTGTGAATCAACAGATTTAGCTGCAAAAAGTTCCTCACAATGATCACACTGAACCTGTCTCTCCGGGCAGGAATTCTTCAAATGACCATTCAACTGGCAGTAGTGGAGTTCTTCTGAGCATAGCTCGCAGTTCACAAAGCGCATCGGACAGCGACTCTCAATGTGACTTGAAAGGTTCTTGAAAGTCAAGTTTCCCTTGCACTGACTACAGCGCACTGTTCGTTGGGGACAATAGTTTCGATTGTGCTCCTCTGTATTGCCAAAACGGATCTTTTTCTTGCATTTCCGACATACCAAAAGCCGGTTTGAGCACTCCATTTCTTTGTGACGAGGAAGATAAGAGTGCTGCATAGTTGTAGAGCAAGCATTACAGTTGACCAGTCTGCCTGAGCAGGAAGTTTCCACGTGATGTTCCAGGGTATTCCAGGCCATATCACTGCTACACAGATTACATCTCACCACTCTCAGCTCACATAGCACTTCTCTATGGTGCGTAAGGGCGTCAAACGTCAACAATGTCGAACAGGCACTGCATTGTACCTGTCGTTTCTCACACCGTACCATTGTGTGTGACCGTAGACTGTCCCACTGTTGATTTACGTTACACATCTGACAACGAACCACCCGCTTTTCACACTGTCTGGTTCGATGATCATTTAACTTGTCACGAGATAACGAAATGGAGCAGGCAGGGCAGCTTACCTGTCTCTTAGGACAGTCCTCGCTTTCGTGACTCTGTAAAGTGTCCCAGACGATTTGGGAGCGGCATAAGCCACAATTCACCACCCGCTTTTCACAGAACACTTCGGTATGTCGAGTAATATCGGCTCTTGTGATTTGTCTGCCACAGAGTTCACAATTGATGGATAGATTCCCAATAATTCGCCTGACTGGAACCGATATGTAGGTTGAAACAGGACGGTGACGGCAGTTAGGACAGGAGGTACAGCGAGATACACATCCTTCACAGTAGAGTTGATGGCAGCAGTTGGTAGCGACCGCATTTGAACAAATATCCAAACAGATTGTACAGTCGAATTGATCCGACATTGGCGAAAAACATTAACTAAGGAAAAAGAAAGGATTGTTAGTATTGTCAGGAATTTTAGCAGTTTATTGTCGTGCTCGGGACTGAAAACTCTTCAAATTGTTAATTTATTTCCAGTACCAACATATCTCGTGTTTACCTTGTCTATTCTTCAAATTGTGTTTGCACACCAAGGTAGAAGACAAACCAACTCGATCAAAATAGGATAATCAATTGATAGACTACGTCTTTAACAAGATAGACAACGATATAATGGTACTAAATCAAATAAATTGACAGAAGCTTTCGAGATCACTGTGTATCACGTCTTCAGCTATGACTACGTCTTGTTAATTTGTTCACAATAAGACTCCCAATGATTGCTAAGGTCCTTCCAAATCACTGAATCACCGCAGTGGCAACAATTCACTGACTGATCCAAACATTGCAACTCGTGCTTTCCACGGACATCTTCCGTTATAATGAATCCACAATACCTACACTTGACCAATCTCTTAGGACAATCAGTTAGCTTGTGTCGAGATTCACGGCGGTACGACATTTCAAGACCACACAAATCACATTCTACTTTTCTTTTTCGGCAATCATTTTCATGAGCTTGCCTATGTTTTCGTTTTCTGCATCCTTTTGAGCACCACTTACATCTAAACCGTGGTTGAGTACACCCCCACTTCCGGTTCTTGTGGTTGTTGTAGTCTTCGTATGAAAGAAAACCGCTGCATCGATGACACCGAATCATTCTTTTTGGACAACTGTCTGTATAATGCAACTGGAGAGCGTCCCAAGGCATTGCAACCCCATTATCACACGAGTTACAACTGGCCAGCCGCTTTCTACAAGAGTCCTTCTTATGCCCCTCAAGATCCCGACTTGTAATTTGATCAGAGCAGTCTGGACAGGACACCAATCTCATTGGACACGTATCTGTTTTGTGACACCCTAGTGTATCCCAAATAATTTCACAGTTACACAGGTCACAGTTGACAGGTCGCTTCTCACAAGAGATCTCAACATGTCGACCTAAATCGGACCTAGAAACCTTATTGTTACAAAGTTGACAACTGATTTTCTGGTTACCGATAATACGCCGGATGGGGATGCTTTTGTAGAATCGAATGGGACGGTGTCTGCAGTTGGGGCACTGATTTCTCTGTGCTATACACTGGGTGAGACATCCCTCACAGTAGAGTTGGTGGCAGCAGTCGGTAGCGACTGCATCAGAGCAGATATCCAGACAGATTGTACAACTGATTTCATCTGAAATTGATCCAAAAACAACACGTTTACAGGCAGAATATCCCGGTGACCTGTGTTTTCCTTCGAGAAAGAGGAGACACTAAAAGACAAACTGTGTTGTTATGCCAGTAAAATAACAATACCGTCGATCCCTAGGAAGAAAATAACTGCATCTCACGATTGAATAAATGTTATATCTAATCTAATTTAGGAGATGTTTGCTCCGTGATCGAAGTGCGACTATACTTTTCACTCTCGTGTATTTCAAATAGCAATGCGAGCACAATGAGTAGTAGTTTCCTAGGAAGAAAAACCTGCATAGCCCGTGATTGAATAAATTGAATACATTTTACATTTGTAAATCATGACACAAAGTATAATTTATAATGGCTCAATATCATTATTGTCTTTAGCATCCTCTGGAAAAAAAACGAGAGATCTCGTTTCTATTCTACATTATCATAGCGCTGGCAAGCGCCCGGGGCCCAATCCTCCCTCCCCCCAACCATCCTTCCCTTAAAAATTTCCATTTTCCAAGCATTCTTGCTTCCAGTGAATGGAAAATCGAAATTGCGAAAAAAAAGTTTTGAATTTTTTGAAAATTTTGACAGCGCTACTATACTTATTGTCTGAAATCGGCAATTTCAACTTTGTTTTAGACAACCTTCCCGTTGTCCTAGGAACTTGCCACTTGGTAGTTCGTGTTGCCTTGACACCTAGAGCACACGTTCAAAATTTCATGCAAATCGGAGTTACGGTTTTTACGTTACAGAGGGTCGTATTTTAGACAAAATGTCCGTTTTTCGCGTCACGAACGACCGTAAAATAACCACTTTTTTGCGTAGTTAATAGAGGCCAGAGTTTTAAAGCTATCACCATGAAACTTTGGGAGTCGGTAGGTCTAGTGGTGTACCTTGTATTAAAGCTTGGACAGAGAAAACGGACAGTCATAACAAAAGTTATGACTGTCTTAAGTTTTCTTTGGCGTCTAAGACAGCCTTCCCGTCGTTCTACGAATACACCGCTTGGTACGTAGTGTTGCCTTGACATCTTGAACACACGATCAAAATTTCAAGCAAATCCGAGTTACGGTTCTTCATTTACGGGCATCTGACTGTATTAAGATGTAAGACGATTTTCAAAAAAACCCAGAAAAGAGCAAATTAAACTATAAATCATGATTTTATCATTTATATTTTGCCAAAGTAGGTCAACTGCTGTATTATCAGATATTTATTGGTAGTCATATCTTTTTAAAACACCTAAAATGAAGCGATTCAGAGTCGAAATTAACATTGAATCAGATTTATTTTATAAAATTAAGTTTACTGCCGCATTTTCAGCTATAATTGGTAGTCATATCTAGGGTTATGACTGTCTTAAATTTAAGACGATTTTAAAAACCACCGAGAAAAGAGCAAATTAGCACCTATAGAACCTCATTGTATCAGATATATCTGATTATCAATTAGTCACGGATAATGATCACGGATAAGCATTGATAAGCGTGATCATTATTCGTGACTAATAATCATAATCATAGAATAATCGCGGAGAACCAATTGCAGATATCAATCGCTAACATCAATCGCTAATAACTAACCACGATATCATATCGCGAATAAGTAATATAATAGTAACCAATCGCGGATAGCTAATCGCGATAGCTGATCGCGATAACTTAAAACGGATTCGTGATTAGTTATCCGCGATTGGTTATCCGCGATTACTATCATATTAGTTATTCGCAATTGATATCCGAGATTGGATACCTGTGATTATTATGAAGCTACCTACAATTGTAAAAGTCTGTAAATCCCGAATCCGTGTCTATTAAATTCAGGTAGTATTACAAAATGCATGTCATAGTATAACAAAATGCCTGATACTAGATCCAAAAACCAAACAAGTTTGGTGGATAGCCGGGGCCGCAGAAATTAAAAAACATGCGAAAGTTTTGATACATGAACTTTCGGGGCCTGGGGTGCTGTTAAATTCGCGTGATAGCCCGCCGTTCTTTCAAAACACACTATGATTCTGTAAAACAGACTTGAAACGAAACACTGTGTGCATTATACATGTGACATGTGTGGATCTGTATGTATGATAATGTGGAATAAAAAATATCGATAATTTGATCATTGCGATAGTCGATAGTTTTCCTGGCGTATAGTTTGAAAATGTTGCTGGTGATAATCATGGAAACGCGAATTTAACAGCACCCCAGGCCCCGAAAGTTCATGTATCAAAACTTTCGCATGTTTTTTAATTTCTGCGGCCCCGGCTATCCACCAAACTTGTTTGGTTTTTGGATCTAGTATAGTCCAACATTTCTATAGTCTAACAATCAACATAGTTACTACACACACGTATAAATCATTACTGTTCAAAATTCAGTCCACAGGCCCGTGCTTACTGTTACATCTGTCTGCGTGACTCGCACATTGGACCTCCTATGCTATGATTTAACTGGAGTATTGCTGCGGCACAACACTGAGAGCAGGGAAAAAACTGACTACAAGGCTCGTTCCTCTTCCGCTTAATTGGACATTCATAATACTCATGATCTTCCTGGTTGCAGTAGCGGATTCTTCTTCCACAGTGCTCACATTCCACCCATCTCTCTGGACACCATTGGTGGTGTTCCGGTGGTTCAACTGAGATATCTACCCCACAGGTATCGCACACCGGTTTATCTATACATGACTTCATGTGTGATACAAGACGACACGCTTCTATATATTCCGCACACCATTCACATTCTATCAGTCTTAAAGGTCCTCTGACTCGAAAAAACAACTTTGTCTAATCTAAATTGATAGTATGTGAAAAATCATGAAGATTCCAGGTTATCTCACACTCTACGGATTCCTCCTTCCCCCTCTAATTAGGTGTTAAAAGGTTGCCCCCTTCCGAGCTGAGACAGCATATGAGATCTCTCCCCCTTTGTGTTTACACACAAAAATTGAGTACATTTACAAACAATGAGATTACTGACAAGTGTGATATCGTAATTTATCCATGATACATAAAAAGGAAATCTCAAAACACGTTTCTTCAACTTAGTGAATGATTTGTATTTAAATAAGTCATAAATCATCGCAGATGACAATAAACTGAACACAATGTAAACTTTTACACATAAATACAAAGAGCCCCCTTTCCCATATCATGCATATGCTGTCTCAAGGGAGAGAAGTTCCACACCTGTCAACACCTGGGTGTGTCTCACCAAATTGACACCTCGAGTTTGGAAATTTTGTACAGGTCCGTAGACCACCTAAACATTGGCCAATTTTGTTAATTTTGGTACCAAACTGTCAGAAAATGTCTGAACTACTGAATTACTAAATATTATGATAATTATGCATCACTGAGCTGAATTATGATGCATAATATGCCAAAAAAAGCCTTTTTTTGGCGTTGACGTAACGACCGTAACGACCGTAACGCATTTTTGAACGATCATAGAATCGGTTGTAGTTATCGTACGAAGTTGAAACTGGTACTCAGCGGTAGCTGTGACTGAGTACTTTCTCCTGTCTGAATTCTGAAGCCTTAGTCCAAAAAGTATGGCCGTGGCTGCCTGAACATTCTGGAGATGTAACATTTGTAACGACCGTAACAGCAACCGTAACGTAACGGTCGTTACAAATGTAACGACCGAAACGTTACGGTCGTTACATTTGTAACGACCGTAACGTTACGGTCGTTACAAAATACGGTCATTTTAGGTAACGACCGTAACATTACGGTGGTAAAACGTTACGGTCATTACAAATGTAACGACCGTTACGTTACAGTCGTTACATATGTAACGACCGTTACGTTACGGTCGTTACGACCATTTTATGTGTAATTTTAAATAGAATACACTGTAACGACCGAAACGTTACGGTCGTTACCAATGTTACGGTCGCTAATTAATTAATAATTAATCATAGCACTGGCAAGTGCCCCGGGCCCAAAAGGGGGGTGTGGGGGCACAGCCCCCACCATAAACGGGGGTGTGGGGGCAGAGCCCCCACCTTAGAAATACCCTCTAACTCAAAAAACAAAAGAGAGAGCACACGCAACACTTCTACACACAAGCGCGTGAAAACCTGCCAGTGCTACTATATACCATTGCAGATTTCGGGGTTTTTGATGCTTTAAAAAAGCATGTTCCAGATGAAGTAGAGAGCTGAAATTTTGTACTCTGAGTGCCCTCATATAGGAGAAGAGGCATGCAAATTTTCAGAACGATCGGATGTAAGGTAAAAATTTGCCAGAGGGGTCCCAAAATGCAAAAATGTAAAGGAGGGGAGGGGGAGGGGGAGGGGGAGGACGCTTTTTTATCTTTGAGTGTTCTCCTAAACCACAAATAGTAGAGACTTGCCGTTTGGAACAGTGGTTCCTTACATCATTGCGCTCGGTAATAGCTGTGTGAGAACTTCGAAATCGCCATAGTTCATTAATTATTCATTAATTAGTCATTAAATATTCATTTTAACCATGGTTGCGATATGACACGACTCGAAGGTCATAAAGACTTGAAACCGGTCTTAGACGACGCGGAACGGTCGATTTATGGGGGGTCTTACTCGGGACAAAAATCTCTATCTCGCACCGTTAAGCCGTTATTTGCATATTTATGCACCTATTCACCATTTTATGCATATTTTCAATACTTTCACTTCAGCTGGTCCTAGAACGTTTTCATGGACATATTTCGACGTAAAATAGTCGATTTATGGGGGGTCGTCCCCCGGACAAAAAGTCGTATCTCGCACCGTTTAGCCGTTATTTGCATATTTATGCACCGATTCATGATTTTATGCATATTCTAAATATTTCCAGTTCGGCTGGTCTTAGAACGTTTTCATGGACATATTTCGACGCAAAATAATCGATTTATGGGGGGTCTTACTCGGGACAAAAATCTCTATCTCGCACCGTTAAGCCGTTAGTTGCATATTTATGCACCGATTCATGATTTAATGCATATTCTTAATATGTCCACTTCGGCTGGTCCTAGAACGTTTTCATGGACATATTCCGGCGCAAAATAGTCGATTTATGGGGGGTCGTCCCCCTAACAAAAAGTCGTATCTCTCACCGTTTAGTCGTTATTCGTATATTTATTAATTATTCAAATTCGAAAATATGCAGAAACCAGAAAAAAATAGCTTTTTCTATTTTACACCAAAAAGAACAGAAATTAAGTCCAAAAACCAATTAAATAAATTAGTTTGGATGCCCGGGCCCATGTGGTGTCACGGGGGTAACACCTTTAGGCTACTGTCATAAATGATGGATATCGGGAGAGATAAAGACAAAGGAAATTAGGATAGAAAGAGTGCGATATAATCAAGAAAGACGAAGAGATAAATAAGAGGAGAGAGAAAAAAAGAGAGGTATAGTGAAAGAAACAGTGAGAGAGAAAGAGAGAGAGAGAGAGAGAGAGAGAGAGAGAGAGAGAGAGAGAGAGAGAGAGAGAGAGAAATAGTGTGCGAGAGAGAGACTGAGAGAGATAGATAGAGATAGACAGATTGAAGGATAACAATTAACAATTAACGAGATATGCCGTTAATTATGGCAGTAGCCTAAAGGTGTTACCCCCGTGACACCACATGGGCCCGGGCATCCAAACTAATTTATTTAATTGGTTTTTGGACTTAATTAATTAATAATCAATTAAACTGACGCGACATACCGAAATGATCAGTCCTTTACCCGCTTTCAGATGATATAATTTTTTTTGAAATTCTCCGAGTTTGAAATTTTGGTGTCAATTTGGTGAGACACACCCACCTAATTAGACCCCTTAGAGATAACCATATGAGGTGGGACATACATCATTGTTCATGATTTTCCATGTAGTGTCATAATAAGTCAAAAATAGAAAATTGATTTTCGGGTCAGAGGGCCTTTAATGGACATGTAGACTTTTCGTGTAGTTTAACAGATTCGGCTGGAAAGTATTTTTCACAGTACCAGCATTCCACTGGTCGTTTGGGGCATGAATCCTTGTGGGAATTGAGATCTTTGGCTTTAACTTTTTGATCACAAACCGTACATTTCACCAGTTTTTCTAGACAGTTCTGTTCTTTGCAGACATCCAGACAGATTGTACAGTTGAACTCATCTGACATCGATCTAAAATATGTTTTACATTATACATTGCATGATTTTCATGGTAGACCAGGAATCCAACAAAGTTAGCAACAGACAAGTCGAGAAGGGAAACAGCCAGCCGTATTAGAGTCATGCGAGATGATAACAGTGTACTGCTTCTTATCACATGCACACGTGCGAAAAATATACAAATGAGAATAAGTGTAGGAAAAAAGGGTTGGTATTTATCTTATCTTATTTCAATATATTATAGAGTCCTGCCCGATTTACCGGAACCCCGATTTACCGGGAGGATTTAAACTTCCCCCGAAATATAAAATTAACAGTATTTTACCCCGATTTAGCGGGCAAAACCGATTTCCCTGAGCATCATGGTCAAACTGCATTCTTGATGTGCTTCTAGAACTACTAAACGAGTTTGATGTGACTAGTGAGTACTATGTGAGCTCTAGGCCAGGGTTAGGTACAAGGGGGACTCGGTTTCTAAGAACTACTGTATAATACACATACCAGGGTCCAGAAACCGACCGAACCAAGTAAACAACCAATCAGAACTCGTTATTTAGGTCACGTGACTGGTTATCAGCCAATCAGGGACCAGTATTTCCTGATTCGGTCGGTTCCTGACACATACCTCTGTTCGCTGTATTTTGCCGAGTGTAGCCGACTTGATCTACCTCCTCCTCCACCGTACATGGGGGTACTCCAACCCAAACCTAGACAGAGTTTAACTTTGGAAGCTGAACATTTGGATTGGAACATGATTGGGTGTGTGCAAATATTTCATTGTTTTCCGTACCCTTTCTAAATTTTACCCCGATAAAAAAATGATATTAATTGGTAATAATTTACCAATATACCAAAGTCTTATCAGCACTATTTTCAAGATCTACATCTGTAAATGTATTTTCAAGATCTGCATATGTACATGTATTTTCAAGATCTGCATATGTACATGTATTTTCAAAATCTGTATACCAACTTACTGCTATCTGTTTTTGGTGAGTAAGGTCTGTTTTTCGTCCTAAGTTGAGTTCCCAGGACCTCTGCCTGTGAGGCAGGGCGAGATGGAGGGCGAGGGGAGTGAAGGACACAAAACTCTGCGGAATTCCGCCGGATTGTTTGCGGAGGGAAGTCTGTGTGGTTTCGTATGGGTGCTGAAATGGATGCTACACCATCTTAGAAACAACAACTCCCACTCAAAGAATAATGGATGCTACACCATCTTAGAAACAACAACTCCCACTCAAAGATTGAATAGTGAAACACTCTACCAGGATACAAACTTCTAAATCTAACTAGAATAGCTTGGAACACAGTAATTAGCGATTCAATCTCATAAAATCAAGGTACTATCGCATATAATAACGCCAATCAAAAGTCTAGGAAATATGTATCGGAACAGAGACTCGACTCGTTACCGGTTTCTGCTTACTTAGTGTATACCTTGTATGAGATGTGAGGTCGGAGTGTAGACTTGTTTGTTCTGTAGTTTGCGGGGGGAGTGCTGTTGAACCCCTGCCGTGGTGGTGGGGAGCTTCGAGCGGATCATCCGGGGGTTTGTGGGACTCGGCTGTTTCGTTTTCTTTTTCTGGCCACATGACACCGGGGAAACACCCTGTATTAGGAAGTTGTTTTGGGCAGGTCGGTAGAACTTCGACAGAATTTAGGGCAGGTCTGAATTTAGGGCCTGCCGTTGTTTTGTTGAAACAGGACACGCAAATTGCAGTCAAGCTTGGTAATTAGGAAGAGGGTGTGATGTTTTAGTTCCCATGGATTAGAGTTTGGTAATTTGGTAAAGTATGTAACCGTGGCTAGAGTCTAGAGGACTCCCGTCCAGCCGTTAAATGGGACCCTAGTAAAGGTCTTGCGACCATTTCTGGTGAAAATGGGCCCATTTACGAACATTTTAAGGCTGCTCCACCCTCGGGATAGCCGCCAGTCCGCCAGGTATTTTCTACCCCCTCTCTTTAGTACTTCAATTTCCGTGACGAGGCTTTTGCAGTATTTTACTAGCCTTCTATCAGGTTTTCAGGGCCCCTTAGCTGCAGCAGACGCTGTGTGGGGTCCCTAGTGTGTACGGTTTTTATGTGTGTATTGAATTCCTTAACTTTGTATGTACACCTAAAATAGTTCTTCCCAGTAAAAAATTAATGCGCCCATCCTCAACAATATGCACGCATTTTCGCTGGTAGAGCCCATTTAAAATGCACACGACCTTTACTAGAGGAGTTGAAACGGAGAAAAGTTTTCAACAAATGAACCGCTCACCTTGGTTACGAAGTGAGAAGTCACCCCTTTAATTGCATACAGGGGTTACAATAACGAGGGGTGATTTCATTACCAACCGCTCACCTTGGTTACGAAGTCACCCCTTTAATTGCATACAGGGGTTACAATAACGAGGGGTGATTTCATTACCAACCGCTCACCTTGGTTACGAAGTCACCCCTTTAATTGCATACAGGGGTTACAATAACGAGGGGTGATTTCATTACCAACCGCTCACCTGGGTACGAAGTCACCCCAGGGGTTACAATAACGAGGGGTGATTTCTTGGTGACGCGGTCCCCCCTACACTAGGGCCGCGCGAAGCGCGGCAAACGAAGCCGGCTATAACATTATAGGGGATGTCATCACCAAGGTGATTTCATTACCAACCGCTCTGTACCTAGGTACGAGGTCACCCCTTTAATTAAAATAACGAGGGGTGATTTCATTACCAACCTGGGTACGAGTATCAGGGAGGTATCTGTTAGAGGAGCTCACCTGGGTACGAGTATCAGGGAGGTATCTGTTAGAGGAGCTCACCTGGGTACGAGTATCAGGGAGGTATCTGTTAGAGGAGCTCACCTGGGTACGAGTATCAGGGAGGTATCTGTTAGAGGAGCTCACCTGGGTACGAGTATCAGGGAGGTATCTGTTAGAGGAGCTGATAAGAGGACGTTGGGTAACCGCTCCTGAACTCTTCCAGAAACATTGCTGGTTCTGATACTGAAACAGGTGTTAGGGTGTCACGTGATGTCCAAATATGGGCATGACATGATACTGGTCAGCAAATCTTCAAGGAGAAAACTCATGTTTTGACCGGGGGGGGGGGGTGACATACCTGTTTAGTCTGGGGAGGAAGGTGGTGTAGCTTCTGTGAAATGTGATAGTTGATGACTTCACTAGTTGACATCCTGTGCTACACTGGGGGGAAATCATTACCAATTAGAATAAATTTAAAACAAGAATTATTGCATTATGTATTCATAATGCGGTGTTTCCCTGCCCTCCAACATCACAATATCACAATATCAAGGCTTGGTCACAATGTAATGTGAGATGCATGCGATGTGTACTTCTCACGTCGCTAACTCAAACTTAGTAACGAGCATTCGACAGTACTCAGTACCTAACCCAAACACTCATTTCATCAACCACCAAGTTCGACATCGCAAGTTAGCAGCGTCAACTAAACGTAACACGCTTCACCGAACGGATTTTCTATAAGGAAGCGTGCGCGGCTTTGTGGTTTCTGTCACAGTTAGCGCCGCGCACAGATTTGAGAAATACTTGCGCCCTGACATCATATTTCATCAAAACAGTTATTTGATTTGATGAAGGAGCGCACTCGAGCGTTGTCAGGCGTTGTCCGTGACGGACGGACATTTAGTTAACCCCCACAATCTGCTGATTTCTAAACCCTGAATGATCTTTTTAGCACGTGCGTGCTAAAAAGATCCACCCGGGCAGGGAAAAAATTGGGTAACTCCAACTGATTACCAGAAACCCTTTAATCCTCACAGTCTCCAAGGCGTGTTTCGCACACCGGAATGGGCTACCAAATTAATTCCTATTCATGGTAAGGAAAGATAACGATTTGGCAATTGGTAGTGTACTACAATCCAATCAGCCGGTCAAACTAATTGAGCAGTTCCTATCTCTCCCCCGATTAATTGAGCAGTTCCTATCTCTCCCCCGATTAATGAGATCTCTCCAGACGATTGTGGCCGATGCAGTTATGAGATCGGTGTTCATTATTAATAAGATATGAATTATTATCATGTGATGCACTCGGTAGTAGCTACCTCTGCATAGTTAGCTGATAACCCATTTCCTGGCCAGGCGCGTAAGTAATTAATATTCCTCACACATGGCTATTCTGTAGAGAGAGATAGGGAGAGAGAGAGAGAGAGAGAGAGAGAGAGAGAGAGAGAGAGGGAGAGAGAGAGAGAGAGAGAGAGAGAGAGGAGAGAGAGAGAGAGAGAGAGAGAGAGAGAGAGAGAGAGAGAGAGAGGGAGAGAGAGAGAGAGAGAGAGAGAGAGAGTGAGAGAGAGAGAGAGGGAGGAGAGAGCAAGATAAGCTGTGAGGTGTATTTTAGTCGATCACAACTCTCTCGTTCTATCTTTATAGCGTGTGTGTGTGTGTTATAGCCTGTTCAATTTATATATGATCTGTCTCTCTTCTTGTAGTGATCAATGGCACCCTCTTTACAATTGCTGACATTAATTGCACAGCCTATTTCTTTGTGTGAACAATCTATAATTGACAGATCCGAACTATCTATACCCAGTCGGACCCCGATTTACCGGGATGCTCAGATCGGGGGAAAGGGTTCTGCCCGGTAAATCGGGGTCCGACTGTAATTGATAAATATATATTTTGGTAGAACACCCTGTTTCTCTTTGTAGAAACCGTCCACCTGTAACTTCCATGTGATTAACGTTACGGCGCAAATGGCAACACCGCCTCTTCTGAAGCAGTGAGGTAACTAATAACCAGGAACCGACCGAACCAAGTAAACAACCAATCAGAACTCGTTATTTAGGTCACGTGACTGGTTATCAGCCAATCAGGGACCAGTATTTCCTGATTCGGTCGGTTCCTGCTAATAACTATCTGATATCGTTAGAACAATCAAATATAGCTTCTACTTCTGATTGAGAGAGAGAGCCGGTATTATATACCACTTTTGGTTTTCGATTAATGTAGCTCTGATAGAAGACTGCGGTATTGATCAGTGGTAATATACTAGAGTGTATCTGTATCTGTACTAGTGTGTATCTGTTGTTCCCAGACGATTGTGGCCGATGCAGTTATTGCTGGTGTTTCTTACTGCACTGGCGTCCCTTGGGTGGGGCGAACGGCTGGTGACACTGACCCTTCCCGACTACCTGACCTCCTCTACCCCCGTACCAGAGCAGTGAGTTTAGAGAAAGTGTTCTTGATATTCTGACAGAATGATTCTGTTTTAGTTAGCCTGTTGGTTTGCCGCAGAAGTAGCTTGCACCTTTTAATCGGTAAATAAAACCATGTATCCTCTTTTTCAGAAACGAAGTTGTAAATGTAACGAAGCCAGTTGTAGCAACACAATCGTGAGTTAAGAATTCGATGCAAAGCAAAGGAGTGACAGTAACCTAAATTTCGGGTGCCGCGCGACTTTTGCACGTGCATGTTCTAAGCGCTCCTACTATTCATTTGGCTTTAGTAATCACAAACATCGTTGTTTATCAGATCACGCAAGCAACACGATTTTAACTCCACTATATTATAATTGTTTCATTTCAGTCCAACAGAGGGAGAGGTATTGAGTGGGTTATCCTGTTTCGGGTGCGATGTGCCGAGTAAGAAGCAGACATGCATTGTAAGTAAGCTGTTGGTGATGAGCCTGGTAGGACGTGTAAGTAAGCTGTATCAGCACGGGGTCCTGCCAGGCTCATCACCAACACACTGCTATATGATTATAACAATGTGTTGGTGATGAGCCTGGTAGGATGTGTTTATGTGCGATCTCTAAGAAGATATTTAGAGGAGATCACCCAAATAAACACCTGTAACAAAACACAATTATAAAGGCTCGTTTGGGTTCTGGCCAAATCTTAATCAAAGTACAACGAGCTTTCTGAAGAACCTTTCCATCAACTCCTATAATATCACATTTTCTGTTTCAGTCTCTGCTAAATGGGTGTACGAATTGCACCCTGATAGAGTATAAAAGTGGTGATAACAAATATGTAAACCGGGGATGTAATAGACACGACCAACTATCTGATATGTGTGAGTGAAATTAGCAATCACTGGATCAATTATCACTTGATGCATCCATAATGTTGAAAAGCTCAATGTAGGGCAATGATGTATCGTCAATTCCTAGTCTGGTATATTATTCAAGCACAACAAATAGAAACACGTTGGTTTACATTTGTTGTACTATCTGCTCTCGGTTCCACGCCGATAGAGCTCTCTTGTGGCCTACTGAAACAACCATATTGATATATTGTTTAAGCTAAGTTTTTTTCAGATTCACGGTGTCTCAAATCGGAACTGGATTGTGACGTGACGGTGTGTAAGGAACACCGATGTAACTCGGCAGTGGGTGCTGGAGAGGGCGGAGTAATTGCGTCAACCATGATGCTGTATTTGTATGTTTTGTGGACTATATTTTGAGATGCTAATTAATTAATTAATTAATTAATTAATATTAATAGTGATTTAATTGTTTGGTTAAAGGTTGGGCTTTGTTAGTGAGAGAAGTTTAGAGAGAGATTCAGGTATCAAGGATACGGAAAAGACATTTAGCCGATTGAATGTAAAATGTAGTAGAAAATATAGTAAACTGGTGAAATAAAGTTTAGACAGTTTTTCTCTTATCTATAAGAAGAAGTGGCGTAGGAAAACAAATTTTATGAAAATGCACTTATTCTTGAACATTTTTAATTCCTTTCAAATTTTGATGACTTGCATTTATTCGACAGAAGTTGACCAATCGGCTGTTTTTGAGTCGCATAGTTCTGATACAATGAAATAGTGTTTATTTAGGACTGTAGACGACTCGGAGATTTATTTCAGGAAAGATAATACATACTGGACGGTTTAAAACTGTTTCAAACTTTTCAACACTACTTTAAACAAATTAATTTAAACCGTCCCGTATTATCTATCCTGAAATAAATCTCCGAGTCGTCTACAGTCCTAAATAAACACTCTTTCATTTATTCGACACTTCTAAGCATTTCGTTAAAAGACGGACAACCCCTGGCACGATCTCCGTGTGCCTCTACATACTGACAACGGCGCCTTTAAACAGCGAAACTTGGACGGTTCAAGTTGGATCACATGATTGTTACGTATACAACACATCTCCCTACTTTTGGGAGAACTCTCCATTTCTCCTCGCCCTGGACTTGCTCTGCAAGTCCAGGGCTACAGCCCAGATCAGGGGGAGTGGAGGTCCAAGGGAGGGTAGAGCCCTAGTAAGCAGGGTCCACGGGCTGCCTGTGTCCTACCAAACAGAAAACTGCGGGATAAGGCAGCACTTTTCAACTGCAGTCGGAGAAGAAAAAACAACGCAACCAAAAAACCAAAAGTTTCATCTGAGCTGCACTTGCACTGATCGCGCGCACTCAAAATTTTAAAGCGCCGCGCGATTTATATAAATCAATTTGCGCGTGCTATTTTCTCTTGGAGATGTTTCAGATAAAAACTTGTTTTTACAGAGACTCTCAACGTGGCGTCCGAAGATAAAAAGTATATGTTTCATTTTGGGTGACCAAAATTCATAGATTATTGGCCGGCCATGATGCCATGCCACAGTTCAAATTCGAACTGCCGTGCGCGACACGCTAACAGTTGTGTGTTTGACCAAACTTGCGGACATGCGCGCTACATTTCAGATATTCGGTCTGAGATTGGTGGAAACCGACGAAGAGATTATCAGTGGGTCCCACTGTAAATTTGTATTTCCGTAACAAATTAAACAAACTCATCGGTTCGGTAAAAATGTTCATGATAGCACGGTATACAAAACAGCATCTTCATAGATTCTCAAACACATTCACAATACAAAATCTTATCAGCAAATAAACAAAAACTGAGTGTAACACATCACAAGTTATTCTTTTCTTTAAAATGTTGCAAGTGACATCCATCCCAGTACATTTTACCACACTCACAGCACCCCCAGAAAGTGAGATTTTCCGAAAAACGGTTCAACTTGACCTTGTCAAACTGTAACAATGTCCCATCAGCTGTAACAGAATCTCCCCTCACAGTTATTTCACCACATTTCGTGCTTCTTCTCTCCCAAACCTCACACATTACATCCCCTGAACTAGTTCCTTTCTGGAGGGCAGCAGCAAGATCTGATTCAAGTCGCACAAACCGATCAGAGTTACAAATGGCACACCGTGAAAATAAGTCCTCGTCCGATACAACCAAATTGAAATGTGATCTGATCTCAGCGAGTTGGTGGGTCACATTCCCCCTACTTTGCAGCTTGTAAACCCTCTCCACACCAGTCAACTTAGCTAACCTATCCGCATTTCTATCACGAGAGAGGATAATCCTGTTTTCCTGAGTGGATATCCGCACGGCATCATCCACATCCTCCCCATCCTCTAACACCCTACAATCCACCCCAATGTGCCGGAGCTTCTTCCCCAACCCCTGGAGAGGAACATCCACAACAACTCTCAACTCACTCGCTGCGGATGGGATGTCTGATCGGTTCCTGAACTCTCTGATTGGAGGCGTGTTATTGTTCTTGGGATCCTTTAATTTCTCCAACTCACCGGCAGGGAACATCTCTAGTAATACCGTGTGGAGGTGATGTAGGACAACAGAATCGAGAGCCGCATATCGGACCTGATCTGCTGACATTGGCCTGCTTTCCCAGTTACTTAACTGGCATGTTTTATCTAGTTCACCTCCTAGCAGCAACTTACAAAGCCCGGAAAGACCTGGACTGGTAGGTTGGGAGATTCGTATGTGCTTGTGTGCCGTAAGGAAGTCAATAACACGACATTTGGTGGCGAGAGTAGAGCCGAGTGATGGCCATGTGGCTGTTAATTTAGTCATATCTTGTGATAACCCATATCCAATAATGATACGAGAGTGGAGAGAAGATGCAAATAAGGACAGATCCACCTCACTGGTTTCCTGGAGGAGAGCGGGGATATCGAGTAGGAAGCAGGCTGAGGGGGTGGATAATTGAATGATTGAAACAGGTGGAGAGTCCCCATCCCCTGAGAACCTCCACTCACTATCATATCCTAGTGGGGTGTTTCCTGACGCGATAATATGGTCCCTCATCCCACTTAACAGCGATGGTGAATCAATAAACACAATAGGAAATGTTCCGTCCAAAATCAAATACCCTTCCTCAGATTTACCTAGTTTTCTTGATTCAGATCTAGTAGCCATCATGGTTTCCATGGTAACACAGACTCCAGCATCTTGTCTCACTCTCAACTCCTCCGGTAATTCCTCCTCTCGCATTCCACCCAGCTCCTTAACTAACTCCTTCCCAAACTGAACATCATTATAAACACTGACAACTTCTTTCAGCAGTAGCCGGTGAAGGGTGACGTTGTCACCTACCATCGACAGTAAAGATCTTATATCACAACGTTTATCTTTTTTGTATTTGTTGTATAGAACTGATCTGAGATTTGTTATTGTTTTGGAAAGGGCAATATTCGGTGAACAAGCCTCCAAATTGAGTCCCTGAGATTTGACAATTTGGTTGATTTTCCGTCGGATATCTTCAGAAGAAAAACGGAAGGCGGCTGTGGTTCGGTTGTAACCGTAACTGGAGGTCAGGGTGGAGAGGATGGTTGTTAGTTGAGGGGAGGAGCTGGATGTGGGTTCTATCAGGGAGTCCAGACACCTGGTGGAGAGGATGGTTGTTAGTTGAGGGGAGGAGCTGGAGGTGGGTTCTATCAGGGAGTCCAGACACCTGGGATGATTGGGAGGGAGTGAGAGAGAGAGGGAGTGAGAGAGAGAGAGAGAGAGAGATAGATAGAGAGAGAGAGGGGGTCAGGGTGGAGAGGATGGTTGTTAGTTGAGGGGAGGAGCTGGATGTGGGTTCTATCAGGGAGTCCAGACACCTGGTGGAGAGGATGGTTGTTAGTTGAGGGGAGGAGCTGGAGGTGGGTTCTATCAGGGAGTCCAGACACCTGGGATAATTGGGAGGGAGAGTGAGAGAGAGAGAGAGAGAGAGAGAGAGAGAGAGAGAGAGAGAGTGTAAGAGAGTGTGAGAGAGAGAGAGAGACATAGAGAGAGAGAGAGAGAGAGTGTGTGAGAGAGAGAGAGAGAGAGAGAGAGAGAGAGAGAGAGAGAGTGCGCTGAGTGTGAGAAAGTAAGAGAAGCAAGATCAGTGTACTGCAGTCTCTGTGTTAATTCTATTTTTTGATACAGTATTCCTGTCGCTGTTACCAATTACAATTGCCATGAACTAGAGCATGTCACACTTCACTGTTCCAATTAATGAACCAATTAATGAACCAATTAACTAATTAATTAACCAATTACCTGACGAAACCAACCAGTTGTTTTTCATCCAGGTACCCAATGACGTTTTGTAACCGATCAAATGCCAGTAATGTCAGCAACAATTTATTCAGATCATCACAACTCTGGAAACAGGGGAAGTGGTAAAAACATATCG
Source organism: Hormiphora californensis (assembly GCA_020137815.1). NCBI lineage: Eukaryota > Metazoa > Ctenophora > Tentaculata > Cydippida > Pleurobrachiidae > Hormiphora > Hormiphora californensis. The sequence goes on from CM035357.1 coordinate 1,786,930, forward strand.
AAATATGCAATCCCATGCAATGTGTTTGTTTGAAACATCGAAATATAATTCTAAACGTGAGATTTTTTTAAAACAACTATAGCTACGGATTAAATAAATCATGGTCCTTACCATCACGTTAAATGTAGTACAAATGAGAACTGAATGTTTGACATTGTTAACTCCCAGATCGTTCATCTCTTTCACTGTGTTTAGCACCGCAGGTCCAGGCAAATCCTCAAAGTTAAACAGTGATGAGAGGGTGAAGAAGAGGGTCTGTGGGCATTTGTAGGAAACAGAGAGGGCTCGTAATCGAACTCCTAATATTGGCCTAGAGGATAGAGCGGGATTTCAACTAGGAACATCACTGCATGAAACAAATTGTACACGTGCGTGTGGATGCCCAGTAATATAATTCCAGGGTTACCATGGTTAGTACCCATTGGTTACCATTGGTTACCATTGGTTACCATGGTTACGTACGTATCATCAGGGTTATCCAGTTTCCATCTCTGTAACTCATCGACACATCCCCTCTGAAGCTCTTGGTATCCCTCCAATCTCCCAAGCAGTTCGCAACACAGTGAATGGGGGTCAGGGGAGCTGGGGTAACACTTCTGGAGAGCTTTGATTGCCTTCACAGTTTGACCTATTAACAGGTAGGGGTATAACTAGGTAAGGGGGATATAAATAGGGGATAAAATGGTGATTTCCCAATTTATTGTTTTAGGCTAGGACCGGGAAAATTTGAAATTTCGTACCTTTTCGGGCTAGGTTTACAATGTTTGAACACCAATCCTTGTCATGTTTTCTGTCAGCCTTTCTACTGCTACCACTAGCACTGCTACCACTACCGAGGGCGCCATCTAAAAGGTGGGGGGAGTAAACAAAGTAAAGAGTTCCATTCATGACAGCTACTAGAGTTGGTAATGAAATTACCCCTCCGGATGCAATAATAGGGGTGACTAACGTCTAGAGATGATACCAATGATCAAGGTTCCCAAAACTTACATTTGTTTGAAGTAAGAAATCCAGTAGGAGTAGCCTGGTCCAGCTCACACTCCTGATCACTTCCAGTCTCATTATCGCGTGACCCATCACGCGTTATCATCATAGCAGTATCACGCGATGTAACCATGGTAACATCGTCACGCGGGAGGTCTTCCACAGAGTTGTGATAACTTGGCAGTTCAGATGGTGTGCTAATCTCCTCCTCACTCGAACTTTGCAATGTGGCATCATCCTCCTCCCCGGAGGAGGAGAATTGTGGTTCGGGTGTTGGGGAGCACCGGGAAATAACAATATCATCATCAGCAACACCAGGGGGAGGATCAATATCATCAGCAACAGGAGCAGTATCATTAGTAAGTTCCTTTCGATCACTCTCAACCAGGATTTGTGTTGTTTTTGGGGTGTTCTCATCTGTGGTACCACCATCTACTGCTACATTACTCACTTCTTCTAAATCACCTTCTTCCGATGCTTTAGGATTCGGTACTGCACACAATTCTTCTAAATCTTCCGGCACAGGATTCGATACTGCTACATTAATCACTTCTTCTAAATCGTCCAGCACAGGACTCGATACCTCACATTTAGTGTCATTCCCAGCAATACGTGGAGGAGCCTCTCTTCGCCGTGTGATGAAAGACAGGAGGAGGTTGTAGATAAGGGATGGCAGATAGAGAAGGGGTAACATGACACAGTGTTTTGTCAATTAATTTAGTACCATTATATACCCTGCTAACTTAAATAATGCGCCAGTGGCGAGAAGTCCCACTAGCGCGCTCTCAGTAAACAGCCAGTCCAGCGGCAGATTATTTCCCACTGGCAGGTTATTTATTTTTAACTCCTACGTAACATTCAAAGTGTGTGTAAATGATCAGTTCTTACTAAAATACAGAGGGAACACTATGTGCAACACTTACACACTACATTGGAGAGAAAGAAAGGACACATTCCGTCAATTACTCTCTCTTTATCTCCCCTTTTGTCTCACTATCTCTTTCTCTGTGTTATTTGTGACATGCCCCTTATCAGGCTATTTCTTTCACTCTCTTTCCTTAGCAACTGCTTAGTAACTGTTACCAAACAGTGTACACTCAATTGTGACGTGTTTTTAACTATTTCTCAGTTCTCTTTGTGTGTTTTGATTAGTGTTCTCTCTCTTGTTGGTGTGTAATACTTGAAATAAACAACTAAAGCAGGGTATATAACCCATAAACTCTGACCACTGGCACGTTATAGGTTTAAACCCCTCCGCCTCTCCCTCGGCTCCGCCTCGGGATCGTCGTCGTGATTTAAACCAGTTTATCCGCCAGCGGCGGATAAACTCCAGCTAACTTCTCCCAGCGGCGCGCTGGGAGAAAGTTATCTGAAATAACGCGCCAGTGGCCAGAGTTTATGCCTCATATATCGTTGTTCATTTTGTTAGTGGAAGATGCCATTCACCTAGATAAAGAAGGAAGGGGTGAAAATCGGATAACGTAGGCTATGTCCTAACTACTACATATCACTTTCTTGTAATATAAAACTTATAAATCCAAACAACTCGTCACAAATCATCTCTCTCTCCTCCACCCTCTATCTCTCTCTCTCTCCCACACCTAATCCCGACCAATCTGATGGGTAATATCAGGTGCATCAATCCTCACAATCCTCTCTGCCAGTGAGAAATACCCCTCATACCAGACCGTATCAGGTGTAGTATCAAAATGATAATGACCCCCATCTCCGTGGTCACTAAAACAATGGCTATGCTCCAACCTCAAATCCAACCCTGGATCTCGGCTTACAAAGACACTGGTATGAACCAGCGGTGCCGACATTTCATAGAACCTCAACCATCTGTTGACATCATCATCAGATCGTATCGGGGTGCAGGAAAATCCAGGCATGACGTGACATTTTGTTTTCCCTTCCTTTAATATAAACACCCCACCAACAGCAACGGTAGTCTCCCCGAAATCAGCTGCTAAACCTTCATTCATGGTTGTGATGAAGTTACGGTGACCGGTTCTGATCCTAGCTGACACTTTGATAACCGGACCTGGGAGTCCCTGGGAGAGGTACAAGTTGCCTAGTAACCCGAAGGAATCATGCGGGTACCTCTCACACAGATACGTGTCCTGTGTCTCATCAGTTACACGTGTAAACCAACTCCTGTTCTCAGCTCCAACCTTGAAATTATTGACCAGTTCAGCGTTCTTACCAACTTTTACACTCGCAACCGCGCTTGGACCAATCACAACTGCTTCAGGAACTCCACACAGTTGGGAAATGGTCGGTAGTGAGTATTCCTTGGCAACTTTGGGTCGGGGTATCAGGTTTGGTACACCCCCGACATCGGCCACGGTGGACATTCCACAAAGACCAGGGGCTGCAATACCACCCCACACCCCCAGATCCGGACAATCCACCACAGATACATCCACTTCTTTGAAGTTCAGTTTCAGAGATCTGGTGAAGGAGTCGACCACCTCACTCAACGGTGGTGGAGTTAGTTTCACCTCTTTGACAGGCAATGGCATTTTCAATGGATTGAAGGCAGCTGTGAGCGTCAGGGAAGTCAGGAACAAGTTCTAAACTTTTCAAAATGTCACACTTAGCCTCGACAAAGTTATTTAACCGGTACTTGACCTGAGCTCTGTTGTACAGAGCTGTGTGATTTGATGGGTTGTGGGAGAGGGACTCCGTGTAATCCTGAATGGCCTCTGGGAAGTCAACCTGAAGGTAGTGGCACTGTCCCCGGTTATTGTACGCCAGAGAGAGGATGTTGGGGTCTTTAGAAAGAGAGGAGGGAGAGAGGAGGGTGGAGATAATGGAGGTGTATGTTGCTATTGCTTCTACTAGTTTTCGTTGGGAGAGAAGCTTGTCAGCTCTACTGAGCACTTCCATTTGGCATACTAAAATTGAGGTAGTTTGAGTAGCTAAACTTCACAAGTAATGACAGCTTTAACTTGCCTCGGCCCTGTTTAAAAACCAAAAATGGTTTGAACAAAACAAAGATTTAACCTAAATACTCAAACAATAAATATACAATAACAACAATAACAACAATCCAATCCTCTCTCAGTCTGATTTGACCTTATTCCTTCTCCACTCTTTAAGAAGCTCCAAGTAAGACACCAATAGGGGCAGTCCGACGGGTAAAAACAGGGGAATATAAATTGCAAACTTCTGGTCATCGGGGAAGTAGAGTAGAGCGAGAATAGAAGGATCAGAGAATGATTTCTCAGCGGCATCCCGAGCAAGGGACGAGTGAAGGAGAGCCAAGTTGATGTTGCCCTCCTCCATTGCTGTACAAGCGCGTTCTATCCCGATTATAGAGAGGGAAACCTGGGTGGGATATAACTGAGTTGTGAAGTCACTTTTTAGAAGAGCGATCAACTATTTGCCAAGTGGTTAATAATAATACAGTGGTAAATAATAATACAGTGGTAAATAATAATACAGTCGGACCCTGATTTACCGGATTGCTCGGGGAGGAATTGTCCCAGTAAATCGGGGGGGGGGGGGTAAAACTGGGTGTGACAGTACCTGATCTGCGATGTGATCTCCAATGACCATGTTCGGGATAGAATCTACCAAACTTATCAGCGAATTTAGCGTATCAACCGACCTGGGAAAAGAGTTAGCAGATTACAAATCAGAAACATTATTATTAGTAGGTACCGAGTCTTCTAGAAAGATGTGACCTGAAAACCAGGAACCGACCGAAACAAGTAAACAACCAATCAGAACTCGTCATTTAGGTAACGTGACTGGTTATCAGCCAATCAGGGACCAGTATTACCTGATTCGGTCGGTTCCTGTTAAAAACCACTTCGAAATAAGGAGAAAGTATACCTGACAACATGAGTTAAAGCGGTCCGTGATTTGAGAAGGAACAACTCCCTGCCATCAATTCTGCTGTTGTTGCTAGCCCTCAATCCTAACAGCTGTTTTAGCTGTGGTAACAGAACACTGAATACCTCACTCCCATCAACGCTTGATTTTCCCCTGGAATCATGTGAAATGTTATGTTCTAACCCTCCCTTTACAGGGTCTAGCTAGGCAATGATACACTAGGTCATGTCCAATATATTGATCTGGACAAGCTGCTGTTAAAACGGTACAAGATAGAGCAAATTGCCTAGCTAGACTGTGTTTGAACATAACAAAGAGCAAAACGGTTAATTCCGGCGTCTTTCTTGGACAGCGTCTTTCTTGGATACATTTCAAGCGGTCTAGCTTTGGTAATGAAATCCCCCCTCTGCGCTAATGCAATAATAGGGGTGACTTCGTAACCAAGTCTAGCTAGATCTAGAGGATATATTACAATGCAGTATGCAAGTTTTAATGTGGTATCAATAAAATGTGGTATCAATAAAATTGATCATTCAACTCGTTACACTCATATTTTGAGTTCTCTGTTATGCCACATAATTCTAAATCGACCTAATTCTTATACCCAACCGGCAACCCAGAAGTGGGTCAGTTGTTTTAGCTTGGAAATATTTCCGTTTGAGTTTTAAAGAGGTCATGCTTTGTTCCTAACACAACTCCCTAACACAACTCCCTACACAGATCATGTCATTTCGCGGGTTTTCCACCGCCGTGATTTCAACATCAGTTATTTTCCTTGTAATACTTTCCTTTCAACCTTTGATCAATGAAGGACAAAATAACAACCTTGTGATTGTGGACCATGTCAATGTGAAGTTTGAACAACACAATATAACGATCGACGTTATAACAAACGACACGAAGGAAGAGGAAAAGAAGGAGGAAGTTTTCATTGTGTTTGTGATTCCAATTAGACCTACTGATTTTGAACGACGTCAAGTGATACGTGAAACATGGGCAAATCCTTCCAGTTGGACAGACTTTAAGGAGAAAACCAATACGACATCTCCCAAGGACGAGTTCTACCGAAGATTTGCCATCATGTTCATCATAGCCGATCCAGATTTGGAACACAAGGAGGCTGCAGCTGCCAGGGAGGAGGTAGAAAGTGATGATGAAACAACTGAAACGACGGGAGAAAGCAATGAAACAACTGAAACGGCGGGAGAAGGCAATGGCGATAATAATAGCGAGGAAGAAGATGACCCTGATATTAGCCAGTTGTTAAAGGAAGAAGCAGAAAGGTACGGTGATATTTATGATGTGGATGGGCTCGATAAGGGGTATCACATGATAAAAGACAAGATTCTCGGGGGAATGAAACAGAGCTTGGTGCTATACAACGCCACCTATATCATTAAAACGGACGGAGATATTTTTGTCAACATCCCTGTCCTGATCAGGAGACTGAAATCAGCACCCCGAACCAGCCTTTACACAGGGGCTTGCTACGTACATGTTATATTAATAGAACCCACTGTCAGAGAGTACCTCAATACACATGGTGTCAAAACATATGGGCGCTTTCCCAATTGGAAATACTGCTTGGGAGGAGGGTACATCTTATCCCGTGATGTGGTGGAGAGGATCATGGACCTGTCACAGGAGGTTGGAAGGATTCCAATCATTGCTGAGGACATGTACACGGGGTATCTTGTGGACAAGTTACAAGAACCAGCAGTCCCTGCAGTGGGAAATAACGGATGGATGCAGTTGGATAATGCAGATCCTTTAGTGTTGAACACCAAGGTATTTCTTCACGGGTTTAACAAATTGGAACTTTTTGTACAGATTTTAGACAGTCTCAATGAAATTCCATTTTTACCTGCGGCTGATAAGCACCACATGCTCCCAGGACATGGATACTAAACTATGTGTGCAAAACATCAGGGCTTTGTTATGTTCCAACGGGGCATGGTAAGAGAAGCCGAGGGTCGAGCATGGCAAGGACTCAGGGTTTGGGCTTTCTAAATTCATTCAATCCATTTTGTCTTTCCAACCCTCGTTGTTTCACGAAGTCATTAACGTTAAGAACATGATAAAATAATGCAAATCCAACCGAAAGTTGTGCAAGAAAGATGCTGGAACCAACTGTTTTGCTCATGTTATACCGTTCTCTCACAACAACCTAGTCCAGATCAATATATTGGATGACCTAATATGTAGTTAGTCCGAGTTTTGGGGCAAAACAAGCTAAACAATTTCACAATTTATCCGGTCCAATTACTTAGTGTTGTAGAGGAGCACAGCACCGAATTGGGGTGAAAGGAATGTCGCCAAACTTTGGAAACTACCGTCATTTTTTCTGATTGTTAGAGGACTGAATTCGGGCTCGACTAGGTAGACTATCAGGTTGATGTCGTTTGAGGTAGAAGTTCCCAGCTTGCTCTCAATGGGCGTTATAAGATGAGGTAGTGAGGACTGAAAATAGTGATCATAGGGGGAGATAGAAATAGAGAGATAGAGAGAGAGATATAGAAATAGAGAGATAGAAATAGAGAGAGAGAGAAAGAGAGAAATGGGGTGAGAGATAGAGAGAGAGAGAGAGAGAGAGAGAAATAGGGTGAGAGAGAGAGAGAGAGAGAGAGAGAGAGAGAGAGAGAGAACATAATGAAGTAAAATTAACTCTTACCTCACTGATATAAAAACTATCTCCATTCTGAGCAGGTCTGTGGGGCAGCGTCACATATCTCACCACCTGGGTTTGGTAGGTAAAGGTCGCTATTGCTGCTAGCTCCTTGAGGAAGGGTGCAAGGTACTGTTGTGATGCTTCAGCCAGATCATGTGGTAGTGAAATGGTGGAGGGGTCAGGGTTAACAACCGTCACTAGAATGTTGTAGGAAGTTGACACCGCCATCGCGTTCATTACACTCTGAAAATAGTAGTTGTGAATAGTACATAGTTGTGAGTTAAGAATCAAATACTAGATACATGATGAAAATTATGATAATATTACCCACAGTAATACCCTCAGTATAATAATACCCACAGTTTGTACCTGATCGGGGCTGTTAGAAAAGACGTGATTTTTGAGGTTTTCCAAGTCAAGATAATTTACAATATCACTCCCTACTTCCGCCAACTTTCGATCCATCTTTTCTACTGAAATTTTCACTCCATCCCTAGTTATTTCTGCTTTAGATGGACGCTTCACATTATTTGTCAGCATCACAGATGGTCTCTTGTTTGTGCATTTCTCCGCACTAATTGGCAAAATATCAAAGATGGCGTTTCCTTTTGGGGTTCGGGATAAAAGATATGGTTTCAGAGATGTTATCAGACTATCAACTCTATCTTGGGACACATCTGAAATAATGGAATGCTGTGAGAATTTGAAAAAGTGATTATTTTGACTCGTGACAGGGCCCTGACTCATGGCTGATACAGTTTTCTTATTATTCTCTCGTTCTACCTTCTTTATCGAAACACACATCGACTGGAATGGAAAGAAGAACCTTTCTGCTCTTTAATTCCCGTAACTTTTGATGAGGTAGGTTTGCCCGGTAGGTGTCGGTGGTGTGCCACCATAATGGGACACCCAGAACAACGATAATCAGTGAGTAGTAGAGTAGATTGATCCTTTGAATTGATTTTGGCAGCCATTGCAACATTCTAGAGGTTATTGCAGGGGAATCAGCGGGCCGTAGGGGTGTCCGAAAGGCGGGAAAACTTTAAAAATAGCCTTCAAAATAAGATTATGAAAGCTCAAGCCTCGAATATGCAGTGGGGGCGCCCAAAAGCCAGGCAGAAACACTTTCAGACGAGTTTGAAACTTTAAAAAAGTTAAAAAAACTTAATAAATAAATAAATAAATAAATAAATCTTTAAAAACTTGTGAAACACGAAATGCATCGCTTGTGGACTAAATTATCGCGCGTTACGTTTTATGCTGCGCATCATACATCGGTGCATAGAACGTTTTTTGAAGTTTTCTTTTTCGCATTTTCTCTTCCAGCAGTGTTTGCCAAGATCGAGAGTGCTCTCCCGTGGCCAGGCGCCAGCGTTAAATTTCTGGGTGTTTTGGGAGTGCTGACAAACGGTTTTTTAGGGTTAGGGCTAAAGTAGGGTTAGGGTTGGGGTTTGGGTTGGGGTTAGGCCTTGACATTCCCTACCAGATAAATTTTGAATCAGCCAAAACGGTTGAGTGGTTTGGTGGTTAGAGCCATTTTAGTGAATCAACTTTTTTGGCAGCGCGCACCTGTAAACAGGCCTCCAAACACCCAGATCGTAACGGCGCCCCTCTCCCGTCTCGCCGCCTCAAAGGCGACCTATTACTGGAAGTTTGATTGAAAACTGAAAAGTGCTGTTCGAAGGGCCTGTAGCAAATGCCAAGAAGTGTGATACGCCTGTTTTCTGGTTAATACTGCTGAAAAAGTACCATTCACATTTCACAGTGCACTAACGTTTGCACATATCCTTAGTCCCTACCTGCTACCAGAACTAAAGGGACCTGAGCCCTAGTCCCTACATCGAGTGCCAAGTTGAAAGTGAAATTTAAAGTATATCACGAAAAGCCTACTCTATTCATCTTCTGTATTTGGATTTGTTCTTAAAGGGCCCAAACATGTCATCACAGATCCACCGACGACCAAGTACCAACATTGATCCACCGACGACCAACCTTAAATCTTCGTCACGGATCGGATCACATCGGACATCCATCAATATTTCTAAGTAATTCTCTTGATCACTTTCTCTCTCGCTTTGAGAGATTGACGAGATCCCATGCCGCACACTGTATCTAAATCTCTCTCGGCTCAAGCACACGCCACACATATTCTATGTGACTCATATCATACACTATGAACTTTGATAGGGTACGCAAAGGCCGAATTGCGTCTCCTAGTATCACTTAACCACGAGCTACGGTTTTGGCTGTCATAAGAAGGACTTGTGATGCTGTAAAGACCCTCTGGTTCTGAGTTAGTAATTCAACTTTGTTCATACACTTTGATCTCCACTTAATAAAAGTATAATAGTAAGGTGTGCCGTAATTTTTTCCTTTGATTGTAAAACACGAATGAAGCACATATTTTGTAGATTTGAGAAAAATCAGTAGCTTCTTTCAAACTGAAATTAAAATCTCTGCTTTCTCCCCTATCAATCATCTTCCATCAAGGATAAACAAACTGGTAGACACAGTAGATTTTACCAAGACTCCCAGCGATCCTCACTTCACAACCTACACTCATTTCAACTGCCCCCGCTGTGTTATTCACGATGGGACTCCACGCTGATACCATGTAGTCTTCACAGAAATGTTTTACCATAACCTGGCGAAATTAAACAAGTTAGTTGAACAACCTTTCAGGGGGGGGGGAGGAATAATTAATCACAAGTATGTTTCTTGTTGATAGAACATGTAGCGGCAAGAATACTTCTAAAAAATTCGTCTAAAATGTTAGAAAAAAATGGTTCATGTTTGTCTAATCCACATCTATTGTCAGATTACAGGCAGCAGCAATACTTCTTAATACTTGGTCTAAAAGAATAAATGGTTCATGTTGGTCCCTAATCCACATCTATTGTCAGATTACAGATACACTTTAAATAACTTACGTTATCATCGATTCTCTTCAACAGCAACAACCCATTGACCCAATCATCATCAATCACTCCATAAGTTTCTTTATCCAATATATTCTTTGCTCGTTTTGCCATCTTCTCAGACCATGGCAGTTTGTGGTAGTCCACATGTCTCTCTTTCAAACATGCCCTAATGTAACCCTCCCCAATAATTGGATACTCATCATCTTGGTGTAGAGAATCCGAGGCTGTAGCGGAGTGTGGGGAGTTGGAACCGGAACATGCCACAAGAAGAGCAAGGAGAGAGAAAAGTAAAGTCATGAGATGCCAAATGGATTGTGGAGTGGTAGAACAGGTGGTTAATCTGGGTCTAATTTAAAGGAGTGCCTTCACAGAGACAGATGGATTGTTAGACAGACAGAGAGAGAGAAACAGAGAATAAGAGATGAAAGGGTTAAGAGAGGAACGTAGGAATAGTGAGAGACAGATGGAAGAGAGATGAAAATAGTGGCACCAGCATTGGCGGAGACAATGAGCTAAATTTACTAATGCCGACACAACTAGCACCATCTATAAAGTCACGTGTTTTTCTCAGAAGATACTCAATTGTGTGCCAAATTTACATTTTAGTTTTATCTCCCCTTGTTCTAACCCTCCCTAATACAAAATTCCCGCGGTACGATGAGGGAGGGTCTAGCAAGACAAATCTGAAATCTCCCCTATTTCCCCCGCTTACTAACTTTCTCTCCCTCCTCACCTATTAATATCTTATCCACCTCTAGCAAGTCCCTGAAGAAATGTCCTCTCCCAGTATCTGTGAAGTAGGTAGCCGCCTCGTCCAGGAGTACACCACTAAAACTCCCCAGAAACTGAAACTTATCGATGCCTATTTGGGGTAAGTACACTTGAATCCCTGGACCGCAAAGTTGTTTTGGGAGTTGGAAGAAGGTCGGAAGAGGGCGGTGTTAGAAAAGACCTAAAATATATATGGTGGGGATAGAACCAGAAAAGGACAACGCATCATTCTAAGAACGGGTCGGTTTAATTAACCCATTATCTTCCCCTCCCACAGATACATCATGGTAACAGGAATTATCCAGTTTATCTACTGTTGTCTAGTCGGTACTTTCCCCTTCAACTCCTTCCTATCTGGCTTCATCTCAACTGTGGCCAGCTTCATTCTTGGAGGTAAGTTTTTAGATAAATCCTGGTTTTGCCACGACTATCACTGATAGTTGATACCTTTCCCGAAAACATCTTCAATTATCCATAAAGTCCATATTTTTTCAATTGTTCCCCCAAACTCATGAAATTGTGAAATTTGAAGTTTTGTTGTGCACACCACACGTTAACATGTAATAAGCGTGCAAAACAAATCTGCACACTAATTTAGGGGGGAACAGTTGAAAAAAATGGAGAATACTTCAATTTATAGCTTTACTTTAGTTCTAAATTTTTTAACCAAATCTCCCTCCACTAAACAAATCTCCCTCCACTTCAGTATGTCTGAGGATCCAGGTGAATCCCGCCAACAACATCGTCTTCAAGGACATCTCAGTGGAGAGGGCCTTTGCTGATTTTATCTTTGCTCATGGTGTCCTGCATCTAGTTGTCCTCAACTTCATCGGTTAATTATCGGTTAACTATCGGTTAACTATCGGTTAATTATCGGAGATAATATCTTAGAGCCTGGACTATCTCCTTGGGGAAAGAGTTGAACTCTCTCAGAGCATTTATTTTTATTTTGCCATATAATTTAAAGTTGACAGTTATAAAGTATGTGTATGAACGATTGCTTGTGATTGTCTTGAGAAGAAAACATGTTTGAGAAATTTCACTTGTTTCCATTCTTACACGTCCCACCCGGTATAAACTTTCAGAAAATCCCCCCCCCCTCATCATGGCGAACAAAACTATACCGAATCGGGTTGGTCTGATTTTGTTCGTTATGGCGGAGGGTTACCTACAAACAGCCCCGTCAACTCCTCTCCTCCAACACCCCATTCTAGTTACTCTCCTTCTCTTGTAGTACCATGGTCATGTCAGAGGAAGGCCAGGGTTCAGATGACCAACCTCGAAAGAGACTAAAGTTCAGATGTTACAAACCGGCTGATGAAACACTGCAGGACCGGCAGGTAAGTTGTAACTATGATAACAATGTGGTAACCATGGTCACATTATTGTGGGCTGGACGCTGTGGTTTGTCATTCAATTAACAGATTTGTGGCAATTATTGGGCCCGTATTGCATTGTGTTCCTCGACCCTTGCTGTATCTAAATCCCTGGATTTTTATCGGTTTTGTTCCACTGATTCCCAAAATCTAAAGACCAGCCTTTCATCAGTATCAACTTTTTTTCCACCAGATTGCACCTGCCTCATCTCTCTCGGTTGATTCTGAGGTGAAGAAGATAGTTGAAGAATCCAAGATAGCTGGTTCGGCAGAGATCGACCTCAACGCACTAGCTCCCAGGTAAAATTTGTACTTTACCTCTCTGAAAACTTCACGATCTAATCAGAATATATTATTCTATGAAGACCTATAGTGTATACTGTATAGTCCATACCATCATTTTCTAATACTATTTCTCCATATATTCCCAGAAAAGAGAACTGGGATCTGAAGAGGGATGTCGAGAAGAAACTGGCCAAGTTGGAGAAGAGAACAAAGAGATCCATGGCAGAGATGATTCGAGAGAAACTGAAATCAGAAAACTCACTTTCTGCTGATTGATGTAACTTGATAGATATCTTCACCACCAAACTAAAACAATCTCTATTTAACGCCCGACACAGAAAGTATATATCTATTTTTATTTGTTTCCTATATCATTGACCGTTTTTATCCCATAAAGATTTGAGTTTTGGACCTTTTTGCCTCACTCCTTTCTCTCCCCGAGCGATGATTTCTCTGTTCACTCTCGCCAACGCGGCCACTCTTTTCTTGAATGTGACGCGCCGTGGTTTCAATATGCGGGGAGTTCAAGTCGTCAGCACTCGACTGACGTATCTGGCTGTAACGCGAGCAAATGTAAACCGCGGCGCTCTCTGTTTCAGTTTTCAAGTCCGATTTATGAGTTTGATTCTGAGCTGTGCCTTGTGGTTTGTTGTGAGTTTGAGTTTTGATGGGGTTTTGCCACGTCGTTCACTGCTCAGGCCCTTGATCCGTCATTAAAAGCTCGAAGTGTACCCCAAAAATTAATCCCAACTCCCCGATTAGGTTTTTAGGATGGAAGGAACAGTGCAGTTTGTTCAAACAACACGTGGAAACGATAAAATATTCCGCGTTCTTCAATACTCCCTCCGATACTTCATCGCCAAAGGACTGACATGTCGTCAAATTAGCTCCCTAGAACATCACATCACATTAGCAAGGAAAATAGCACGAACAACACGAGATTTTGAGTATTTTCAGAAAGGTTTGGTTGCCATTGGTAACCCAGATAAAATAGAGGCTGTTGGTAGAACGGTTGCAGCATTTGGGAAGTGTTGCTGGTTACTGACTGATCATATTGACCTGTTGTACCGGATAGGAGTGATGTCATCTAAATCGGGTAGCCCTGTATCAAAATGGTCGAAGATATCGAACTGGTTGTGGTTGTTGGGTTATCTGGGTTCAATATTACTCTACCTTCGACAGCTTTCAATAGTCGAGGATCAAATACTTGAGGCACAGAGGACGTTTATTGGAAATGGACTTGCCGAGTCAATTAATGAGGAAGAGACAGATGTACAGGTGGTAGAGCTGGACAAATTAAAAGAATTAAGATCCTCGATTTGGGTCGATGTGATACGAGAGTTATTGGACTGTGGAATTCCAGCGGGATCTCTGGGATTAATGTCAATGTCGAGTGGTAGTTTTGCTGGAGTTCTCTCTTCTTGTGTAGGAGCCTACCAAGTCAATAAATCTTTATAAAATATTATGTTAATTTACTTTTGCTAGGTTTTGTGAATAAGATTTGTTGAATATATATTCTTTGTGACGTTTTCTGAGTTGTAGAGTTTTCCAAATTACTCCATTTATATGCAATGGTTTTATCTGTGGGTTGTTGTTATCTTGACATACGTAACTGGAAACCTGGACTTATCAGCTGCTGAGGTGGACCTCTGCAGTCTCTCCTCAAAAGTGTATTTTATAGTTTTATTCCCCCCTCCCCCGCCACTGCAACTTCCCTCTGACCACCGGCACCCTGAATATATGTGTTATTTGTAGCTCCCGTTTACCAACCAATATACTAGATATTTTAACCAATCTACAGATATTGAACTGTACACAGTGTGATGGTACCAAATATCTCGATATTTGGTGCCATCACACTGTGTTCCTGCTCTCGCCTCCTGACTAGACGATTGAGCTCTCTCCACTGTTTGTACTAACTCACTCTCTATTTATAGCAAAGTGAGGCAAAATGAGTATCCAGTGGGTTCTTGTTTCAGGGTTCCTCTACTCGGAGATTGCCCTGGCCCTTCTCCTTTCTCTTCCTTTCATCTCTGCCAAGAGGTTAGTTGTAATGAGAGATTGCCCTTCTCCTTTCCCTTCCTTTCATCTCTGCCAAGAGGTTAGTTGTAATGAGAGATTGTCCTGGTCCTTCTCCTTTCCCTTCCTTTCATCTCTGCCAAGAGGTTAGTTGTAATGAGAGATTGCCCTTTTCCTTCTCCTTTCCCTTCCCTTCATCTCTGCCAAGAGGTTAGTTGTAATGAGAGATTGCCCTTCTCCTTTCTCTTCCTTTCATCTCTGCCAAGAGGTTAGTTGTAATGAGAGATTGCCTTGGCCCTTCTCCTTTCCCTTCCTTTCATCTCTGCCAAGAGGTTAGTTGTAATGAGAGATTGCCCTGGCCCTTCTCCTTTCTCTTCCTTTCATCTCTGCCAAGAGGTTAGTTGTAATGAGAGATTGCCAAGAGGTTAGTTGTAATGAGAGATTGGCCTGGCCCTTCTCCTTTCCCTTCCTTTCATCTCTGCCAAGAGGTTAGTTGTAATGAGAGATTGCCCTGGCTCTTCTCCTTTCCCTTCCTTTCATCTCTGCCAAGAGGTTAGTTGTAATGAGAGATTGCCAAGAGGTTAGTTGTAATGAGAGATTGCCCTGGCCCTGCTCCTTTCTCTTCCTTTCATCTCTGCCAAGAGGTTAGTATTGTCAATACCCAATTGAGAGATTGAATGAAGATTGCCCTTATTATTATTATTGTGCTCGGCAACTTGATCTTGAGAGAAGGATGCTTTTGATTTGCTGGTGACAGTCAATTCGAAATATGACAGTCACGTCTGTAAATTGAGACAAGAATTCGTGAGAATTGTACACTGACTCTAAAAATAGAAAAACACCTCTTTATGCCTAATAAGTATGTCCTACTACTACATGAGATATCTATCCCCCCTCCCAGATTTAATGTATCTTGAAACTATGAGTTGAGGTTGTATTGTTCATACTCGGCGCGGGGGAGGTGCAACAGCACAAAGTTGAGGGGGAGGAGTGTTTAACTAACAATTCCTCTTTCCCATGTGTGGTTGTATTAACTGTACCTGAGTTACACTGTGGTACAAGAGTGTTAACAATTTCCCATTTCCCAGGTGGCACAGGATCTTCAACTCTTCCTTTATAGCTCATATTTCCCATATGTACAGACTACAGTGTAACTGTAACTGAGTTACACTTGTACTACTCTAGTCCACGTGTGTTTAAACAACACTTTTCCCTTTCCCAGGTGGCACAGGATCTTCAATTCATCCTTTATAGCCCTGGTGACGGCGTATGTTAATTGGATATTTGTATGTTTCCTGTCTTGTCTGGTCGTCCTTTTCGCGGGTAAGATATTGTCAGATAATATTATCTCCTTCTAAGTTCTAATTAGATATCTTCCCTTTTGCCCTGAATATTTCCCCACCATCAAGATGTATCTCCACTTCCACTCCAAAGTCAGAGGGGTCCTCTCATCCCGATTATATAGCCCCATTATTGTCTCACATGAGAAACAACGATTTTGCAGTACTAATATTCAATTAAGAACAGGAGCTTTCGACTGATCTATGTCAGACGTCTTAATCTATTGAATTCTTGCTGTGACCTCATATTTTTGGGGGGCAAGCTAATTCCTTCATTGAATGGTAGCTAGGGACCTCCTGAAACACCAAAAAAAAGTTTACAGCCCTACTCGTTGGGGGGAGGTCATTTCCGGGCCACGCCCTTTTTAATAAAAAGTGTAACTATCCTTAGGAAAGGAGTAGAGACAAAATTAAGGGCACCAAAATGTTCAGCGTCCTCGCATTAGTGGGGGTAGGTGCCGGAATTAAGTCTCTATCTCATCTGGTTAATTAGATAATTGGATAATTAGGTATGCACACAGCCGTTTGAGGGCCATATGGCTATAGCCATGTTAGGAACGGAGTAGAGACAAAATCAAGGGCATTAAAATAATCAGCGTCCTCGAATTAGTGGGGGTAGGTGCTGAAATTAAGTCTCTATCTCATCTGGTTAATTAGATAATTGGATAATTAGGTTTGCACATAACCGTTTTTTGGATATATGGCTATAGCCACTTAGGAATGGTTTCGAGACTTTTCACTGGTGCCATTTTGTTCAGAAGAAAATTTTAATCTAAGAGTTGTGGAAAAATTTAGGCCCTATCTCTTACCGTTTTGGCGTTATTTGCGGTCAAAGTAGGCCAATTTACTCAATTTTTGGCATTTTCGGCCAATTTTCCCCCATTTTTTGGCATTTTCGGCTGATTTGACGTTCTTTGACCGCAAATAACGCCAAAACGGTAAGAGATAGGGCCTAAATTTTTCCACAACTCTTAGATTAAAATTTTCTTCTGAACAAAATGGCACCAGTGAAAAGTCTCTAAACCATTCCTAAGTGGTTATAGCCATATAGCCAAAAAACGGTTATGTGCAAACCTAATTATCCAATTATCTAATTAACCAGATGAGATAGAGACTTAATTTCAGCACCTACCCCCACTAATTCGAGGACGCTGATCATTTTAATGCCCTTGATTTTGTCTCTACTCCGTTCCTAACATGGCTATAGCCATATGGCCCTCAAACGGCTATGCGCATACCTAATTATCCAATTATCTAATTAACCAGATGAGATAGAGACTTAATTCCGGCACCTACCCCCACTAATGCGAGGACGCTGAACATTTTGGTGCCCTTAATTTTGTCTCTACTCCTTTCCTAAGGATAGTTACACTTTTTATTAAAAAGGGCGTGGCCCGGAAATGACCTCCCCCCAACGAGTAGGGCTGTAAACTTTTTTTGGTGTTTCAGGAGGTCCCTAGCTACCATTTAGTGAAGGAATTAGCTTGCCCCCCAAAAATATGAGGTCAAGCCGTATTTGACAAGAATTCAATAGATTATCTTCAGCTATGTCCCTCCTTTACAGATTCGATCAGGGAGATGTACGTGTATACGGGTCAGGACAAGAAACTGGACATGGGAAGTGCGGCTGCTCCTTCTGCCCAGGAACATGTGTTGATGAGACTCTTCAGGGCCCAGAGAAACTTTTATATCACCGGAATCTCTCTCTTCCTCCTCATGTAGGTTGTTGAGTTAGAATAGGAATTTACTAGTACGTCAGGTTTGCCTGGGAATTGAACCAGGGACCTCCAGAGAGACATGCTCAGAGCTATAAACCACTAAGCTACCAAACCCTATGTACTGATCGCAGGTTTGCTGTATAATAAATTTGATTTTGAGGGCCACAGTTGAGTTTTTAAGTATTCAATGCTCTTTCATCTTTGATTATTTTATGGCTTTGAATGACATGGATGTAACACTATCAATTAATTTCCCTCCCAGTGTGCTAAGGACTATGCTGAGTCGAGTTAGCAACATTAATTCCCTTCTCCCAGTGTGCTAAGGACCATGCTGAGTCGAGTTAGCAACATTAATTTCCCTTCTCCCAGTGTGCTAAGGACCATGCTGAGTCGAGTTAGCAACATTAATTCCCTTCTCCCAGTGTGCTAAGGACCATGCTGAGTCGAGTTAGCAACATTAATTTCCCTTCTCCCAGTGTGCTAAGGACCATGCTGAGTCGAGTTAGCAACATTGCCAAACTGGAGGCTAACAATGAAGCTATCCACAAACAGGCTGTCTCTGCTGGAACTATGAACAAAACTCTACTCGAGGAGAACTCTGCTCTGAAAAAGGTACATTATACCGACCGAATCAGGAAATACTGGTCCCTGATTGGCTGATAACCAATCACGTGACCTAAATAACGAGTTCTGATTGGTTGTTTACTTGTTTCGGTCGGTTCCTAAGGTACATTATATTATATAGCAAGCTAGGTCTGACATTTGGTTGTATGAAGTCAGCCCTATTATAGGCATGATACATCTGGAGATTGTCTTCCATTTTTCTTGCTTCACAAATAAAAAAGTGCCCTCTCTGCACCGAACGTAGCTACGGCGAAGACACAGTCATGTAGTATGACATTTATTTAACGGTCACATCCCTTATTAATTCCCAATTATTTAACGGTCACATCCCTTATTAATTCCCAATTATTTAACGGTCACATCCCTTATTAATTCCCAATTATTTAACGATCACATCCCTTCAGCTGAGCGCTGGCAAGGAGGAACTACTTGAAGAGGTAAAGAAGATCGAAGAACTGAAGGATGCTGTCAAGGCCGCAGAAAGGAGTAAGTTCTGTTCACTGTTCAGATCTGTATCAGCAGTTCTGCATTTTATTTACTGTTCAGATCTGTGGATTTGCTGTTTTATATCCCTTGCCTTAGGGAGAGGGTCGATCAAGACAAATGTATATTATACCCCGGACCCCCGTTAACCTTTTTTTACAAAAGACTCCCCTCCGAACTGAGATGGTGCTAAAATTCAGTCGTACAGTATTTATATCTGGTAACGAAATTACCAACATTTAACCTGGTACATATATCTCTAACCAACAATTCCCTCATCTTTTGCAGAAGCGGAAACTAGCAAGGCTGATGCTGATGCGATGAGGAAACAGAGTGAGAATCTCACCATGGAGTATGATCGTCTCCTGATTGAGCACCAGAAGCTCCAGGTAACTGAGATATTGATAATTGGTTTCCCGTTAGAGATTCCATGAAACATGTGTTGCGTCCTAAATACAGTTGCATTATTTCGTTGTATAGAAATATTGGATTGTTAAATGTTTTGGATATGTTTCTATATGAGGTCTGGGCAGGTCAGCAGTTAGTCGGATGTATTCAAGATCGGGAATTAAGACTAATGCTTATACCATTTCAGGACGCTTGTATGCCGACAGACAAGAAATCTGAGTAAATGATGGCTGATGGGGTGCTTGCATTACCAAGAATCTTGCTATTCCAGCTGGTCACATAAACAGCTCGCTCACTTTGTGCAGTTTCGATTGAGCTCAATGAGCCACGTTTTTATTTGTTAGATTTAGGCATTTTTTTCTCTATCAAAATTCTCATTATACACTTTTTTCGTTTCTGATTATGTTTCAAACAAAACTTACCACCGTCTTTTTCTTGGTTGGAGACATGACATGATTAGGTCACCAAACTGAAGCTCCAGAAAATTCCAGTCCGGTTGGTGAGGTGGCACCTGGCTCTTCTTTACCTAACTTGACGAGCTGCGGCGGCTAAAAAAATGTAGCCCGCTCGGCGCGAAATTTTGTAACGCGCAAATAATACCCGCGCGGTTACTTGGTCTTATCTGCGCGCACGGACTTTTCGGAATTGGAGATAAGAGTTTCTTCCGAAGCTGAAGGGCGCCGTTACGATCTGGGTGTTTGGAGGCCTGTTTACAGGTGCGCGCTGCGGGCTGCCAAAAAAAGTTGATTCACTAAAGTGGCTCTAACCGCCAAACCACTCAACCGTTTTGGCTGATTCAAAGTTTATCTGGTAGGGAATGTCAAGGCCTAACCCCAACCCAAACCCCCAACCCTAACCCTAACCCTACTTTAGCCCTAACCCTAAAAAACCGTTTGTCAGCACTCCCAAAACACCCAGATTTTAACGCTGGCCGAAGCTGAAGTTCTCAAAATTTTGAAATTTGAATCGCTTTCCTGTCTGTTGGTCCAAACTCCAACATATTTATTCTTTTCTAAGAGTAATGATTTGATTGTTGCCTTTTAACCATTCGTGACTATTTATCAGTCGATTGAAAACCGAAATCGACTCAATGACAATAAGACCGTTACCTCCCCGCAAGTCGCAACAATTTATTTATCATCGTTTTTAGGATTATGTAAAGTTAAATAATACTATGGTGGACCGACTAGGTAAGAAACTATTCAACTTCAATACCGATTACCGAATTATTAAACTAGTAGGTAATCGGTATTTTTAAGAACTCTTGTTTTTTAGTGAATTCAGAGGCCAATGCTCGGCGGATTGCAGTCGTTGAAGGGTGCTTTGGTGGGGAAGTAAGTAGTAATTGTAGATTTAGAAAATATGTAGAAACTCAATGTTCAATAACTCAATAAATATTGGCTCGTCCTTTTCCTAAGTTTCCGTTTGCTTGACCCTCTTTCCCGCGCCCCGGAGGTTTAGAACAATAACTCCCATTACCCAGGTACTTTCGGCACCAAACAGGGTGTTGGTAGGTGAGGGTGTTCTTCAAAAACAATGCAGGAAGGAGTTGAAACCTCGACAGGTCTGTTTGATACCAACCAAAACTATGACTACCAATTTTAGTTTCTTATTTCCTTAACTGAACAAATATTTCCCAATTAAAGAGAAACAAAGATTTTGCAGTACTAATATTCAATTAAGAACAGATATATTTCCCGTTTATTTGATATTTATGTAACTCAATTCGGAATTTCTTTTTTTACAGTTTTTCCTATTCAACGACATAATTGTTTATGGAACGATTCTCATCCCTAAGAAAAAGGTAAGTTATACCGTGTGGGGCATAAAAAAGCCCCCCCCCCCAGTACTAATTATTTTCTTGCTGATGACAGTGATCGGACGATGAAGTTATCTAGAGCTTGAGCAAATCGAAACGAGATGTTTTGTTTCGATTTGTTAGTTATAGTTAGTTTGTAGATTTAGTTGATCGGATTATGATTGTTTGGTTTGTGAAACGAAACCCAGAACTAGATGAAGTTTGTTGCTACACAAACAAGCATACCAACTATCAAAACAACCCAGAATACTTGACATCTCCCTCAGTACAACCCAAAATACTTCTCCCTCAGTACAAGGGGCTGAAGGTATTGCCACTGGATGAGGTTAGAATTGTATCACTGGAGGACACCACACCAGGTACATTGCAACCACATCTGATTCAAGTGTTTAGTGTATAGTACTTGTACTTCAAAACTCTCAAATCCCTATATTTATTTGCAACAAAACATTGGGCAATAGATGAGGGCAATTGTTGGGGTATTTTAATTCCTCCTTATGAGTTATGACCCCCCCTCCTCCCCTTAGATCGAATGAATGGGTGGCAGATAATATCCCTGAGCAAGACATTCAACGTTTATGCAGCACACGCCAGCGAGAAGCACGATTGGATATCCCATCTGAATACCTGTATTGCTAGCTGTCAGAAACGAGGTTAGGTGCTGCGATCGGGGTTATATTGCTAACACGAAGTTACCTTCATCAAATGTTAATACAGTCGGACCCCGATTTAGTGGCACCCCGATTTAGTGGCAGGATTTTTTTCCCCCCGATATAGTAGGAAATTAACAGTATTTGAACCCGATTTAGTGGCACCCCGATTTAGTGGCAGGATTTTTTCCCCCGAGGATGCCACTAAATCGGGGTCCGACTGTACTGTTCTAATGTCTACAAATCTTCGATCTTGATGTGTTCTCGAAATGTTTGTCTGTGTAGGTGTCATGATTCAATAGCTTGTTAGCTTGTTAAAAAGTTACATGTATCGCCAATATAAAAATATGTCGCCTCATTTGCCAAACATTAGTGTGTGTGTGTGCCTAATAAAGCTGCTAGCTGTCCACTAGAAGTTTCCGTGTGTATTATAGAGTATTATGTAGAATGGAAGAGATGTTTATTGAATGCTTGTATTAGAGACTGCTGCAGTGAACTATAGACACATTTTGTCTACTGTCTAGGTTCTCGCTTTCCCTCCCTGGAACTGTCACAGTAACATAAATTTACACAGTTCAACTGTGTATATTGATGTTACTACCGTGTTATACCGGGTTGGTTTGTTTGTTTTATGACGTGATAAGGAACCTGGGATACTGAGCTTTCCTCCTCATCTTGAAGCCTTGATGGAACATAGTTAGGAAGAGCCCAGTAACTCAGTTAAATTAAAACAAAAAGATGACAAACCTTCTTGTTTCATTTTGTAATCGCTCTCGCTCTCGCTCTGTCGATTGAGTACTCTTGGTAGTTGGTGCCATCACACTGTAACCCAGTCTTACTTCAACCGATATACATTGTTTACAGTGTTGAACGGAGTAATACAAAACTCTGGTTGTTGTGTGTAAGACGATACTGCTATACTTATATATATATATACTTATATATATACTTATATATATATACTGCTGTATTATAGATCACAGAGGCTTCTTTTTGTGTAGCAGCTGGTACTACACTGAATTTTGATTCAGCAGTGATTAATTAATTAATTAATCCCTGCTAATTAATTATCCATTAGTCAATTAATTAATTAATCAATCCATCCTCCAGGTGAGAAGAAGCTAGCAGAGCCTGCACCAGCGTGGATTCCAGACGATGCCGCAACTCACTGTATGATCTGCAAAACATTCAAATTTAATGCTGTCAACAGGAAGGTAATGAGTCTCTTACAGTCAAAACAAGGTGTTTTACGAGGGAATCCAAGTAGAATTCTGGTAAAGCACCGTGTTTCCTCCTTCAAAGGAAACCCATTCCCTTTCGTCCTATTTTCTACTTCTCACTGTCTGTCTGGCGGCGCAGACCCCATCTGAGCGCACTGTCTGGAGAATCAAATCGTGGTCTGGCGCTGCCAGACAGTACTGAGTACTCTCTTGATATATCTACAAAATCCAAAGCTAAAATTTGAGTCGCTTGACACTGTTTCCGTGAATAAAGTACGGACAATTCAAGCTAAAATGCACACATACAGGGTGTTCATATGGGATCTTTACAAGCGTTGGGCTTCACCCAGAAAAAAGGTTCAAGGTTCCTGGTGTTTCCGGAGCTCTACTACCCCTGGAAGTGTGTTTTTGGCATCAAAACCACCAGAAGGAATTTTTAGCTGGTGCTGAGACTTTGCTAGAATGTTTTTTGGGTATTTTCTATGTCAATTCCAAAGTTTCATGATGATTGGATGAACTCAAAATTTCGAAAAAAGTGCCTGGAAAGACTCTAAAATATCAAATTTTGTCGTTTTTGAGCTGTTTTTGGGCCTTTCTAGCCAGTTTATTTGGAACTTGGTGACTAAACCACACATCCAATCATCATGAAACTTTGGAATTGACATGGAAAATACCCAAAACACATTCTAGCAAAGTCTCAACACCAACAAAACATTCCTTCTGGTGGTTTTGATGCCAAAAACACACTTCCAGGGGTAGTAGAGCTCTGGAAACACCAGGAACCTTGAATGAGGGTATAGAATAGTCCAAGTATGAAGTTTCATAAGCTAAATTTATCAACTTTTTTCTGGGTGAAGCCCAACGCTTGTAAAGATCCCATATGAACACCCTGTACAACTCGTTAATTCCATATTCCCCCTCTATCTCTCTAATCCCTTCTAACACGCACTATTGTCGCATCTTTTAATCACCCACCACCCTCTCTAATAATCCCCCTCAACCCCTTCTTTTCAGCACTATTGTCGCTCCCTTTAATCCCCTCCAATCCCCTCAACCCCCTCTTTTCAGCACCATTGCCGGAGATGTGGTAAGATTTGTTGTAACGGGTGTTCCACGAAAAGGTTGCTTCTCGTCGCACAATCCACCTGAACCTGTTAGAGTGTGTGATCCGTGTTTTGCTGATGCGAGTTCTAAGTCAACCAGCCAACAACGGGCGGACAGTAGCGGAGAGGAGACAAGTGATTGTGAACAGCAGGTAAAATAATCAGGGAGGGGGGAGACCAGTGATTGGGATTGGTAATGAAATTATCCCTCTGCGCGAGCGCCCCAGTGAAATATTAGGGGTGACTTCGTAACCAGTGATTGGGAGTCTGGCGTCTGCTCAGGTAGAATTATAGCATGGGGTTGCATGGAGTCAAATCATCTGATTTGTTTGGATGTTATATTGTTTTTTTCCTTCTCCTTTTTTTCGTTTCTCTCTGATTCATACAACTCCATTTGCTATTTTCTCTACTTCTCTACAACTTGCACACACGCAAACTGTCTAGTTTCTAAAATTATCCGTCTCTTACAAAAACTATCTCCTCTCTCTATATCTCTCTTTCTCTCTCTCTCTCTCTCTCTTTCTCTCTCTCTCTCTCTCTCGCTCTCTCTCTCTCTCTCTCTCTCTCTCTCTCTCTCTCTCTCTCTCTCTCTCTCTCTCTCACTCTCTCTCTCTCACTCTCTCTCACACCATTATTTCTCCAGGAAGACCAAGACCCTGGTCCTGCTCAGTTTTTCTCCTGAGGAAATCCGACACAACTCACGTCACTACAATGGAAGATGCATTTGCATGTGCCAGGAAGGAAAATATATCTATCTCTTATTAAGAACTGTTTTTTGTACGATTTTAAAGAACTTTCGACTCAACATAAAATTATACTTTTCAATCGATGATGATTAAATCTGGGTTACGTAGATATCTCTCTCTTTGTTCCCCCGTTCTCTTAATTCGTGTGTCTTGTTTTCGGTTTGATTTTAGTTTTATAATCCCATTTTAACAAGCGAAAGTGTTTTATTTCAATGTAATAATAGTAGCATTTTATTATTTAGTAGCTGAACATGCATACTCGGAGAACAGCTCAATTGGGCTAGCTACTCAAAGAAGCTGGGTCATATCTTTAGTCCCTTGTTTTCCCCATTCCTTGTGTGTATCAGTAATATGATAAAAAGGCACCCCGATACTGACATTCGATACCAAAAAAGCAAACACTCAGTGCAACACTCAAATTGTGTTCCTACCTGAAAAACTGCTCAATGTGTTTGTGTGGTAACGCGCGGGAACAAAATGGTTGACAGCGGCGCGCGAGAAGGGTCTACCTAGACGGGGTTCAAAACACTGGATCAGATGCCCCCCTTCATGCTGTCTGGTGACCCCATTTGAGCACACTGTCAAATGGGGGTATGGCGCCACCAAACAGCCCTCATAAGTCTTGACGTCCCAGTACTTTTAACTTGGACTCTGGGACGGTCCAATATATAGTGTGGTGTTTTATACAACCCAGAACTCGAAATAGGTCGAAGAGATTAGAGAACCAAAACACAGGGCTTATAAAACATGAAATAATGTGCGTCGAATAAGTACTACAAGAATAAGATACA
Source organism: Hormiphora californensis (assembly GCA_020137815.1). Taxonomy (NCBI): domain Eukaryota; kingdom Metazoa; phylum Ctenophora; class Tentaculata; order Cydippida; family Pleurobrachiidae; genus Hormiphora; species Hormiphora californensis. Next base: position 1,812,699 of record CM035357.1, read on the forward strand.
AGATCCCGAACAACCAAAAACAAAAAATAAATACACTTTTTATCCACAAGAATGTGATAACCAGGAACCGACCGAAACAAGTAAACAACCGGCCAATCAGAACTAGTTATTTAGGTCACGTGACTGGTTATCAGCCAATCAGGGGCCAGTATTTCCTGATTCGGTCGGTTCCTGGAATGTGATAACTAAACAAAATATTGAGTTAACGTATTATTTACAATAATCAGTATCCCTTGATTACTCCGCCTTTGACTTGAGCACAACTGGGTTGAGAGATTTTAAGAAGTTCTTGAAGCTTGAATCCTCGCACTGCCAAACCATCTTGAGTAGGAAAACAAAGCTTAGTCCTCCAATAATCACATGAAGGACATGACCTGAAAAAAAATTGCTGAAGACTTGGCCTTTTTTCACTAAATTCCCCTAACATACAGGGTGATTTTTCTGATAAATTGTTGGGGAAATATAGGTGCAATCTGTATCGTTTTAGGATCACTGGAAAATAAATGTATAATCAATTAGAAAACCAAGCTGCAGTGACTCACCTAAAAAGCTCTCAGTCAGATCAAATACGAATTTGGTGAGCAAACAGGCCCCACCACACACGAGAATTAGGGCCAGTTCGGGGACAGAGGGAATGGCCCTGTGCAGCACGTCGTAACCTCCAAAATATTGGCAAATATACCTGGGAACAGTGTGATCTGTTACTCAACAATGTTTTGTTATTATATTCAGCACGCTGAACAACTGTATGGCGGCGCCATACCCCATTTGATTCTCAGATGGGTCGCGGCGCCAGACAGCTGAACAATGTGTCTAGAATCTAGCTCTGAAAATAGTTCAGCATTCTAGACTCTAGAATCCTATTTTCAGAGCTTGTTATGTTCTAACCATCCTATACAGTCATACACAATATATTTGTAAGAGGGTCGAGCAAGGTAATTTCAGAGAATGGACAGGAGAACTAAAGCCTATAAAAAAGCACTGAAAACTCAGTGAAGCTCACACTGCTCTCTGTCTGAGGATTTGGCAAAGTACCAAAAACCTTGTTTTGTTCAAACTCTTTTTATTTTTTTTTCGAACAAAGCAATGAAAACCTACCTCATGCTGAATGTGATTCTGATCAGCATATTTCCAATGTTGGCCATGATGAAACCAACTGAGCCAAATACATAGGAGAGACACACGGATAGGGCGAGGAAACAAACTGCAGAGAAATTAAATATATTAGATTAATAGTGAAACTAAGTGTTAGTTAGTAAGTTCGTTAAATGTTCGTTAATCATTACATTAAATGCTAATAAACCTGAGAATGGTAGTAACTTCCAGTTGTATCTCTCAACCTCCCTCTGGGACATTGTCGCAAAATAGTAGCACTCACTGACGCCGTTTATTCCACACACAGCAATATAAGGACAGTGCCAGAGCAGCAATATTGGTCCCTCACTGTTCGCTAGCTGGTAGCCCCCGTATAGAAGTAGAGCCACCCGGGCATAGGACATGCCATATATGGTCACAATGATGCCGAATAAGGAATTGAATCGGAGAAGGTTGCCAAGGGTTTCCCTGCATGTAGCAACTGCATCTGCACTCTAGAGGGGGAAAATGAGATGAAAATGGTCTGAACAACTAAAAACTGCAAAAAAACTTGGCCACTTTTGGAAAAAAAATAAAGAAGTTTATTTGTCAGATAGTTGTTTCTTTGATGTGCTAGATCTCATCCGGATGATGTGGAGAGTATTGGGTGTAAACAGCAAAAACAAGTGGGTTAAAACGTTTTGGATTTGATATATCCTTTATCAAGTTGTTTCACCAATACGAAATACAATACAAAATACAAAATAAAATACAAAAAATATACAAAATACTTCGCCGGCTTCGTTTGCTGCGCTTCGCGCGGCCCTAGTGTAGGGGTGACCGCGTCACCAAACAAAATACAAAACAAAATACTAACACATTATAATTTCACCTGATTCTGTACAGGAATCCCTCTGTGGATCATCTGCGCAAAGAACACATAGTAACTGTCTTCCACGTGCTTGAACCCAACACGAACCACAATAGCAGCTAGCTTTGAAACCGTACTAAACACACCTAGATCGAGATGAGATCTGATAATTAACTCATAATTGGTTCATGAAATGAACAAACTGTCACATATATTTGCCTGTGATCAGTTTATTTGATCACAGAGAAATATGCGGTGTGAGCCACAAACAGTTTGTTGCACTGACTTACTATGTGCTATCCCTCATTATTTGGGGCGCGATGAGAGAAGGTCGATAGGAAGCACTGACCTTGTTGAGCAAAGGAAATGACGCTAAAGAATGTCATGACGTATTCTTCTCCCATCGTTAGAACCTGCTTTAGTATCGTCTAGAGGGGGGGGGGGTAGACGGGTTATAGTTCATGTTGTATTAGAACAAAAGACTTTTGTGATTTTGAGTCATGAATTTTGTCAAAAGTCATGATTCAAAATCACAATTCACAAATAAAGTTCAACATCTCACAGAACATCACAAACAGAACATTACCAATATAGGTAGTCTACCTGAACGAAGAAGCTGATGGTGAGGGAGATATGATGTGTGGAGATAGGTTCTAGTTGGGTTGGTGGGGTGATACGGCCAGTGTCGTTACCACGTGATTTCAGTATGTATAGGATCCAATACACTACAATGTAGAGGCAGCTATACACTGCCATACCTGCAGGAGAGAGAGGGGGGTTATAAAATGTAGAGGCAACTATACACTGCCATACCTGAAGGAGAGAGGGGGGGTTGAAAAACTGAACGAACTGCGACCTCCATCCCAGCAAGAGAAATCAATGATAACGAAATAACCCCTCCCTTGCCAGTGCTTGAAGGGATGGGTTATTTCGTAACCAAGAGAAATCCCACTGCGTCACTCACCGATAATAAAGGGGAGGAGTGATGATGAAAAGTGGGCAATTATAACCGTCACAGCCGTCTGGGTCAGACTTGAAACCAGCTCAACCACTATCTGAAAACAAGAATTTGTATTGCAGGGGCTGGTAGTGAGACCCCATACTTCGCTGTGTGCTACGCACAAACGACTAGCAAATTTGAGTGGGCTGTACGGAAAAGCGTGCTAAGGGAGCAAATAACGGAATTTTTCCAAATTTTTTTCACTGTGGGATTCACAAGGCCGTCACCTACAGCCCAGTGAAATCCCGGTGAAAAACAGTTAATTTCAAGGTTCGCAGTGATCAAAACAGTAAACAACTTCATTTTTCAAATTTTTCCATTTTTGGGAGGGTAGAGCTCTTTACCAGACTGTCACTAAAAATTGAGATCAAAAATCGAAAAAAATCGTCAATTGAGTATCTCAAAATTGTCCATTTTATCGATTCCCGGGTTGTTTGGGACTCCTAGGGCAACCGTCTAGGGTGCAACCTCAAAAAACTTTGAAAACACCGGATTTTTTTGAGCCGGAGAAGTATGGGGTCTCACTCTAAGTCACGTGATCTCGGGCTAGAGAGAACTTGGTATCGCGTGATTAGGCGATTAAGTGAGACCCCATACTCAGTTGTGCACGTATACGTATGTATCTCTCTCTCTCCCCTTCGTCTAGATGCCATTCTCACTTCTTGAGTGTAGTGTTGCACACACAAGAGGGGGGGGACCCTTCACCCAGTCGATCTGTTCAGAGCAGGTGCAGTAGCTGCACATAAAAAACAAAAATTAGTTTATATCAAAGCAAAATTCACTTTACCCGACTAATTTTGATACGCTGAATCGCATGAGCAACATTTCAAAGTTAGAGGTGGGGAAATTTCCCTAATTGAGTATAATTGGGCATAAGATGGGGATAATTGAGCCTATAGTTTACCAATCTTCTCCTTTTCATATTTTATTGATGGTAGATACTCCTCCGACCCTACTATTTACCCCATCAGAATCCTTCAGGACCTTCTAGACACCCATCATGTCATGCAGACTGAATATGACTAGCAGGGTCTGCTTTCCGAGGGGTGTGTAGTAGGATAACTTACTGCCTTTCTCTCTCCTCTCTCTCTCTCTCTCTCTCTCTCTCTCTCTCTCTCTCTCTCTCTCTCTCTCTCTCTCTCTCTCTCTCTCTCTCTCTCTCTCTTTCTCTCACACTCACTAACTCACTCACTCACTCACTCACTCACTCACTCACTCACTCACTCACTCACTCACTCACTCACTCACTCACTCACTCACTCACTCACTCACTCACTCACTCACTCTCTCTCTCTCTCTTTCTCTCTCTCTGCAGCCTGCAAACCCTTAAAGTGAGAGAGAACAGCCCCGATTTTGATGAAACTTGGTCAAAATAGTGTTTGGTGTCTGATTAGAAGTCAAAAAATTTTTAGTGCCCAAATCCTAAATTCAGGATTTTTAGTTTTTTAGGTTTTTCGGCTTTTATGGATTTCAGGAACGTCCTAGAACAAAATGAATAGAACCATCTTTCTCGGCGTTAAATTCTGCATCGAGTATAGTGGTTGTAAACCTTTCTATGACGTAAGGTTCAGAAGTTATCGCGAAAAACCCCAAACGGGTACATGTGTTAGGGGCGGGTTCATGTTTTAGGCTAACGGGCGAACCTCTTGATCTACGATGTAAAAAACCTTACCACATGTTTTAACCAAACGGGTATGCTTCATTCAGTAAGGTTTTTTAGGTTTCATTCGTTACACAGACATCGCAGATCAAAATGGTTTTCACTAAAATGATCTCCTTATCAATACGCGTCGATTGACACCCTATAACATGGTGTTCTGACAAGAGGTTCGCCCGTTAGCCTAAAACATGAACCCGCCCCTAACACATGTACCCGTTTGGGGTTTTTCGCGATAACTTCTGAACGGGAACCTACGTCATAGAAAGGTTTACAACCACTATTCTCGATGCAGAATTTAACGCCGAGAAAGATGGTTCTATTCATTTTGTTCTAGGACGTTCCTAGCTGAAACCCATAAAAGCCGAAAAACCTAAAAAAACTAAAAATCCTAAATTTAGGATTTGAGCACTAAAAATTTTTTTGACTTCTAATCAGACACCAAACACTATTCTGACCAAGTTTCATCAAAATCGGGGCTGTTCTCTCTCACTCTAACGAGGGTTTGCAGGCTGCAGAGAGAGAGAGAGAGAGAGAGAGAGAGAGAGAGAGAGAGAGTGAGTGAGTGAGTGAGTGAGTGAGTGAGTGTGTGTGTGATTGAGTAAGTGAGTGAGTGAGTGACTGAGTGAGTAAGCGAGTGAGTGAGTGAGTGAGTGAGTGAGTGAGTGAGTGAGTGAGTGAGTGAGTGAGTGAGTGAGTGAGTGAGTGAGTGAGTGAGTGAGTGAGTGAGTGAGTGAGTGAGTGAGTGAGTGAGTGAGTGAGTGAGTGAGTGAGTGAGTTAGTGAGTGAGTTAGTGAGTTAGTGAGTGAGGTAGTGAGTTTGAGAGAGAGAGAGAGGAGAGAGAAAGGCAGTAAGTTATCCTACTACACACCCCTCGGAAAGCAGACCCTGCTAGTCATATTCAGTCTGCATGACATGATGGGTGTCTAGAAGGTCCTGAAGGATTCTGATGGGGTAAATAGTAGGGTCGGAGGAGTATCTACCATCAATAAAATATGAAAAGGAGAAGATTGGTAAACTATAGGCTCAATTATCCCCATCTTATGCCCAATTATACTCAATTAGGGAAATTTCCCCACCTCTGAGGACTTTGAAATGTTGCTCATGTGATTCAGCGTATCAAAATTAGTCGGGTAAAGTGAATTTTGCTTTAATATAAACTAATTTTTGTTTTTTATGTGCAGCTACTGCACCTGCTCTGAACAGATCGACTGGGTGAAGGGTCCCCCCCTCTTGTGTGTGCAACACTACACTCAAGAAGTGAGAATGGCATCTAGACGAAGGGGAGAGAGAGAGAGATACATACGTATACGTGCACAACTGAGTATGGGGTCTCACTTAATCGCCTAATCACGCGATACCAAGTTCTCTCTAGCCCGAGATCACGTGACTTAGAGTGAGACCCCATACTTCTCCGGCTCAAAAAAATCCGGTGTTTTCAAAGTTTTTTGAGGTTGCACCCTAGACGGTTGCCCTAGGAGTCCCAAACAACCCGGGAATCGATAAAATGGACAATTTTGAGATACTCAATTGACGATTTTTTTCGATTTTTGATCTCAATTTTTAGTGACAGTCTGGTAAAGAGCTCTACCCTCCCAAAAATGGAGAAATCTGAAAAATGAAGTTGTTTACTGTTTTGATCACTGCGAACCTTGAAATTAACTGTTTTTCACCGGGATTTCACTGGGCTGTAGGTGACGGCCTTGTGAATCCCACAGTGAAAAAAATTTGGAAAAATTCCGTTATTTGCTCTCTTAGCACGCTTTTCCGTACAGCCCACTCAAATTTGCTAGTCGTTTGTGCGTAGCACACAGCGAAGTATGGGGTCTCACTACCAGCCCCTGATTGGGGTCTTAGGATTTGTCTTATTCAGCTTGAAAAGAACAATATATGACAGGGTATACGGATAGGAACAAGATTAGAGGGGCCCTGATTTGCTCTCTAATTAGAGCCCTCCATCACATCAATTTATCGCTCTTCAAATCCGTGGCACCCCACATACCGGGCACCGGTTGGTAATGAAATTACCCCTCCGCGAAAGCTCACGGATATATAGACCCCGCCGGCTCAAATAGACGCACGGCACGCTCAAACAATTTGCACTGGTCTATTGGGCCGTGCACTGCCGTGAGTTTGTGTCTCGATAGACGCACGCCCTCTGACAGATTTGTGTAAAGATCACAAAGAATCACTGGAAACACGATAAAATGACATGACAACACAAGAGGGAGTGTGTGTACAACCTACAACGCTCTCTGTCTAGACGCTCGGGATTTACAGGGCTGTAATGCACGGTCCCTTCGGGACCCGTGCATTACAGCTCAATAGACGCACTGCTCTGCAGTGCGTCTATTGAATAGATGCCCGCGCGGGAGGGAGTTATGTACTACAGTCGGACCCCGATTTAGTGGCATCCTCGGGGGAAAAAAATCCTGCCACTAAATCGGGGTGCCACTAAATCGAGGTGAGCCATATTTGGCCCATAAAAACCTATTTTATGCCCAAAATGCTATACTAAAACTAAAGACACCTCTAACTGTTATATGCAATATTTATGTATTGATGACATGATCATTTCTGATTAGAAATAGAAAACTATAAAATAATTTTTTCAAAAAAATTGTGAAAAATTTTCTAAGTTATACCGGCCCGTCCGATTTGTGTTTCGAATCGGTGCAGTTTACTGGATGTCCTGTCTAATTAGCGGGTTCGAAACGAACCGATACGTGATACCATGCCGAATTGAGGCACCCTAAGCGGGTGAGGAAGTATCAAAATTTGAAAATAACTTTTTCTCTCAAAATTTATGGGGAGCACCGATCAAAGCATTGACAATCTTACTGTAAAATTTTGCAAAAAAAAAATTTTTAAAGGTATACCAGCCACGTCCGAATCCTGTTTCGAATCGGTGCATCTTATCGCATGTCCTGCTGCTAATTAGACGGTTCGGAACGAATCGAAACGTGATCCCCATTGAATCGAAATTTTGACGCTTGGTGAGCTTTTAATTCAATGGCCCCATGGGGATCATGTATCGGTTCTTTCCGAGCCGTCTAATTAGCAGCAGGACATGCGACAAGATTCACTGATTCGAAACACGATTCGGACGTGGCTGGTGGTTCTTTGAGAAATTTTCAAAAAAATTTCAAAAAAATTTCACAAAAAAATTCAAAAAAATTTTTGGGGGAAAAAAATCCTGCCACTAAATCGGGGTGCCACTAAATCGGGGGCCACTAAATCGGGGTCCGACTGTATATATGCAATAATAGGGGAGACTTCGTAACCGAGGGCACCGGCATAAAAAAATAATAGTATAAACAATACAACGGCAGCCAATGGAGGGATAACATACCGGGGCTCTGATGTGTTGATGGTTCAGCAGGTAAATGTGAGGGGGTTCAGCCAACATCTCCAGCACACCCGCTACCCCAAACACCACGCAACCAAGGGTGTAGTAGGACTGGTCGGGACGCTCTAGTAGGTAGACCCACACCAGGGTTAACAGTGTGCCGAGAACTGAACTACAGGGGGAATAGAAGGATTAGACATTAGAACTGGGGGGATGGAGAGTGATTAGACATGATTGCATTCCCAAATCACGGATATATGGTATTTGATCGCTCCTTCCAGAAATCAAATTCAGTCATCAAGTGCCCCCTCCCACCTCAATACCACCTTCTCTCCGGGCTACAAAACAACCCAATATGTACCATGTGTGCCCCTTTCCTACCTCAACCCAATACCATGTGCCCCCTTCCTACCTCAACCCAATACCATGTGCCCCTTTCTTACCTCAACCCAATACCATATGCCCCTTCCCTACCTCAACCCAATACCATATGCCCCCTTCCTACATCAACCTAATACCATATGCCCCTTTCCTACCTCAACCCAATACCATGTGCCCCTTCCCTACCTCAACCCAATACCATGTGCCCCTTCCCTACCTCAACCCAATACCATGTGCCCCTTCCCTACCTCAACCCAATACCATGTGCCCCTTTCCTACCTCAATGGCATAGAGATCCACAATAAACTGGATAGCTGTTTCCACTGTTCGGGGGTGTGTTTTGTAAGGCATACCTTCCTAAGGGGTTCTCGGGAGAGAATTTGAATTGTCGCATGGAGGAGGGCCAGTCGGATATACACCACACCCAGAACCTGTGTGTGAAACGGGGGTAAATTCAAACACCACACCTAGGACCTGTGTGTGAAACGGGGGTAAATTCAAACATGGTAACCTAGGACCTGTGTATGAAACGGAGGTAAATTCAAGCATGATAATCAATAAAGTATATGACCCTATGTTCGACTGTCGCAGACCCCATCTGAGCGCACTGAGAATCAAATCGTGCCGCCAAACAGATTGTCGATATAATTTAGAATAATTAACTGCACCTAAAACAATTAATCTAACGTAATTAACTGCACCTAAAATAATTAACCTAACGTAATTAACTGCACCTTAAACAGTTAATCTTGATTTACCTCGGTTGTAACCAGTCGAATGAGATACCCATTTGCAAGGAAGGAGATTACCTTGAATAACACCTGTCAGGGAGATGTACTTTGTAAATATCCCTGGATGTTGGCTTTAGTACAGTCGGACCCCGATTTAACGGCCCCCCGATTTAGCGGCACCCCGATTTAACGGACAAACCCTTGCCACCGAGAGTGCCGTTAAATCGGGGTCAGATTGATATCTAACGGGGAAATAGTACTAGATTCCACCAGTTATATAATGAGTTTGCAGGAAGGGGGCCACAGGGCTGTTGAAACTGGCTCTTAATTAGTGTTCATTTTATTTGCAACTATAGAATCACATACACACAGTCGCCCCCACACATACAATTAGCACACACGGCACACATTTTTGACGAAAAGTTACAAAATATCAAGGTTTATTTTACTTGTTTTCGCTCGTGATCAAGGTAATTTTGAGGGTGCAAAGCTTGCAAGGACAGCCGCTCCTGTACCCCCGGTCTCTCTAGCATGATGCGTCCTAGAGGTATACATGTGGTGTGATGGATTGCAGGGGATTGCAGAAGATTTGGGGAAACTGTATCATGTGGGGATTGGGGAAATGTGAAGGGACTGTCAGGGATAGTATAATCATGCAATTGGATCACCCCATTAGGATCTTGATTACCTGAGCGAGGGCGTTACTTGAGGCCGCACGTCCTGCTACAGCGGCATCCATGGGTAGCTACAGAGAAGATAAGAGGGTTAAAACTTTAGGGAAACAGGGAGGGGTCAGGGAAGCAGATAAGCCGTGTGGGAAATTATTATATCGGAGGAGGTGAGTCAGCAGAACTAGGAGCGCGCAACTACCATAACACCTGAGACCCCGCGCGCTACGCAGAACAGAGAGAGAATTGTGCGACAGACATCTGACCCCCACTTCATCACCCCCTACCGATTTAGCTAGTACAGTCGGACCCCGATTTACCGGAACCCCGATTTACCGGGAGGAAAAACTTCCCCCGATTTAGGAAATTAACGGTGTATCACCCCGATATACCGGGCACCCCGATTAACCCTTTCCCCCGAGCATCCCGGTAAATCGGGGTCTGACTGTATACTAAACCGTCATCTTTGAATTCTAACCCTTATATATGCGGGTGATTGCCTTCGTCAGTCACCCGGGCAGGAAAAAATTAGTTATAACTAAATATGATAAAAAGAAGGGGTGATGAAGTGGCATGGGGGATCAGGTGTCTGACCCAATTACGCAGCCACTTGCAATATTGAGTCCCTTGGAACCAAGTTAAGATTGGAATATGTGAGTGCCCTGATGGAATATCATCTTACGCTCCGTCATTTCTCCATTTGTAGTTGGTCCCTCCCCCACACATACCGCCACTGCACCTGGCGCTGTACTAGCATATATTGTATGACCACAAAACTGCACATTTCTTTAGTCTTAACTTCAACTTTTCCTGTTTGTAAATTTCAATACCTTGGGTCTTTGGTGTTAACTCTACTTTTGCTTTCAATTTTGTGATTTGTAATACATATAGCACATATATAAGTATATATATATATATATATATAAGTATATATATATATCAGGACTGGAAACGGTGAAACTATTACTAAATGTCTTCTGAGCCCTTCCTTGTTTGTGCACTGTAATAAATACTTAGCGTCATAGTTACCCATACCCGGGCGGTATGCGGTTTGCTCAGCGTGTGGCTAAGTAACCCAAAAAGTAGATATACACTGTTCCCCTAGAAGCTGTGGTATAGACACTGTTCCCCTTATTTTCAAGTACCAAAATAACTCGTGTTTCCTTTGTGACTGTTCCCCTAGATAAAAGCTGTGTCATGTGGTGGTTAGTATTGCTCCTCCCCCTAATAAGACTCCCCTAATAGATAGACACTGTTCCCCTAGAAGCTGTTTCATGTGGTGGTTAGTATTGCTCCTCCCCCTAATAAGACTCCCCTAATAGATAGACACTGTTCCCCTAGAAGCTGTGTCATGTGGTGGTTAGTATTGCTCCTCCCCCTAATAAGACTCCCCTAATAGATAAAAACTGTTCCCCTAGAAGCTGTGTCATGTGGTGGTTAGTGTTGCTCCTCCCCCTAATAATACTCCCCTAATAGATAAAGACTGTTCCCCTAGAAGCTGTGTTATGTGGTGGTTAGTGTTGCTCCTCCCTCTAGTACAGGGGGATGATGAAACCTTTACTTTCGAGTGTAAAAACAGCATATGTACCAGGACCATACGACGTAAGAAACGTGACGTCACTCAATATCTAATTAATTAATAATTAATTAATTCTAATGACATCTTTTTACTAATTTCATTTCTCCTACCGATCAATAAACACCCAAACTTTATCACAATTTAACCCTCAGCGGAAAGTATTGACTACCACAGCCTTGAGACGTGCATGCTGCTTTGCAGAGCTCCTGTTTGGCCCCGTCCTTCCTCCATGTCTTACACCTCAGAACTGAAACTACTGGATAGTGGGGCCATCTTTTTTGAAATAATTGGAGGCAACTCTGCAGAAACTGCTGTGAATGACTTCAAAGCTCTTTTTCCTACGACGGATGATGAATCAAAAGTACAGTCGGACCCCGATTTAGTGGCATCCTTGGGGGAAAAATCCTGTCACTAAATCGGGGTGCCACTAAATCGGGGGCCACTAAATCGGGGGCCACTAAATCGGGGGCCACTAAATCGGGGGCCACTAAATCGGGAGCCACTAAATCGGGGACCGACTGTAATTACAGTCGGACCCCAATTTACCGGGAGGAAAAACTTCCTCCGAGCATCCCGCTACATCGGGGTCCGGCTGTACCGTGTACATATTCTTAATTTTACACCCATTAATTTGATATACATTTCCGAAGACTCTATCTATGACCATATATGATATATATATATATATATATATCTCCTTACAGGGAAACAAGGTGACGATAACCTTTGTAACAATTGACTACCAAGAGGATGACGTGTACACTTTAGATACTCAAATGGAGGCGTATACAATAGGATTACGTGCTGATGATGCTACTGACGGAATTGATATAAAGATCACAGCTAGCCCACTGGTAGATACTAGATTGGTAACGAACAGGAACCGACCGAATCGGCAAATACTGGTCCCTGATTGGCTGATAACCAGTCACGTGACCTAAATAACGAGTTCTGTTTGGTTGTTTACTTGTGTCGGTCGGTTCCTGGTAACAAAATTACCCCTCGTCTTAGCGTGCCTGCAAGGTAGGGGTAATTTCGTTACCAAAATGGTAGGTAGGTTTTGCAGAACTTATCATTGTCATAATAAGTTCATGTGTTGCCGCGTTCGATATGAGTCTCATGATCAATCGGTTGATATAGTACTACTAAAGTCGGATTTTTTGAAGTTGTCACCCCAAATGACCGTGCATGTGAAATTCACACGTTAACATGTGATGTGATAATATGAAACTCGACAACTAAAATTACATTACTTCAGGGACAGATTAGAGCTATGCAGACCCTCAGCCAACTATTTGTTGTGGATCCATCTGGTCTTATCTGGACACTTGTTAGTAAGTTGAAATGCTAACTAAGTACTATGTGGTGAGCTGAAGTAATTAAAATTCTAAAAACACGGAGATATACCACTTTGTACATATTATTGCGATAACAGCCTCAGTTGTGAGGGTGAAGCTGCAGGAACCGATCGAATCAGGAAATACTGGTCCCTGATTGGCTGATAACCAGTCACGTGACCTAAATAACGAGTTCTGATTGGCTGTTTACTTGGAGTCTTATACAGTTATCCTAGGTGTTGATGTGAATGATAAACCAGCATATAAATGGCGAGGATTATCGGTTGACACTTCCAGAAACTTTATCTCTGTTGAAGCTATTAAGTAAGCTGTGATTAGATTTAGTAATCAAGTAAGCTATTATAATTTTATACATTATCACAACATACAAACTGATAACTGAAAAACATTTCCCAGGGAGATAATCAAAGGATTGGCTGCATCTAAGATGAACACGTTTCACTGGCACCTGTCGGATAGCCACAGCTTCCCCTTTGAAAGCAAAAAGCAGCCAAATCTACCAAAATATGGCGCCTATAGTTCAGACCAGGTAGGCGAATGGAAATGACAGTGAAATGGCCAGGAACCGACACAAGTAAACAACCAATCAGAACTCGTTATTTAGGTCACCTGATTGGTTATCAGCCAATCAGGGACCAGTATTTCCTGATTCGGTCGGAAATGGCCACCATACAAGTGTGATTTGTGATATATAGAATCTCACTCATCACTGTCAAACCGTGGCATATACACGGCCAACAAACATTTTGTGTAACAGGGAAAAGGGAGAAGACACGAAAAAAAAACAGGTTAATGTTAGCACGGACAAGACACAAGAAAAAAGTGTCTTTATATCTGTCACCACTCATCCCCTCTTATTTATATCTCATCATTATAGGTTTACACAGTAGACCAAATACGGGAAATAGTGCAGTACGCCCAGGAGAGAGGAGTCAGGGTTCTACCAGAGTTCGATGCTCCTGCACATGTTGGTTACGGCTGGCAGTGGGGCAATAACAAGGATGAAAATCTAGGTATCTAACCATCTGTATATTGTGTATAAGTTGGTAACGAAATTACCCCTCGTACTAAGGAATCTGGCATCGTTTTAGCCCGCAAGGTAGGGGTAATTTCGTTACCAAATAAATGAGGGGGAGACAGATGAAACAGTTGCCATGGTAACAAGGGATGATCTCAGTAACAAAATGTCTTAGGTGAGTTGCTATCTTGCTTCCAGAAGACGCCCTGGGAGAAGTACTGCCTGGAACCGCCCTGTGGACAACTCAACATCCTTAATGAGAATATTTACCCAATTATAAAGGTAATATTAGCTCATAATATCATTTGTAGAATATAATGACCAATCAGGGATCCTACTATTTTAAAGTCTAAGATGTGATATATGTAGAGAGGTGGGTGATCGGATTATATATGTCTTTGTATAGGAAATGTGAATACAGTCGGACCCCGATATACCGGGCCCCGATTTACCGGAACCCCGATTTACCGGGAGGATAAACTTCCCCGAATATAGGATTTGAACAGTATTTGACCCCGATATACCGGGCACCCCGATTTACCGGGCAAAACCCTTGGTATCGAAGACACCTCACACTCTTCGCTGCCTTCGTTTGGCGTGCTTCATGCACCGGCAAGGGAGGGTAACTTCGTTACCAAGCAAAACCCTTTCCCCCGAGCATCCCGGTAAATCCCGGGTGATCAGATTATATTATATGTGTCTTTGTATATGAAATGTGAATAGTATACACTTATATTTGACAGTGTCGGAAGATCAAGAGATCATCTCTCTCATTCAACTAACAGCAACCCACCTCAGGACATGAGATCATCTCTCATTCAACTAACACCAACCCATCATGAGATATTGAGATCATCTCTCATTCAACTAACACCAACCCACTCTCTCATTCAACTAACACCAACCCACCTCAGATCATCTCTCATTAAACTAACACCAACCCACCTCACCAACCCACCTCAGATCATCTCTCATTCAACTAACACCAACCCACCTCAGGACATGAGATCATCTCTCATTCAACTAACACCAACCCACCTCAGGACATGAGATCATGATCTCTCATTCAACTAACACCAACCCCCACCTCATCTCTCATTCAACTAACACCAACCCACCTCAACTAACACCAACCCACCTCATCAATCTCTCATTCAACTAACACCAACCCACCTCATTCAACTAACACCAACCCACCTCATTCGACTAACACCAACCCACCTCAGGACATTATTGTTGCATGAGATCATCTCTCTCATTCAACTAACACCTTGTATTGACAACAGCACAACTAACACCAACCCACCTCAGGACATTTACTCAGAGTACATAGACCTCTTCAACCTCGATCGGGGGGATAGATATTTTCACATGGGAGGGGATGAGGTTAAGTTGTCCTGTTGGAAGGAGGATCGACGACTCGAAATACTGGCGATTGCTGGAACAGTCACGGCACTAAATAACAGAGTAAGTCCTGGTCCATGATTGGCTGATAACCAGATTATTCACATATAGTTTTAAAACGCAAACGGAATATGAGTAGGAGTGGAGTTGATTATGGTTTCAGGTTCTCCGCTGTTCGAACCTTTGGCAGGGACTACAAGGGAATTACAGTAAAGAGGATTACTAGCCGGATAGTGACAAAACTTGCCTGGGCGAATGATCTAGTTAAAAGTGAACGATGAGAGTCTATTGACAATGAAGGGAGACGGAGAAAGAAACCCAGGTTATCCTGTGAACGTCCTAACACAACCCCCTGTGGAAACTAATATCCAAAATTTCCTTTATAAATTCTATAAGATCATTGTAGTATGAACCAATCAGGGATTCGTTTTAGGAGAAATTTCGACACTTGTGGACATATTGAGGGAAGGTTATATTGACATTGGGGAAATGGAAGTTGAAAATTTGACAGGGAAACATAGACACATTCTCAACAACACAAACCCATAGACATGAGATCATCTCTCTCATTCAACTAACACCAACCCAAACCTCAGGACATGAGATCATCTCTCATTCAACTAACACCAACCCACCTCATTCAACTAACACCAACCCACCTCATTCAACTAACACCAACCCACCTCAGGACATTTACTCTGAGTACATAGACCTCTTCAACCTCGATCGGGGTGATAGATATTTTCACATGGGAGGGGATGAGGTTAAGTTGTCCTGTTGGAAGGAGGATGAAGCCTTCCAAACGTTACTGGCAGAGGCACTAAAAAATAACAAGTAAGTTGCAGGAACCGACCGAAACAAGTAAACAACCAATCAGAACTCGTTATTTAGGTCACGTGACTGGTTATTAGCCAATCAGGGACCAGTATTTCATGGTTCGGTCGGTTCCTGTCCCCTACCGTCTGTCCGGTAACCCAGGCAACTTTTATTTCCCCACAACTATATCCCTGACTTGGATTTTGTGTTATTTTCCACGGTCAAAGCGATCCACCCTAAGATGGAGACTTCCTCTATTTGCTATCAAACCAGGAACCGACCGAATCAGGAAATACTGCTCCCTGATTGGCTGATAACCAGTTACGCGACCTAAATAACGAGTTCTGATTGGTTGTTTACTTGTGTTTCGGTCGGTTCCTGTATCAAACCTTCCTGCAGGACTCTCCAAGATTACACTAAAGAGGATGATGCCCTTTACTACAAACTGTGGGGCGACTACCAGGACAGAGTCAAGGAGATCTATGACAATGAAGTGGATAATGATGGAAAGAAACCCAAGTTTATCCTGTGGAACAGTCATCTAACACAAAGTAAGAGAACTGACACCCACACAAGTAAACAACCAATCAGAACTCGTTATTTAGGTCGCGTGACTGGTTATCAGCCAATCAGGGACCAGTATTTCCACGATTTTCTGACTAAATTCGATCAGATCAGTTTCAAATTTAACGATTCATTTTTTAGTTTTTTCGGTGCCAATAAAATCTCTCAAAAGCACATTTCCTCTTATAAGCTGTCAAATTCCTCCCCCTGATAATCCAAACTTGTGTTTTCAGAAGAGAGATTGGGTGCACTCGACCCTGCCCGTTACACTATCCAATTCTGGGGAAACCTAGTAGATGAATCATTCCTGGAGGAACTTGACAACATCCTATTGAATGATTTCGAGGTGATCATGCCGAGATTTAACACCGATAATTTTTAACTTATTTATAACTACAGAACATATTGCAATTGTTTAAATTCATGTTGATGTATAACTTTTAACTTTCACCCCCGCCGCCCAAAGGTTATCATGTCCAACTATGATGACCTCTACTTGGACTGTGGTTTTGGACCTTGGGTAGGGGGAGCAGATAACAACTGGTGTTCTCCATACAAGAGCTGGAAGACAATCTTTGAGGCGGATGTTAGGAAGTTGGAACGCTCGAGCCATGACATAATTGACCAGTAAGAAGCTAAAAATTAGAACTTCTGTATTAGTATCCAAAAGTAGAAACATATCTGGATGGAATTTGATATTCGGTTACCAACACCGCATTATTTTGAACTAGCACTATTGGACCTCTCTCTCTTGTTAGGATTATAGGAGGGGAGACAGCTATTTGGACAGAGCAAACTGGTACTGGTGACATACTACAAAGGGTCTTTCCTAGGACATGGGCCTATGCTGAACGGCTCTGGACTAATCCCGACTCAGGTACCAGGAACCGACCGAATCAGGAAATACTGATCCCTGATTGGCTGAAAACCAGTCACGTGACCTAAATAACGAGTTCTGATTGGTTGTTTACTTGTTTCGGTCGGTTCCTGCTGCTGACCTGGGGAATACCATAACCTAGATTTATAAGCCCTTTCGGGATGCCCAGTGCCCAGCCTTTATATTATAAGCTTTATAAGTTCATGTGTTGCCACGTTTGATATATGAGTCTCATGATCAATATTCAATAACTAACCTAGCTATATATCTCCAGATACAATTTAGTTGGAATCCCTATATTATTGCAGTGCCCCACAGTCACTAGATAAAGGAATTTTGGAATCCTTTAGTTCGTTTCACAATTTCCATGATTTAGAGGACCCCCTCCCCCCTTGGTAATGAAACTACCCCTCCGCAAAAGCTCACTATATATAGTGAGCTTTTGCAATATAATAACAGGGATGACCCCCTCCCCCGATTTAGATGTAGCGGCGGGTGAGCTGGGTAGCTGGGAGGAGGCAGAGGTGAGGTTGGCACATTTCGCTAGTCTGATGAGTAAACGGAATATAACAAGCAACACCTTCAAACCACAATTCTGCCTTCAAAACACAGGTATAATTGGGAGAAACCCGTGTATAGTATTGACGGTCCTTGTCTCGAACAGTGCTCTACTCACGGTTGTGAGGAGCTATTACAATTTAAACAAGTTAGTTCAGTTTCTGAACTAACTTGTTTAAATTGAAACCCGTGTATAGCTATTATTGTTGTGTTCTAACCCTTCTCGGGTAGATCGAGGTTTGACTGTAGTTACCAGTCCTAATTTAGCCCTCCAACTTTCTGCTTCCAGGTGCCTGTGTTCTTCCACGTGCCAGCTCCTCCCAACGTGTGGCCACGTCCCTGGCGACAATTCTCTCTCTGTTGGTTTTCTACGCGTTTTGATAGGCTATTATATATAAACATTGAACCTTTAGATGGTGCTGTTATCGTGCTGTTATCGTGCCATTATTTTACTGTAATTTGTAGGTTTGACACCTGATTAATGATACTACGCTACATTAGAATTATATAAATGGACCATTATTTAACTTTCAAACAAAGAAAAAGTAGCAAACATCAACACACAAAAAAACACGTAGGGAAACCTGCAAAGGCTAGTTATAAAAAAAGAAGGGGGTTCGGATACTAAACGGTGCGATTACACTCATAAGAGATAGGAGGATCACCAGACCAGCTAGCGCCTCACTCAATCACAGCTACCATGGTGACAAGTACATGGTTACCATGGTTACAACTACATGGTTACCATGGTTACCATGGTTACACCCACTGGTTACCATGGTTACAATTACATGGTTACCATGGTTACAACTACATGGTTACCATGGTTACAACTACATGGTTACCATGGTTACACCCACTGGTTACTCTTTCTTCTCTGCCTGTTTCTTGTACCACCTGGCACGTCCCTTCTTCATTACTTTCAACTGGTTGGAGTCAAAATACATCTTGGGTGCGAGACTGTACAGAGCGGTCTGAAACACAGATAATTAATTAGTACAGAGCCGTCTGAAATAATTAGTAGGGAGTAATTTGGACCATGGAAGATTGAAGAAAAAACAGGTCTATATCTTGTTGAACAGTTCATCAAGAATGTATTATTACTGTTTAGTGTACTACAATACTAATATTTCCAATACTGCTAAATATTTCATTAAAAATTCTGTTTCTAACCTGTGCAGCGTGAGCCCAGTATCCACAGGTGAAGTCGAACTTGCCAAAGGATGCGACAGCACTTCGGGCATAGGTAGCGGGGTCGGGGCACATTGTGGATTTCCTCATTCCCGTCATGGCTGTAGCCACGAACATGGGGCAAATAACCTGAGGATCAGGGGTAAGGTTAGAGATAAGAGGGGTCAGGTTAGAGATAAGAGGGGTCAGGTTAGAGAGATAAGAGGGGTCAGGTTAGAGATAAGAGGGGTAAGGTTAGAGATAAGAGGGATAAGGTTAGAGATAAGAGGAGGCAGGTTAGAGATAAGAGGGGTCAGGTTAGAGATAAGAGGGGTCAGGTTAGTGATAAGAGGGGTCAGGTCAGAGATAAGAGGGGGTCAGGTTAGAGATAAGAGGGGTCAGGTTAGAGATAAGAGGGGGTCAGGTTAGAGATAAGAGGGGTCAGGTTAGAGAGATAATAGGGGTCAGGTTAGAGAGATAAGAGTGGTCAGGTTAGAGATAAGAGGGGGTCAGGTTAGAGATAAGAGGGGTCAGGTTAGTGATAAGAGGGGTCAGGTCAGAGATAAGAGGGGTCAGGTTAGAGATAAGAGGGGTCAGGTTAGTGATAAGAGGGGTCAGGTCAGAGATAAGAGGGGGTCAGGTTAGAGATAAGAGGGGTCAGGTTAGTGATAAGAGGGGTCAGGTCAGAGATAAGAGGGGGTCAGGTTGTAGTTGGTAGGAGGATGGGAGAAGAAAAGTCCACGTGTAGTGTATCAGAGATTCTAACAGCACGTGTTCTGCTGCACACTTTACACGTGCACCCATACAATGACTGAGGACACGTGTCAATCCTAATACAAACGTCTAACTCTATCTCCATACCTGAAAGTCGATTCGTTTCTCAGCATACTCTTGGCGCAGTGATTCGGTGAGTGTGTGCACGTATGCTTTGCTCGCACTGTACACAGACAGAAGAGGAGTATTGAACAGACCGGACTGGGAACCAACATTGACAACAAGACCTGGAAATTAGTTTATATTAGTTGGTTGGTGATCAATTGGGCGATATACCAACGTTGACAACAAGACCTGGGAGAGAATATTAGTTTGGAGAATTAGTTTAGAGAATATTAGTTGGTTGGTGATCAATTGGGCGATAGGAGAGGGTGGATTTATGTAGGGTTGTTTCTAGGAAAGCAGGAACCGACCGAATCAGGATATACTGGTCCCTGATTGGCTGATAACCAGTCACGTGACCTAAATAACGAGCTCTGATTGGTTGTTTACTTGGTCCGGTCGGTTCCTGTAGGAAAGCCTTACCTCGCTTCTTTTGAACCATGCCGGGTAGGAAAGCTTTGGTCAGCATGGTACAGGGAATTGTATTCATCTTGATGATATTCCACAGTCTCTGTAAGAAATATTTGATTTAGTAACTTAGTTATTTTAGGAGGTGTTTTTTTCTTTCTTGGGCCCGACCACGTTCCAATGGGGTCCCTGAATAGTCCCTAAAAATGTTTCACATTGCCTTGTTCGACTCTGTCTCACTACGCCCAGCGCCCAATGGAACAAATTTAATGGAGTTTTAAGAACATAACAATCACTACTTACATCGGAGTCAGAAGCGTCCAGATAGTCAGGGTGATCGTAGGAGAGACCAACATTGTTTACTGGACAAGTAGAGGTTGTTAATACAATCATAAATTGAAACTTATTGCCCTGTTATTCTCAGAATTCGTTTAATTAAATCCTCGTCATTTGAGGCTAGAATGACGAGGATCCAAGGATCACTTTGTAATCTACAGATGTTATGTTCAAACCCTTCTTTACAGTTGTAACACAGTATAGCTAGGCAAATCTACAGATCTCAACTTACCCACAATCCCAACGTCAAGATGTCCATACTTCCTCGCCAGATCATCATAAGTACCCTGGTCAGTTTTGCTCATATCGATGGCCTCAGTCTCAACCTTCACATCACTCATCTCGGCAGCGACAGCAGCCAGTTTGTCAGCACTCCGGGAGATAAGAATCAGGTTGATCTTCTGTCTTGCTAGCTCCTTGGCAATGGCTTTACCAATACCGTCGGTACTTCCTGAGAGAGGGATACAGTGATTGTCAGAGCTTAATCAGATGGAAAACTTTAAATAATTCTGCACTGTTGGGATAATGAATCTGTAACTGTAGATTATGCATCTAATATACCACTTAACAGTTTCACAGAAAAAAGGTGCCAACAAACTATCTGTTGATAATGAATTTCCCTGACGGCTGTTGATACCTGTGACGATGGCCCAAGTTCCGTACTTTCGAACATCCGCACTGCCAGTGTACAGTTGGAAGACATGAAGGAACTTGGTGAGGAAGGAGAGGAATGTGTAGAGCATGGTCATTACACCTACCATGAGCAGGCCGTTGATGACCAGGGGCGACATTGGGGTGGTTTCTGACATGGCTGTAGTTGATAAAGTTGATTAGTAGGAAAGTATCTGATGCGAGAGAGTGCTAATTCTGCAGATAAACTAATTTCATTTTCAGAACTGCCGACTGCGCCAGCAAGAGAAGAACTTTGCGGGGGAAAAATGTTTTAAAAATAAAAAAGTTTCAGGTCCTGAATTACAGGTTAAACTCCACGAAGCCACTGAGAGATCTACCTTTCAATGCTGAATGCTATTTCTACTTCAACCCGAACGGAGACATCATCGAAGCAGAATTCGGAGTAAAAGACCTTGGGATATACCTGACAGAGGATGGAAAGTTCGATTTCCACATCGCAACCATCGCAACAGAGGCCAAGAGGATCGCTGGATGGGCCCTCGGAGTGTTCAGAAACCGGTCGAAACGAACGATGATAACACTTTTCAAGGCATTGGTCAGGCCAAAGCTAGAATACTGTTCGGCTCTCTGGTCTCCCACGACGATTAGTAACATCGCTAAGCTCGAGGGAGTCCAGAGATTCTTTACGCGGCGGATCGAGGAGTGCATCGGGATGGACTACTGGGAGAGGCTCAAGTTCCTGGGGATCCAGTCACTTCAACGGCGACGGGAGCGATTCATGATAATCCATCTCTGGAAAGTATATCATGGACTCGTCCCGAACCATACCACCAGGCCCGTGGACGAGTCATTCAAGGTTCATCCACGGCGAGGTCTCCTAGCTGAATACCCGGACCTTTACACTTCGGCCCAAGATTCAATTGAGACCATCAGGGAAGGATCATTCTCAGTGAGGTCAGTCAAGCTCTTCAATAGGATGCCGAAAGAAGTTCGAAGATGCGAAACACTAGAGGATCTCAAAGTTTCTCTCGGCAAGTTCCTGGATGGTATACCTGATCACCCTCCAGTTCGGGGCTACAGGAGTCCCAACGACAACTCATTGGTTACACTGCTCCCCCCTGGGTAGTGTATGTTGGTCACTGCATCATTCACATCATTGTACGTAGAAGCATCATGCTGAGAACGTGGTATATTTGTCTTTATAATGCATTGTATGCCGAATCTAATTTTGTAAACTTGTAAACTTGTAAAATGTTTACAAAAACCGACGATCGCGATTTTCAAATTCATATTTTGCGATTTCTTAGCAGCGCATTTTGTAAAACTCTACTGAAGCGTGGCGTTTATGTGTAACGCGCCAAATAATTTCTTGAAGCGCTGCATTTCACCACAGACCAAGTCTCAAAAAAACTTTTGTTGCCGACTTTTTCAAAGTTTTCCCCACTTCCTCAAGTCTAAAGACGGAAAACCGACCGTTTCATGCACTGTTAAGATCTTTTCTAGCAGTATTTCCTGTATTGGACGTGTGGAAACATGAAATTGGAGCGAAACTCAGCTGGGATAGTGATTTATCGTCTAATTGAGGGTGTGCCAGAAGTCCTGCTGCTGACAACGGCTTGCGGACGGTACAGCCCACCAAAGGGAGGTCGGGAGGGGTGTGAAACTGAACTGGAAAATGCAATAAGAGAGACGTATGAAGAAAGTGGACTCACCGTGGAGGACTTTGATTTCATACAATCATACCGACATGAAATTTTATACAAAACGTCCCGGTACAAAACGAAACAAGTGGTGTTGTTCCTCGCTAAAATAAAGCACCCTGATACGACGATAACAGTGTCCAGCGAACACTGCTATCACACATGGATGAAATTTGAAGATGCGGTTGTCTCACGAAACCATGCTGCCTCCAACGAATCCTTTGCTAAAATGTACAGAAACGTGTTTGGGTTTATAAATCAAATCGAAAACTTAAATGTTTAGTGGTAGATTTTATTATTTTATGTTTTTACTTCTCCATTCTCCATATGGTTTGGTGATTTTTTATGTCTTAGATAATTTTGTTATATAATTTTTACGATAGCTGTTTATGATATACATCCGAGAGTATATTCAGTATTGATTTTAAATTTATTAAAATCTTCCTTTCTATTTCTTCTTCCCCTATAACCATCTTCCTACTTCTGTATTGTATAGCGCGTACAATGGCTGCTCAGGTTACCACAGTGGTCAGCGACCTGATCCTCTCTTTAACCTGTCTCCTGTGTTGCTACGAAATATTTTTAGTAAGTTGGGAGGCATATATTCGTGATAGTGCACTACCTTTTGGTGGAGCTGTTTACTAAACTAAGAGCTGTTGACTAAGAAGTTACTATTGACTAAGAAATAATCAACTCTGTCCCAACTCGCAGGAAAAAGAGGATGTCTTCGTAATTTACGGGTTCATTCTTGTTGGACTTGCATCTGCGGCTGGGGTGTTCAGATTCGGAGGCTGTGATTCGGTAAAAGACCTTCACAGTTCACTATCCACTCATGCAGGTACACAGATGTATATTATTGCCAGTTACAGGATTAACCATGATCTTGCTTAAAAGAGACGAGGTTCAACTTAAAAAGAAGAGTATGGACATGATCTAGTTTCTTATAACTAACTCCCCTCCTTCCCTTCTAACAGCTGCCGTTGGTCTCCCCTGGTTGATGCTCCTCAGTGCGTCCATTCAACTCAACCAAGGCCTCAAGCTCTCCCTGGTATCTCCGGGCTGGGATATCTTTGTTATACTGGGCATGCACGTCTGTACTATACAGGTAACTTGTTTTGTGAGACAAGGCCAGGCAAGACATACACATTCAGTAGTAGCAGTATTATAGTCAGTCAGAATATTCTAGCATGGGGACAGTGAATGGGTTGTTCTCTAGATTTGCGATCAGTACGATCACCCCAGTTTCTATTACAGAAATGAATACAGGTAGAGCAATGGCCATTATTGCATGTACATTTAGAACATCATTTCACTATTTTCCGTCTGCTTTAAACTTTCTGACGTTCTGGTACGTGTGTTGTATTGAATGACTTCTAAGGAAAACAAACTGCCGGTGTAATTAGAAATATATTGACACATTGCCCAGTTTGTATGTAACACACACACTCTATCTCTCTCTCTGGAGGAGGAGGGCTCTTTCTCAGATAACCAGCATGGTTTTCGAGCCAAAAGATCATGTTTGACCCAGTTAGTTGACCATCTGGATGACCTGCTGAACGAACTTGAGAACGGTCACAATGTTGATGTACTCTACCTAGATATGTCTAAGGCCTTTGACAAGGTTTGCCACAGGAGATTACTGAAAAAGCTAGCCAAAGCAGGGATTGGTGGGAAGCTCCTTGCCTGGCTCGAATCCTTCCTGGTTGGTAGATCTCAAGCCGTTGTAGTTGATGGAGTCAAATCCAAAGTTGCAGCGGTGGAATCGGGAGTGCCCCAAGGAACTGTTTTAGCGCCTCTGTTGTTCCTACTATATGTCAACGACATGGCTGATGTGTTGGAGCACTGCACTATGAAACTATTCGCTGATGATGCCAAGGTGAAAAAAGCATCAAATCAGAGAGGGACAGGTCACTACTGTTAGATGACATGGACCGTATCAACCAATGGGCTGCAGAGAACTCAATGGAGCTTAATGCGCAGAAATATCAACTCCTGCAGCACGGGCGGAACGAGCTTCTCAAGATGCCCTACTCCCTTCCAGATGGTACTACAGTGGAAAGGGAGAATGCCGTGAAGGACCTGGGGATAATTGTGGACTCTGAACTTACATGGAATCCCCAGATCACCAATGTGATAAAATCCGCCTCCCAAACTGCAGGAAGGATCCTTAGATCATTTGAGACTAGGGAAGCGGAGCCTATGCTGGTGCTCATGAAAACTTATATCAGACCTCACCTCGAGTACATCTCACCGATTTGGTCTCCACATCTGGTAGGGGAAATTCAACGAGTTGAGGCGGTTCAACGAGATTCACTGCACATATCTCTGGCTGCGAGGAGATTAGTTTACTTGGCAACGGTTACATCATCTCGGCCTGTACTCGTACCAGAATAAGTGAGAGAAACGTTTACAAAACTTCTCTAACTATGGAAATTGTATCGTGGACTACTACCAAATCACCTCAACTGACTTCAATCACTCTGCCAGACGAGGACCCTATGTGGAGAGACCGCTGGGTAAATGCTAAACTGAAGAGCGTCAACTCCAAAAATTTTCAATTCCTGCTCATCAACTGCTGTTTCCCTGTTCAATGTGTTCCTAGTGTCAAGACACTGAACCGAGACGCAAAGCGGAGCTATAAATTCTTCAAAATCCCGGATGACCCTCATAAGGGTTTAACTAGGCCCTGACCTAACAGCTGTTGGTGTGCCTAGCCAGGAGCGTTGTTGAACTAGAGCCTCAAGCTGAGTGAACTGTCACGGTAGACAGGAATATCTTCTTTCTGGGTGTCTCGTTCTCTCTCATGCACTGTTTTGTGAGACAGCCAGCAGCTACACATCTATGCAGTATTTGTCGTCATCGAATATTCTAGATGACAGTGACATCTTTCTCTCTTTTGCTTCTTCTCCCTCTTTCTTTCGTCGATCGTGTAGCTCAATGCCTTATGCATGTCTTTGACTCATTTCCTTTTCCGTCTGCTTTCTTTCTGACTCTGGTCGTGTTCATGCTCTAAGGAACAACTGCCGGTAGTAAATTGAAATGTATGACACATGTGCTCAGTGTTTGTATGTAACGTTCCAGCGTTACCTGTTACTGATGACCCGCACATTGTAGATGTAAGACACCGTATTGAATATATATCCTTAGTTCATCTCTTATGTTACTTAAAACTCGCTACGACCTCAGTGTACTGCGACTCTCTGACTCTATGCCCATTCAAACCATTCTCACTCAGATCGCTCTTCTCTTTGCTTCTATTCTCTTCGTCTCTCTGCTCTCACTGTATCTCACATTCTCTCTCTCAAGCTCTACTTCCACCTCTCTCTCTCTCTCACACACATACTATCATAGAGAGAGAACTGCTTGTTTCAACTCACACACATGATAGATGATAGTGTTAAATACTGATACTGACCTGTAGCTGTGTGAATCACAAAGGCGGTGTTCAACACACTTGCAGTACGGTGTAAAAGCTGGATGAACATTGAACAACCAGCACAATTGTAGAATGTGAAATTTTTTTCGTTTTTTCTTTTTTTTCTGTTTTCTCCGGATTGGAGGTGCCTGCCGGCACCTGAATATCTGACCAATAACCATCTCTTTATTTTAAAACCTTTAAAAACATCTCTTTTCTGCAGTACGAGAACACTCGACAGATGTTGGTACCTGCGACTCTACTGGGACTACTCTATGCAGCCATTGTCAACAAAAACCATTTTCATCTCGTAGGACTCGGCCTCCTCGCTCTCTCTGGAGTTATTGGACCTTCAGGTATTAGTTTGGTCGAGATGTAGATTGTAGAAGATTTAAAGTAAGAGTGGCGCGCCATGTTTTCTCACAAAACTTGGTGAATGAACGGGGAGTACCACCAGGACCATTGGTACGGTATAGAAAATTTCAAATTCCGTCTCATTTATTAGTTATGACGTAATATGTTCATTATTTCAACTTTCACAAAATTGTTCTACAGAAAAATCTGTTCATTGTGGATTGAAATGGATGCTTGCATCGTGTTCAGCGTCAAAAAATAGCCGGGGTACCAAATTTTGGTGTCTCTACCTTGTCTGTGACGCGAGATATTGACAAATATCAAAAACGACAAAAGTGAGAGAAAGAGAGATTGCTACAAGTGGGTGGCGCGCACAAACAACTAGCACCCAAAGATAACAAACTCTCTTTCTCCCATTTTTGGTCGTTTTTGATAATTGTCGATATCTCGCGTCACAGACAAGGTAGAGACACCAAAATTTGGTACCCCGGCTATTTTTTGACGCTGAACACGATGCAAGCATCCATTTCAGTCCGCAATGAACAGATTTTTCTGTAGAGCAATTTTATGAAAGTTGAAATAATGAACATATTACGTCATAACTAATGAACGAGACAGAATTGGAAATTTTCGATACCGTACCAATGGTCCTGGTGGTACTCCCCGTTCATCCACCAAGTTTTGTGAGAAAACACGGCGCGCCACTCTTACTTTAAAGAAGGTTGAGTTAGTTGGTGGAGATTAGCAATATTGCGTGTTGTAACTCTCTTTACATTTGTGCGGGGCTCGCGAAAGGCAGTCTAGCTTGGCAACAATATATTGCGTGTTAGATAGGCTACGTGAATTCATCGGAACATGCTCAGGGCAATATATGATCTATTTTTATCCTACTAGTAGTACTCATTATCCATCATACTCAATAGCATTATTCAATGCATTTCCTTTCAGGAAAGATAGGTCCAGTACACAGAATCGATCTCTTCCACTTTGCTCTCGCTGGTGCTCTCTACGCTTTCAAAACTGGACTCATCCATGTTATTTGAGGGTCCAAGTAGGAGCCATTTTGTGGATACATTTCAAGACTATACGGTTCTGACTCAAATGTTAATTTTCAAGCGTGAATTTGATTTTGACAGTATGAATAATTTTTAATCAGACCTAGGATTAGATAACGTTTCAATCTTTTAATGAAAATCTATTTATCAATGAATTTGTTGAGTGCACTCGAGTGGCGAGAAAAAGATAAATTATTAGTCATCTGATAAATTATATTTGTTCAACAATTTATATGTTCACAGTTAAAAAACAATGAGTATTCAACACAGGTGATTGCCTTACTAAATCATTTTCCATTCATATCCCTTGGAAATTACCGAAATTATTTTAAATCCCCTCCTGTCTCCCATGTTAATTACATCAGCATGGAGCAAATATATAAGTACCGTAAAACCATATATTTTCGCGGGAAACTCCTTCATCAGCGACTCCTGGTACGCTGGTGAAGTCGTCAGGGACCACCAGTAGCCAAATCGTGAAAATTAATTCCCCGCGAAAATGAATGGTTTTACTATAATACTAAAAACCCAATCCTTATTTAGCCCAGATATGACCTGACATGATCTAATGTAACATATAATACAAGTGTAATGCTTCTGCGGCAGCTATGCCGGCGTCCCCCCTCCCTTCCACACTCCTCCCCTCTACAACCTAGTGTCACCTGCACCCATCCAATCCGGAACCTAACCAATACAGCACGTCGACATGCCTCTCTCAAATCCCGAATCCTTGTTAATCCCATCACCCGTTTGCCCGTTGAAGTAGTAAAGATCCATTGGACGATTATCAAGGTTCCCTTTTCTTTCCTTCGAGCAGCCATCACACCTCTCCTCTTTGGCGGGTCAGTGTTCCTGGTCTACTGTGGGGGATACTCCCTTATATCACCGGCCGAATGGGCCCTTTCAGACTCTAACGTGTATCTTAATGGGGTGTTTAGGGTGTTGAGAACTTTGGTTAACGCTGCAATGATTGTGATTGTCATGAAGTGGATGTACTGGGGTGTAGAGGTACCTGAGAGTATGACACGACGCGGTCGAGGACCACCTGTGGGGGGTCAACCGGCATCCAAACAGGAGAATGAGAATTTGACACCTATTGAAATGAAATACAAGGAGGTTCAGCACGACTTTTGGTTGTTCGCAGCAAACAAAATCGCTCAAACTTTCCTGGCGAACGGTGGGATTTACATTAAGTTAGGACAAGCGATGGCAACCTACTCTTCAATGTTACCCCAAGAGTTCGGAGATGCTTTGAAACCTCTCCTAACGAGTATATTTGAGCGGGAAAACGGGGAAATTGACCACATGTTTGCGAGAGATTTAGGTGGGCCACCGAGCGAGCTGTTTGCCGAGTTCCACCGGCAGCCCATTGCAGGAGCATCCATAGCTCAGGTGTTTCTGGGGAAGACTAATAAAGGCGAAAAAGTAGCCATCAAAGTCCAATATCACGATATAGCGAAACGCTTCAAAACAGATAAATACACCACTATTTTCCTTCTGAAGATTCTAAATTACTTTCAACCTGATATCGAGTTTCTGAAGATGGTGCCTCACGTGTTTAATGGTTTAGAACTGGAGCTGGATTTCGTTACGGAGGGTAAAAACGCAGAGCAATGTGCCCGGGATCTTTCCCATCTTGACTTTCTGGTCATTCCCAAGGTTCACTGGGACCTCTCTAGTAGGAGAATCCTGACAATGGAATTTGCAGAGGGAGTCAACTTGGTGGATGTACCTCAACTAAAATCGGCTGGTTTTGATCTTAGTGACATCATGAGAAAGTTGGTGAGGGTGTTTGGGGAACAGGTGTTTAACACGGGTCACGTGCACAGTGATCCTCATCCTGGGAATATTCTGGTGCGGAAGGACAATAACGGGAAAACAGAGGTCGTTCTGATTGATCATGGGCTTTATGAGAGGTTGTCTCCGACCCTCCGGCAGGCTTTTGCTGCTTTCTGGCACTCTGTTATTATTGAAGATGATGAAACCGTCCAGAGGAGTGGACGGGATATGGGGCTCGCGCATCCGGATATATTTGCAACGCTTCTCTTTTTCAAAGCGTACGGGAAGATGAAGAAGATGGGGTTCGGGGGAGGGAGTCACAGAATGCCCAGTGAGCTGAGTGAGGAAGAGAGGAAGGAGATGGAGGATATTCGGAGTATGGGGCACGAAATGTTCAATAGTCTACCGAAACAGTTGGGGCTGGTTATACGGAATATCAGACTCACTCAGGTATATTGCATGACTAAATTAGTAAGTTACCACACAGATGACTTACAGTGCTACTTGCAGTCAAAATACGGTATTGCGAAATACAGTAATGAGATACACACGTTGCATAACGCGCAGCAAAAAGTTCATGTGTCAGCACGTACTAGCGTACTGATTGGCCACGGTTGCGTGTCGTCTTACTGTATCTTCGTTTTCCATTACCGTTTTCCCACTACAAGCGACCGTGATACTCTCAGTTAACATGACCCACTCATTACACAACTCAAATTCCTGTTTGTTTCATACTCCTAGTCAGTCTAGTTACACGATTCCCCCCGCTTGCAGGGTATCAACCTTTCCTTTGGAATTCCGGTCAACAGAACTAGGTTAATGGCAGAGATTGCCGTGAAGTACAGTCACCGTGACACTGACCTGTGGACATCAATAAAACAAAGGGTGAATTATACAGTCCTTACATAGTAGTAGTAGTAGTAGTAGTACGGTCCTTACATTTGTTAGAATTGTAGGAAGTTCAGAGAAATATGAATTATGATTTGTATCTGTTACTAAAATATGGTATATTTCAGATAAGCTAACTAATTAAAGTAACTAATTAAAAATTTGATATTTCAGATAAAGTTTGAGTGGCACTTTTTGTACTTGGACGTCCGGAATCGCCTCCTTGAGTGGGGTGCCTGGGTCTACAGTGTGTGGACTCGAAACCAAACGAAGAATGGAGACCGACCTGACTTGACCCAGGCTGTCTCGTTCCTTCGTGCATAAAGACTGAGACTCTGTCCGTAATGTGTCCTCAAACGTTCCGTAGGCAGTATGTCATACTACCCTCTGTTTGACATTAATTTTGTTGTGTCGACCCTCATTAAACCAATTTGACTTATTTTACAGATCTGCACATTGTATAATATTTGGATCATGTTTTGTAGATACTAAATGAACCTCGTTTCAACTGTTTCTCAAAGTTCCAAGTTAATCGTCTTGGCACGTCAATACTAAACTTGTTTTTACCAGAAGGTTCTTAAAATGGAAGAGGGTGGATTTACGATGGTTACTCGGCAGAGAAAACGAAAGAAGGGCCGCTCCAAGAATTCTAAACCCACTGAATCGATAACAATACCATCTGGCAATGAGATGAACTTTGATATCAAGAGTCTTGTGAATGAAGTTTCATTGGAAGGTAAATGAGTTTTAAATCACGTTCCGGGTTCCCTCTCCATTATTCAAACTGATTGCTCCTTCATCAAATTAATTATTAATGTTTCAGATCAAAATTTTTGCTCCTTCATCAAAACAGCGATTGAAAAGTATGCGATTGAGGATATCGTATGTTATGGCATTGGCAGTATTGCATCCTGTAAACTTGCACAGTACCAACTTGCCGTGTTACTCAACGTCTGCAATGGAAAAACGTGTGAGTCAGGTGTAAAATAGAAAGGTATTACACCTGAATTTTATAATCGCATTACTAGGAGTAATATTTCATCCTTAATTTCATAATACTATTGCCCCCACTTCAGTCTCGAGTGACTAATAAACATTTTCTCAAGAGCAAAGGCGGAAGTTTCCGATAAGATAAAATGCAAAGTTCACTCTGTATTTTTTCTTATCGGAAATTTGCCCTTGAGACAATTTTTATTGGTCGTGGTCATACCACTGCAAATTATGCTTTTAGGAAATACCACCAAGTATAATAAAAAGATACTAGACAGCACTGTAAATTTGTTATGATCTGAAATATGAACCCTAATCAGAAAACTGTTCAGGTGCTCGGTATATGACCCGGTGCTGGGAGAAACAGAGAGACAGCTGATAGAGAAACAAGGTTTGGCAGCCCCTGAAAAAGGTGATGGATGTCGAAAAAAGGCAGCAGTACCCACACTTTTTTATATGATTCACTGCAGGTAAGACTCTACACTTTTGTAAAGATTTGAACCTATAATCAGGCAATGACATAGTAGTCTTTGGTCCTGTGTTTTTATAAAAGCAGTGTGAGTGAATCTTTTGAGGTTAGAACTAAAATCAGTTATTATTTTCCAGTAAGGACATGTACGATAATGTGATCACAGCAAACAAGGGAACATTGGGGAATTGTGTCATTATCGGGAACTCTATCCAGGGATATCTTACTCACAACACAGATGCCTCATTAAAGAACGAGGTTGGTTCATGTTCAACACACAGCTCTACAGGTTTCATAAACAGAGTTTCATTAACTAGCGCACCCATTGGGTGCGCCTCAAGTAAGGATTTTTTGATAACCCACCCGGCTTCGCCGGATGGTTCTTTTCGCCCCTTGAACGTCAATAACACGGTTGCCATGGCAACTGTATCGGTAACCATGAAGACTGGCATGTTAAAAGTCATTCGAAAATATCAACAAACTTCCACCGGAAGTTCCAAAAGTGTTAATAACAGCTTTACAGCTTTAGTCACATAAAGTGTTTTATGAAGGAGCAGTCTGTCGCTTAGATACCGCCTAACGAACGACCACTTCGACGTTCATCTCCAAATTATAATAGAGATGATAAGTTACACAGGATAAGTATCGGATAATTGTTTATGAGCCGCATGATAATAGTTTGTAGAGATGGTACTATTATGATAAGTTAGTTTCAGTTGCTGTTGTTAACTTGGTTACGAAGTCACCCATAATTTACGTTGGGGTGCTCCCACAGATGTATAATTTCATTGCCAAATTATCCACCACTTCCCAGGTACCAGGTCTGTTTGCTGCTGCGAGTGAATCAACTGAAGAACCTCTCCCTTCCTTCGACAGTTACCCCAATGTTTTTAACGATACCTACCTGATACACTTTAACAAGAACAAAAGATGATGTATTTTGTTTAGAATATTTTCAGTTTTATAATTGACAATTAACATGAAATTTTGTTTATTGTTTCTGTCTGTTCCCCCTCACAATAACAGTTTGTGTCGCCATTCTCTACATCACCTTATTGTGTCCCTGTCTCTCTACAGAGCTGTCCCGTGTTCTCTCTACAACGGGTTCTCTCTACAGCTCTGCTTTGTTTAGAGGGTTATACGGACACTTATGGCACGCTCGTTTCTGCCTCAACTCTCTCATCCCCTTCCGCACCTCAATCTTTCCGTACTGCTTCTCCGCATACCTTCCAAACAACCGGTAATAGTAACAGTAAACATCAGAAGGACGGAGCTCAGTCCGGATGAAATGCCGCCCATTTTCTGATATGATGTGGGCTAGGTGGTCGTTCTCAGCGGCCCAGTTGATCCGTTGGATCAGGTTATTAAGGTTGTGGTTGAAGGGGATGTAGTGGACCCAGGGTTCGATATCAGCGTAGAAATGCTCATAGAAGAAGGAGTCCTGTGGAAATACAATATGTGTGTTAGGTGTTTGGAATCGGAAATGTGATGAGAGCTAGCTCAAAATTTGAAATTCAATTCTGTAAAAAATAAATCCTGAAGATTTAGTTTCCCAGTACCTGTTTAAAAAGTACTGCAGGGCCAGCCATTATGAATGGAACCCGTGTAGCAGCAGCCATCCCATCAAGTGACAACTGATACTTGTACTCGAAGAAGTCGTTGAACGGAATCCTGGAGGCATGCTCTCCATACATACTGGGCACATGAGAAAAAAACAGGGACTGAGTCAACTTAGCATCAATCTTATCTGGGTAACTCCTGGATAGCCTACACAGATCAAGCCTCTGTTCCCTGGAATCTCGACCTCTCCAAAACCCAATCGGAACCTTCTCAGACCACTCTGGACCGACTGTCCCCGCTTGGAGTCTCTGTAGATCAAGATCGGATTTGTGGAGCGACTTCTGGATACTGTCAGTCAGCTCGTAACTGGGCAGGGCAATGTCCGCTGTATCTCGGGATCCTCCGAATGAGAACACAGGGATTGGGAGTCGCGTTGTCTTGACGATGGGCTTATCCCGGAAGTTGACGAAGAATTCCATGTCGGGAAAGGACACTTTGCCCATCAGGGATAGGAGCATGGATTCAAACTTAACATTTAGGCCACTGTGTTCACCTGGGAAGAATTGTGGAGGTTAAGCTGCTCAGTACATAAATACATAGTATACACTGTTGTAATGGTGTAGCTGGGTAATTTTATACACGTCTGTCACAATTGTGTGACAACTAAATATTTCCCTTGAATTACCAGGGTATTTTCTCCATACCATCTCCTATAACGTTGTTCTCTCACCTATTTCCTTGCTGTAGACCTGGTTGTTCAAGATAACGTAGTGACCCAGATTGTAGTGGGTATCAAACTTCCTGTTCACTTGTGCATCTAGGTCAACTACTGAGATATCCGGGAATTGCTCCAGGTCCAAGTCAATCTGATAGAATGGTGGGGGGGTATGTTAGCTGGACTTAAAACTTATGTACAACAAGAAAAAGTAGAGAGAAGGAGAGAATTTTTACTCCAACTTTATTGAACTTCTGTCTTTGGATTGCCGTGTCTGAGAAATAGGCTAATAATCGAGTGATCTATAGTCTTTTTACCGGAGAAGTAGACGTTTTATGATTTACATTTCATGGGTATATTACCGGAGAAGTAGACGTTTTACATTTCAGTGGTATATTATACCTGGGTGTAATTTGTTTTGCATTCCATCATCTCAGTCCACTTTGCAGCGTTCCTCTCCGCACACCCACACGACTCGTGGAAAATGGGACCTTGAAGGGTGTAGGGAGAGTTCGCCACTTGAGCTCCGTTCTCCAGCTTTACCTCGATTTCCAGGTCATCAACCTGTGGGATATAGGGGTTAAATTGACAATATCATAGGTATTGGGTAGGGGCCAAATTGATATTTGATATGCAATTAGAAAGGACCTAAGTCCTAAAACCCCTGATTTGAACTCCGAATCCAGTTACCTCTTCAAACAACCTAAACCTGGCCAGGTACACACCGTCCTCTCTGTCCACAATCTCGCTCCACACCCTCACCACATGTTTCCCTCCATCCTTCCTGACCTCCATCTTGAACTTATTCCCCACGGATACCGTGAAATTCTGCCCATTTGAGTCCACCGCCTGGATGTAGAAATACCTGACGGGCATGTGGAAGGCTGGATCCAACCCGGGACCCCAGACTTTACTGTGCTTAGGGCAGAGACTCCGTGTGGCGGTTGCGCCCCCGAGGGACATTTGGGGTTGCCCGCCGAGATTTCCATCGAAGGCTATTTCTGTTGTCTGGGTGAGGCCCAGGAGAGGGATGAGTAAACACGTAACAAGGGGACACATGATGCAAACTGAGGTTGGGGAGAGAGAGAAAGAGAGAGGGAGAGAGAGAGGGAGAGAGAGAGAGAGGGGGAGTGAGTGAGAAAGAGAGAGGGAGAAAGAGAGATCTTATGTATTGGAGCTGTACACGGCGTTTGGTGAGGTGTGTGCGTGTATCTGGCTATGTGTAATAGCGTGTGTGTGTGATTCAAGAGCTTCATGTGACCCTTGTCAGCGCTAATATCCAATCTACCAGCTACATTTTACAAGAACAATGAATGAATAAAATTTTACCTGTTTTTCTAGTAGGATGATTTGTACTCGGGCACTGCTAGGTTCGGCCAGGAAGTCCCTTCTGACTAGTACCACAAGGCAGTCCCTCCTGGAGAAGATTCAACCATTTAGAAACTTCGCAACACAACAGACTCGTGAGTAATATTCAGTGGGCTTTGTATTTTATACAAGAAATCGTTTCCCCAACATTCAACAATGAAT
This sequence comes from Hormiphora californensis, assembly GCA_020137815.1. NCBI lineage: Eukaryota > Metazoa > Ctenophora > Tentaculata > Cydippida > Pleurobrachiidae > Hormiphora > Hormiphora californensis. Next base: position 1,848,482 of record CM035357.1, read on the forward strand.
ATTAACCCTCCGGAATTTGTCTTGAAAAGCACACATTGTTCCCAGTTTTGGTGTTTTAAAACCCTTCCCCTGTTCAGAGAAAGGGGCGAGAAAGCAGGCTGAAGAGAAGAGAATACTACTGTACCAACGAAACAATTACAAGAGAGATTTGAGGTTCAATAAATTCGCTGGATTCTGCATCTGGGGACCAGGTAAAACTATCACTGTATTATTCTCATAACTGACCTAGACCACTGTTTAGGCTTTAGGGACAGGGTCTAATCGTTCCTGAAACACGAGTTTCCTGAAACACGAGTTTCCGCTTTTTTATACTCATATCATCTAACTCGGCTGTCCCTTTTTATGATCCCCTTCTTCTCTTAGTCTTCTCGGATCATTATTGTTGCACTTATAACACTCGACCTTCGGTCTCGTGTTATAAGTTTTCAGGTACAACTTATAGGCATAATAAAATCCTACACTGTATTATTGTCATATCTGACCTAGATCACTTTTTAGGTACAGGGACCATGATACGTCCACTCTGAAAATAAACCCGAGTTTCTGGTTGTTCACTCTCAGATCTAACTCAGCTGTCCTGCTCATTTTATAACCCTCGGGGGTTATCTAAATTCTAGCCCCATTCAGGAGTGTTCACGGTGTCCCTTTTTATGATTACCAGTAACCGACCGAATCAGGAAATACTGGCCCCTGATTGGCTGATAACCAGTCACGTGACCTAAATAACTTGTTCTGATTGCTTGTTTACTTGTTTCGGTAGGTTCCTGATGACCCCCTTCCTCTCGTTCCAGGAGTGTTCACGGTTATAAACCTGTTGGATCTGGGTAGAAACTACGCCAAAGTTCCCCTCTTCCAGCAGGCCTCACTTGTTGTCTGTGCCGCTGGTTGGTTTGCTGGGGCCATACTCATCTGGAAAAAACAGGTACACAGTAAGAGAAATTACGAGAGAGCTCAATTGTCGGCGTGAGAGCGGTAGAAAGCAGTAGAAAAGAAAGGGAAGAAATTTAGAAGTTAGATACTGGAAAGTGGATAGAATAATTCTAGAATGATTCTAGAAAAAAAAAGATTATTTTCATAGAATTGTTCGGTACGATTTGAGATGACAGGGGGTCTACCAACCCTCTTGCCTAGCGAGTCTAACTAGTTATCTTCGGATTTAAAAACTGGTTTTCTTATAGGACAATAACTGGATCACCGTTTTTAAAACTTGTGCATTTTAACAAATATAACTTTGTTTGTCGTAATGCCCTCAGCAATTCATACCTTTTATCTTCTCTCTATGACTGAATGTTATAATCTAACCCTTATTCTCCTTTATATTTGTAAAATAGAGGGTCGAACAAGGCAAATTATAACAGCGTGTCAACTGCTAGTGGGAGACACTAGCGTGGTATGTGCAAAAAAATGTGTGCCACACCAATTTCGTTTTTTCAAAAAACACGCAAGAAAAAGTTTTTCAAGATCAACTTTTCACGTTTTGGCTCATAACTCCTGTTTCTGATAAGATAAAGACTTCAAACCTTCGCCATTCGATGGAGCTTGAAATTTCCTTTCCAACGGTATGCAAATGATTTCTGTAGCTCATCAGGAACCGGAGATATGATCACTTATGATCATAACCGCGTAAGTTTCCTTCGGCATTATCATAATTGATCATATCTCCGGTTCCTGATGAGCTACAGAAATCGTTTGCATACCGTTGGAAAGGGAATTTCAAGCCCCATCGAATGGCGAAGGTTTGAAGTCTTTATCTTATCAGAAAAAGGAGTTATGAGCCAAAACGTGAAAAGTCAATCTTGAAAAACTTTTTCTTGCGTGTTTTTTGAAAAACGAAATTGGTGTGGCGCGCATTTTTTTGCGCATACCACGCTAGTGTCTCCCATGACTATGCAGGTAACAACACCACTAGTATATAACAAGTAATATAACAAGTGCGTGTTCAATTCAGGTACGGCAGCTCGAGTATTTCCCACTTAAGAACATGTTTGAGATAACAACGCTGAACTGGAGAGGAGCTCCCGTGGTAGATCGAGCTAAACTGGGGGATGTACTTTATAGGGATACCAATGAACGACAAAATAGTGAGTTTCATCATGAGACAAAATAGTGAGTTTGAGAGACCATGATTTATGACACAAAATAGTGAGTTTGAAAGGATTTAGGAGATAAAATTGTGAGACTAAAACATGGAAATTGGAATCAGATGTACAATGATATCATCATGTACATTTGGGCCATTATACAACATTGACAACAAATCGTGATTCAATATTCCCATTTAATTTCCATTTAATTTCCAGGGTTGATTCTGCAAGTAATGGACAGGGATTTTGTTATACAAAAAGATAAGGGTGTTTTGCCGAATGAAGAGACTCTATACAAGCTGACGGGACGAAGAAGTTGAATTTATATTTGTTACGAAAGTTTTGTAATAATTTTGTTTTCCGTGATTTTGGGGGCAAAACTATTTAGTAGTTTCATTACATTACAAATTTCAATGATGAATTTAACACTAATCCCATTTTCTATGTTAGTCACCATGGTTACAGTCCGGGGTAAACAGCGAAACAATCGACGTGGCAGGATCACCAAGACAACAGCGGGGAAAAGCCGGAAAAAGGACTACCAAAAAAAGCACAAAGTTATCATCAAAAATGAGTTAATTCGGAAAAACTGGGACAAATCCAAGACCATGAAAGAGAACTTTGCGGCGCTTGGTCTTGCTTCAGACGTGAACGAGGTTTACCGCACCACCCACCACAAGAGAGCCAAGGATGATGAAGTTGAAGAGGGGGACGTCGCTGAATACCAAGCCATGGTTGAGACAGATGTTGTAAAACAGATGGAATCGGAGTGCAAGAGTGGGGCCGGACCGGTTATCAGACATTACTCTCCCAATGAGTGTGCGCTGTGGGAGGGTCTGGTTAAGGATCATGGGGAGGATTACAAGGCGATGGCAAGGGATAAGAGGAACACTCTCCAGCATACACCGAAACAGATAAAGAGGAAGATTGAGGGGTATTTGAAGTTTAAAAGTGCAGAAGGGAGGACCAAAATGGGCTGTGTCGGGTGATCTCGCAGGGACCATGTTTTTATTCTTTAGAGTGTGTGTTTCGCAGCAGTTTAACCAGTGACTAAATTATTATTTTATTCAAACCAGCAACTCACGTGTTTTATGTTTGATTTTCGACAATCCTCCCTGGCCCCCTTATCCTTCTGTATGGCGGCGGCAGACCCCGATTTGCGCTCAGAGGGGGGTCTGCGGCGCCAGACGGTTATCCTTCAAGTTAAGTCCCAGACGGGCTTCCCTGATTGACGAATACCCCTTCCTTTGCCAACCTCTTCGTTTTTCCCCAACTTCCTCATTAAATGATTATAACCCCTCTCTTTCAACAGTTTTCGAGAACTATAATCATGACGATGGTGTATTGCAAGTTGAGGGCTGCTGATGGACTCAGGGAGATCCTGAGACGGCGCTGTCTCTTCAGATCTCTCTCAGTCAGTGCTCAGAACTCCGGACCAGCACAACCTGCTCAACCAAGACAAACAGCAGCTAAATCGTTAGGTAATTGGACAATGACTTAAACAAAGCGTACTTCAAAATCAAAATGAAACGGTAGAATATGGGAATCATCTTTAAAAACAGTTTCGTCCTTGCAGGTAAAAAGTCGGTAACTTTATACGAGAGGGACGACCCTTCGAGGAAGTTTTTCTTTAGAATGTTCTTTATTCCCGCCCCTCTGGCCCTTTTACCAAAGGTAATTTCTCTTTCTCACATTATATCATGTCCCCCAAACTCGCCCCGTACTTCTTTTTTTTCATGATACACTTGATTGATGCCATTATTTCGTTACATTTATTTCCTCCACATTATCAATCACTCCATGACTTCCCTGGTGAACCTGCTGTTTCTACTTCTGCTCTTTATCTCCATCGGTATCTACTATACCTCTTTCTCTGTCCCATCTCTAGACTCTACCCCCACTACTCCCCCAGTCCGTTCATCGGTCTCTACCCCTTACATGGCTCCCCATCTCTACCCCACTACTCCCTCAGTTTATTCCCTGGTACTATGACATTATTAATGTGACAATGTCAAAGAGTGGAGCGGGACTGTTCTGGTTCACCTTCGGAACGCCCTTTCTTGTGTACGCTGGGCTCTATGCGTTTACAGTTATCAGCGCACTTAGGTACATTTTGTGAGGAAAAGTAAATGAGATTGCTGTACTAAGTCTAAGATAAAAAACGATTATAATTTATAGGTATAGCACGCTATAGCGGTAGTAGTACTTTAAATGTCGGTATATCTTACGAAACTGGTTTATTATTAGCTTCTTGAATTGAAGGTTTACTCTTTCTTAGGTCACCCCGAAAGGTTGAGCTAGTCAAGACGCCAGAGGAGGGTTTGAGATTGCGGATGCATGTCATGTCCTGGCCAGGAAGGTTGACTACAAAAGATCTGGATCCAGGCGCCATGTTCCTCGCTGTGGACAACAAAAGTAAGTTGTGTCTTGAGAGCCGCACAAAATTAAGTTGTGACAAAGCGGCCCGGCTCGGACAAAGTATTATAATTCATTGATCCAATTAGTATCTTTGAGTGGGCAGCTTTTTGTATCCTCGCTCTAGCGTCGTTAGCCGTTTCCACTTCTCGTCATGATAAAGCAGTTCGTATTTTGGTCGGAGTTCATTGAATTACCACTCTCTCTCCTTCAGAAATCTGCAGTCTGGGACACAATCTTCTTTTTTGGAACTACACGTGGGATAAGAAGTATGGGAAGATAAAAAATGCCCACATTCTGACCAAGATAGTTGGCTCGGAGCCAAGGAACAAGAAAAAGGGCGAATAAAACAATCAGCTCTGTGTACGAACTTTTGGGGTTTTTCGATTTGTTATGTAAATTATTGACTTTCATATTCATTCGACATGCAAAATGCAGTATTAAAGAATGTTAACGGAAGGACAAGGTACCAAAATATAAAATTCTAACGACCCATCTTCCCCAGTCATGATTTGTCTCCGAGTTCTCCGGGAATCATCCTATCGTGTTGCAGGCCATTTCACCCGTCGCTTGCTCTCCTCTGAGGCCTACCACAAGGCGAACAGAGTGACACTTTACACAGTGTCGTGTGACCTCGGTCGGTGGTATTCTGTTATAGGGATTTGTGCCACTGGAGTCGCTGCATCAGGGATTGTGATTGGTCAAAAGCTCATATCATGTTAGTACGATATAACAATGTGCAAAAGCTGTCTGGCGGCGCCCACCCGATCTGAGCGCACTTTCACACAATTTGAAAAACAAAACGGCTTAGGCGGCGCCAGACAGCAGAAAAATATGTACAGTCGGACCCCGATTTAACGGCACCCTCGGGGGAAAGGATTTTGTCCGTTAAATCGGGGTGTCCGCTAAATCGGGGTCAAATAATGTTAATTTTCCAAATCGGGGGAAGATTATGCTGCCGTTAAATCGGGGTGCCGCTAAATCGGGGGCCGTTAAATCGGGGTCCGACTGTACTTGGAATCACATTTTTATTTTCATATTCTACATTTCTATCGCCAACACGTATCTCCCAGTGTATGATACTGGTGACGTGAGACTCCGTTGGGGATTTATTGGAGTTGCCACTGTGGCCATCGTAATGCTGAACATCATGGCTAGAAGGTACGAACTAGTCATCAATATCATTTTCAAAAGATAATGACTCATCATCTTTTAAAGATGATAGTAATCACATAATCATGTGTCGATGTCCCTCCTGCGCTGTACTCTCTCGTCATTTCGTGCACGCTACGTCTTTTGTTAGGGATGGGGATGTTCGGGATGGGGGCGTACGTGCCTTGCCCAACACTTGGTGGCGCCGTCACCTCTCTTACAACGGGCGAGTTGTAAGGGTGACCGTGTCACCAAGCCCAACACTAACACGGTCGCTTGTAGTGGGAAAACGGTAATGGAAAACGAAAGATACAGTAAGACGACGCGCAACCGTGACCAATCAGGGAGCTAGTACGTGCTGACACATGAACTTTTTGCCACACGTTATGCACCGTGCGCGGCTCCTTACTGTATTTTCATTACGGTAATTTGACTACAAGCAGCACTGTAACAATTTAATTATCCCGCAGGTTAGTGTTAAGTCTACACTACAGCAAATCAAGGCAGATGCTGCAGCTGCGAAGATTGGGGGTTCTGGGATTCAACAACGTTAGAGAAATGAAACCGGGGACAGCTAAAATTGTATTTAACTCAAAAAGTAAGTCACATTATACTGCAAAGTTGTGGAATTGTATATGTATGCTTACACTCCGTCTTTTATATTGACCCGTTCGTCTTCCACACAACTTAGCCTGTTACTTCCACAAAATGTTTTGTATTTAAATTCCTCCTTTCAGGTAACCAATTGGAAGTGTCACACGAATCTCTGGGTAGCTCTCCAAGTATAATATTTGTGAACTGGGGTACTGTTGAGAACGAACAAGCTTATCATAAACTGTTTGCTATTGTGGACGAGAAGTGAAAATTAGGGATTTTGTATACTTTTGTGTGAGTTGAAATATGATTCGAGCTTTTGGTGATTTTGCAATTTGCAAGAAAATTTTTACCCCAATTTTTTCATGTCATTGTTTTAATAATCTCCACTCTAGCTCCTATATATTTTACAGCCCATGTCAAAAAGAAAGCAGCCCGCCAGATCAGCCAAATCCAATGGCACTGTCAATGAAGTGCTCGAGATGGACGCTAAAGAGGTTGAATCTGTTGTCCCGAGGCCCTTTATAAAAACTGAACCCATCATAGTTAACCTCCCAATGGTGAAAATGGAACCGTTAGATGGGGGATTTCTGGACAGCTCCTTTTCTCGGATGATATGCCGTTGTGAATGGTGCGGACATCAAAACATGGGACCTCGGGGTGTGGAGATAGCCGTCCAAACTGAGCCAACTATAACTCTTGAAGAGGAAACCCAGACCGTGAAAGTGGCTGCTGATTTGGAGTTCTTAGAAAGGCCCTCAGACGTTGAAATCATAGATGAGAAGCCCCAAATTGAGAATTCAGAAAAGCCGCCAGAAGTTAACTACAGTGAAGAAATGCCAGAGATTTGCGATGGTGAAGAAGAAAAGCCAGTGATTGAGGAATTGAATTCTAAAACTTCTGAGATAATCTTACCTCTGGCACCTCCATCCTTCCCACAAAAAGGTAATAACGGTCAAGAAGTATTTCAAATTAGTTGTGTGTGTGTGTTTTATTTTCCTCTTCTTTCGTAACACTGTTTTATTTTCAGGGAAAGTCAATGTGCGTTTCTCAGGGAAAGACTCTCAGAAGAAAGCCAACTTGATCCAGGAAAAGAAGAATGTGGTCCAAAAGAAGGAGAATGTGATCCAGAAGGAGAGTGTGATCCAGGAAAAGAAGAATGTGCTACCATCTACAAAACGGATCAGGAGCCACCAGGACTGCGCTACTAAAGCCAAGCAAGGGAATGAGATATCCTGTTCCTCCTCGAGTTATATAAATCCTGTGGGGAAACATAGAGAGAACTACCGTATAGATGTGCTCGTGCCTTGTGCTGTTGCACCACCCCCGCGCCCCCCAACAATACAACTCGTGCCAAGAAGGAGGGTCTCTGATGATGGAAGGATCCACAAATGTGATGAGTGTGGAGCGAGATTTGCTTACCCGAGTACCTTGGTTTATCATAAGAAGATCCATACGGGGGAACGAGGTGAATCAGAATACGAGAGCAGGAATAATTGGAGAAAGAGAAAGAAAAATGAAAGAGAGATGAGTAAGACAGAAAGAAATCAGAGAACTTATTCCCAACAGACTGAGTACATGTGAAGAACCACAGTTATCATAAACCGTTTTTAAATCCTGTTTCTATCAAATCATGTTTTATAATCATTATTGACATTGTATTAAATCCAAGTACATTATATTTCTATTTTACATTAATTTATTCAATTTCCTGTCCGAATTTGTTGATGTCAACCATGGTCCAGCTGTAGACCTAAAGAATCTATCTATCTAGAATCTAGAAGAATCTAGTATACATAATATATGATTTCTAGATCACATGTTACAAAACCTGATAGTTCGTTACCGGAATATCCTTCAATCACGATGTCATAACCTCTCCATTGTTCCAGCAAGACGGTGGTTGTCTAGCACTACAAAACAAGGTAGACAATAATTCCTCTAACTATAAATACCATTTCTAGCTATGATGATTTTTGTCATATACCCCTTTTTGTCATATACCCCTTTTTGTCATATACCCCTTTTTGTCATATACCCCTTTCTTCCAATTCGTAATATATACCTAGTCTCTGCCTTAACTAAAACCAAGATTACTTCCCCAATAACTAAATACTGTTTACTACTACTGCTACCAAGATTACTTCCCCAATAACTAAATACTGTTTACTTCCACAATATAACTTTACTACTACTGCAGGGGTTTCCAAATATGGTATTGTGGTGTACGATAATGGGGGAAGTCTAAACCAGGCCAGAATGGCTCGCATCGGGGCTCTCTTTATGGTCTTTACTACACCCATCTGTCTGATTGCTGGATATGTTGATACTATTTTGAGTAATCCAAATGAAGAGGATCCTTCTATGAAGGTTAGTGTTGCTAGGTGACATGGTGGTGTTGTGTTGCTTTGCGGGTCTGAGTTGAACTGAATACTCCGAGTTAGCTATATAAAATCAAAGCAAGCTCTACCACAATATGTTTCAAAATGTGTTTCAATATCATCGTGTTTCAGGAAATGATGAGGTGGACACTCATCACTCTTACCCTGACAACTGTTGCCGTGAAGTTTAGTCAGAATACCTGTAGGAAGACACTTACAACCCTCTACTTCAACAAAGCTGAGGGAAAGATCTATCTGGATGCGTTTAGGGGCTGGTTTTGTAAGCCTAAAATGTATGGCCCCTACACTCCCTCTATTGGTTAGTTTGTAAACCTAAACTGTATGGCCCCTATTCTCCCTCTATTGGTTAGTTTGTAAACCTAAACTGTATGGCCCCTACTCTCCCTCTATTGGTTAGTTTGTAAACCTAAAATGTATGGCCCCTACTCTCCCTCTATTGGTTAGTTTGTAAACCTAAAATGTATGGCCCCTACTCTCCCTCTATTGGTTAGTTTGTAAACCTAAAATGTATGGCCCCTACTCTCCCTCTATTGGTTAGTTTGTAAACCTAAAATGTATGGCCCCTACTCTCCCTCTATTGGTTAGTTTGTAAACCTAAACTGTATGGCCCCTACACTCCCTCTATTGGTTAGTTTGTAAACCTAAAATGTATGGCCCCTACACTCCTTCTATTGGTTAGTTTGTAAATCTAAAATGTATGGCCCCTACTCTCCCTCTATTGGTTAGTTTGTAAACCTAAAATGTATGGCCCCTACACTCCTTCTATTGGTTAGTTTGTAAACCTAAAATGTATGGCCCCTACTCTCCCTCTATTGGTTAGTTTGTAAACCTAAAATGTATGGCCCCTACTCTCCCTCTATTGGTTAGTTTGTAAACCTAAAATGTATGGCCCCTACTCTCCCTCTATTGGTTAGTTTGTAAACCTAAAATGTATGGCCCCTACTCTCCCTCTATTGGTTAGTTTGTAAATCTAAACTGTATGGCCCCTACACTCCCTCTATTGGTTAGTTTGTAAACCTAAAATGTATGGCCCCTACTCTCCCTCTATTGGTTAGTTTGTAAACCTAAAATGTATGGCCCCTACACACCCTCTATTGGTTAGTTTGTAAACCTAAAATGTATGGCCCCTACTATCCCTTGTTGTTGGCAATGATCACCAATTTTTTGTCGTGATAAATTATGTTTCCTCGGTCCCCAGTCCCCTTCCAGTGGATGGCATCCACCACATTCCCATCCATCACATAATTCAGCCGGACCCCCATTTACTGGGTTGCTCAAGGAAAAGGGTTTTGCCCAGTAAATCTGGGTTCAACTGTATCCACCTCTGATTCTGAATTATTACTTTCTATCTATTTCAGCATACAGAACGTTAGAAACTCGGAGAGAGGGAAATGGTTTTCGCACTTACAGTAAGTTAAAAACAGAGCCATCTCCAAACAACATTTATGTTATAATCATGTTTTACAAACGTCAAACAGTTATCTATATAAATCGTTATCAAAACATCAAAAACTTTTTTTTTCAGATCAGCTAATTTTCGAGCCACATGTCATGTCGGCCCGGTTTCTCTCTCAAGAGGAAGTTTATGAACACAAAATCAATAAAAACATTGAAGTTGAGGCATCGGACATGGGAAACAAGAGCTTTGAAATCAGGGAGGAGTTGATCACGGAATACACACTGTGGAGAAAGTTGTTCAAGATAAAAGAAGAGGAAAGTAATGATAAGGAGGCCGAGGGGAAGGCTAAGAGAAAGATATATGATTGAGGTTTTTCGTACTATTTTGTAAGATATGAATCGAGAGTTTTCAGTCATCAATTTTTATCCCAATTCGCCCCCGAACCCCCAAACAGTACCTAATTAGTCCACTGCTACAGAATACAGACCATCAACCTTTTCCAATTTCCCCCAACAATCGCACCACAACTCTGCAATTTAAGAGTCCAAACTCTCTACACTTCTTGGGTCTCAAAAACACTCCACTCACACTTCTTGTGTCTCGAAAACACTCCACTCACACTTCTTGGGTCTCAAAAACACTCCACTCATTCACACTTCTTGGGTCTCAAAAACACTCCACTCACACTTCTTGGGTCTCAAAAACACTCCACTCACACTTCTTGGGTCTCAAAAACACTCCATTCACACTTCTTGGGTCTCGAAAACACTCCACTCACTAGCACCTTGGTAGTATGCTGCGAAGTTGCTGGGAGGATCCGGTCTAACACTCCACTCCTCCTCTATAGAGCTATTCTCGTCAAACAATACCACCTCCCCTGGTAGATAGTCCGCCCTGAACATGGGAAGAATGGTTTAGAATGTACATTGTGCGAAGTATGGTTTAGAATGTACAACGTGCGATGGTTTACATCTGTATCTGATAAGAGGTTGTCTATTTTGGATATTTGTCACTGCTCTGGATATATATCCTAGTAGTCCTTCACTAAGTACTGATCGATCAGTAGTGAAGGATTATGATGTAAATCTTATGATTGGTATCCAAATTACACGATTAAAGAATGATCAACTCACGTTACAGTTCCTGCGTGAACTCCGGCCCCATCATCATCATCATCCCCCTGGCTAGCTCCACTGACTGCTATCTCCATACTCCCGAAATCTTTACTCCGGATCAGTGCCGCTTTAGCAGCCCTCACCCCTGCCATCACCACACCGTGCTCTATCTTGGTTGGTGGTTGTTTGTCTCCATGGTAACCATGTTTGTCTCCATGGTAACCATGTTTGTCTCCATGGTAACCATGTTTGTCTCCATGGTAACCGTGTGGTGGCAGGTTAGGTAGAGCTATCGCTTCCTCGTAGTGGTTTGTTTCTTTCCTTCGGAAGGTCCCTACCCCGGGCGACCCAGCTGATCCTATCTCCATCTTGGCAGCCCTAATTCTCATCCTCACAAAGAGTCCGGCTACCATGGCAACCACTGCGACAGAAAACAGTCCAAACATTCCACAGATCAGTGTGTTTTGTTGGCAGTACCCACAGTCGTCACCGGTACAGGGTGGCTCCGTGTCACCTGCCACAATGGCGTTGGAATTACCGTCTGATCCGCTGGTGTCGTTGTGACCTGTACCATGACACTCGGTGTAGGTTTCTCCCCCACACTCCAGGATGACGCTGGGAAGAGGACGATAGTGTTATTACAGTTGGACCCCGATTTACCGGGGGGGGGGGGCTGACACTGGGAAGAGGGGAGAGTGTTATTACAGTTGGACCCCGACCCGGGGGGTAGTAAACAGGAGTGTTAATAGTAGTACTAAAAGTAAAAAGTTACTCTTACCCCCCACACTCCAGGATGACGCTGGGAAGAGGGGAGAGTGTTATTACAGTTGGACCCCGATTTACCGGGATCCTCGGGGGAAGCCATTTTGTAAATCGGGGGGTAGTAAACTGGAGTCTGGCAATTATTGTTGATCACCTCAAAGAAACTAAAATAAAAAGTTACTCTTACCGACATCCTTCCAATCCCTCTCCTAATTGTGACCATCCACACACTTCAATTGAAACACTTTCCTCGATACCTAGAGGTTTAGTTGTTGAAATTAGAAAATATCGTTCGGCCAATCACTATCATGGGCCTCAAAGGGTTAAAGCAATAAAACAAACGATGCAAATTGTAGGGAAAAGCCATCAGTGATGGACTGGTTTTCCCTAAAATTTGATGGTCCATCATATTATCCTGATAATTACCGTCGCAGGTACAGCTGTAATGACCATCATCCTCCTTTGATGCAGATTGAATCCACAGAGAACCGTTCTTCAGTATCTCCTAAAGATGATCACATTTACAAGGTTCAAACTGATTATCCATACTGTACCCGGCGCCATTCCGGGGATAAAAACGGAACGAAAGTTTCTACCTCAAAGGCGATAAAGATATAAAATGTTGTTCTTAAAACTGAATCGATCTTACTGCAAAGGATGGTCGTGTTTTCCATTCAATGTCTCCCCTACAACCCTCCCCGCACGAAACCAGGGTCTGGTAACCCTCCGGGACGTAGACCGTGGTTTTTAGGTCTGAGACCACCTTTAGGATTTTAACCACTTTCTTCGCTATAGAGATAATATCGTAATGTTATTTCTTAAAGTGCCTGGGTAAAACACTAAGGAAAAACAGTCGGACCTCAATTTACCGGGATACACGGGGGAAGGCCGTTTCACCCGGTAAATCGAGATCAGGCTGTGTCGCTAAAAATGATTTCGCTGGCACTAGTGGAGATCCTAAACCTATACAATCCCCTTCAGGAACCGACCGAATCAGGAAATACTGGTCCCTGATTGGCTGATAACCAGTCACGTGACCTAAATAACGAGTTCTGATTGGCTGTTTACTTGTTTCGGTCGGTTCCCTAGTCCCCTTATATTTGGTATGATATTACTAAGCTTGTCATCTACCTACCTCCACAGCTGCAGCTATATTCCCCGTCGTCGGACCTTGTCAGCGCTTCAATCAGCAATGATCTATCTGATTGTTGAACCTGTGAGAGATTTCATCTTTTGTACAATTTAGGGTTAGTGTCAGAGTGGTAGACATTCATCCCAGTGTTTAGTTATAATAGCCGGTACAACACCATCCCTATCCTAATCATGCATGTCTCATAAACTGTTGGCCAATCCAATTTTCACTTTTCAGTTATCGGAATGTTTTCAGATAACTACACAATATATTATGTAGTTGTCGGTTGGTAGAAACGCTGTAAGGCCAATGCTCTGACGGCTGACCACAGTTCTCGGGCGAGAGAAATGAGAATAGGGTCAGGCCAATGCTCTGACAATAAAACGCAGATCTGTCAGATTGGGATAAATTGAAAACTTACTGCTGACGGTGGGATAAATTGAAAACTTACTGGTGACGGTAGTATCTCAGAGTGGGATAAATTGAAAACTTACTGCTGACGGTGGTATCTCATCCCACTTGGTCATCATCGTGCAATTATCCATACACTTAATCTCCTTCCTGTCCCCGAGCCGACCCCCGATTTCTTCACGTATGGCCCGACTGCTCTCCCTGGGACACAATGGATCCCTGTCGGCTTCAGTAAAATCCAGTTGTTCCTTGGGGATGTAACAGCTTGCTTTTTCGTAGTTCTTTTTACTAATTACCACGTAACACCACGGACCATACGTTTTCCGGTCCGGGTTGCGGCAGTAGCTGTGGTTTCCAATATCTAATGGGGCGTAATTTGTGATATAGGCAAAGGGAAACATGTACCATGGTTGCCATGGTTACCACATGAATATTTCCTGGCATTGCTCTTCACACTTACCGTACTCCTCACGAAGCTCTTTAGAAAGTTCCCGATTTTCAGCTATAAACGCCGTTATCCAATTAACACATTTATAATTGTTCGTAGCCACACTCGTGCATCCCCTGTACAAAACAGTCCGATCTTCCTCACCACTCCCAAGGACTGCATTCAGACTGACTATAAAAACTAGACAAACTAACAACAACATGGTAAAATAAGGAATAGTGCAGTTGTATTAGGAGCGGGGTATCGGGGGAGGATGACAGCTCTGCTCTGGTGCTACTCAGGGGCTAGTTTTGTAAAACGATACAATAACCCAGTAAAAAGATTCCCCGCCATTGTGTCCCCAGTATATGACTGAATAATATATGTAATGAATGACTTCATATTTTGAATAGCACTGTGGGATGACTTGATATTATAATGAAGATTGGGGACGTGGGATGCCTTGTCAAGATTACACCTTGCATCAAGTAAGTGTTTAGTGTACGCCAGGAACCGACCGAAACTAAGTAAACAACCAATCAGAACACGTTATTTAGGTCACGTGACTGGTTATCAGCCAATCAGGGACCAGTATTTCCTGATTCGGTCGGTTCCTGGTTTAGTGTACGCCCATACTTATTGATCCCTAGCCTACAGCTCACTCAAAGTTTCTCTCTAGCCGCATTCCTCACCATCTAAAATCCCACCAAACTATGATCTAGATTTCCTTCCCATCTCCTTCTGAAGATGATCACCCTTTACGTCCATATATGGTCAATTATTGATATCATATGCCCATATATGGACATGTCACTTTCTGCAGATGGTGGTGAAGTAGAGGGACGTGTTTATACGGTTGACCCAGAATCAGGGACCCTCATCCTGGTCACCCCGACAGACACCCTCTTTATCCCTTCATCTGCCGTTCTGGATATGGCAATTGTTGAAAAACCTGGGTAAGATTTGTTCGACCCTCTCCCCCCCTGGGTTTGTTCGGGCCTGAGAGAGAGCAAAGCATGGTAAATATATTTAATCAGGCAGACAGATTTTCAATTGGGCGTGGTGTGATGCACCTTACACAATATTGTCATCCCAGACATCTTTTACGAGGTGGTGGGTCCTATAAATATAATTTTTATTTCTTTGTACAAGTTGTGAGATCAGTGTCCTTGTGGTATAATAAGATTTTTCCCGGTATATCTGGGTGCCCGGTGTATATATCGGGGTCAAATACCGCTAACTTCCTATATCGGGGGGAATTCATCCTCCCGGTAAATCGGGTTCCGACTGACGACTGTATGCACATTGGTATAGTGAGTCATTGTGTGTGTATACGCTGTACTAGTCCTCCTATAAATCGTCACGTAATGTTAGAAAGAGTTAAAAAATTGATGAGGGGGCATATGTTAGCTGATTGTAATATCTCTTTAGCTTCATGCTCAATAGTCTGAATTGTTAAAACGGCATGTCCCGCAATGAGGGCTCTCCTTTACGGTGGTATACATATATCTTCTTTCTTTACAGTCACTGTGTAAGTGTAAAGCAAGAAGAGAAGTATAACCCTCACTGAAGCATACCACTATCATGGTACATGACCCGGTGTATTGATCAAGTACATTCTGGAACTTTCTAGTTTGAAACTACAGAGACGTATAATATCGGAACAGCGGTTATTTTATCTGTTGTGATCAAGAAAGTTCTATCTGCCGTACAATATGTTTTAACAAGGTCTACACAATTATTGTGTGTCGTAATATTCAAGTGCCGTCGAACCCCGATTTACCAAGTCCCGTCTTACCGGAACCTTGATTTACCGGGAGGATAAACTTCCCCGATATAGGCAATTAACAGTTTTTGACCTCGATATACCGGGTACCCCGATTATACCGGGCAAAACCCTTTCCCCCGAGCATCCCGATAAACCGGGGTCCGACTGCACAATATAAATGTTTACAGGTTTGATTGCCTACAGGAGATAGACAAGGCCTACTTTCCTTCGATGGTAGATAAAATTGAAACTAGAGATTGGGATCAAGTTAGAAAGGATCTACTAGATCATTTTACTAAACACAGGATACCCATTGAGGTTTGTTGAACTACACATTCAAACTTGCCTTCTTCGACCCTCTCTCTCTCTGCACCCTGGGAGTTGGGTACGGTGTCCCCTCTCTTCTTGGGAATCCCGAATTAAACGTAGCGCGCGAGACAACATAAGAGAGAGACAGCGCAGGACGATAGAAGAAAGAGGGGATATCATACCCAACCCTGGGAGAGGGTTATAAAAAAGTCAAGCCTTCTGTTAAATTAAGGTTACGGTGATTCATAATTAACACAAGTTATATCCACACAGGCCGCAGATACCTCTGGAGGACCTGGGTATCTTTGTATAGCGGGATGTGTCATACTAAAGCCACCCTACAAAGTGTGTTCATCAACCAATGACATTATCTTGGCCCGAGTCCAGAAACTCCTTGATTCATTCCATAATGAGGTCGGCAGGTAGCACAGAATATAGTTGGGTATCATGGTGTCCTTTCCCTTTTTCAAAAGGTTGTCAGGAGGGATATCTTTGATCTGATAATTGACCTAGCACATGTTGGGTATCATGGTGCCCTCCCTTTCCCTTTTTCAAAAGGTTACCAGGAGTTGCCTTGTTCGTTACCATGCTCCGGGTTTGAACAAAACAAGCCAGGAGGAGGGACATCTTTGATTTAGTAATAACTAGTAGGCCCGTTCGCCCTACGGGCGAATTTCGGAGAAATGGTAGCTTGATTAGGGAACGCTGACATCACCTGCACCATCCGTTCCTAGCCTATCTCTCACTTTCTCCCTACCCATGTTGTTGTACGCTCTGGGCTTCCTGACAATGTCAAGGTGCGAATTTAAGAGATCAATGTCAGGGAGGTGCAGTGCTGTTCCAGAAACTCATCACGTGAAAACTTGGCCGCTAAGCTATGTAGCCGATTCGGAGATTTCTATATTCGACTGGAGTAATCACCCTTGGTCGATGTTGGGTAAAGCTATCAGTAGTCGTTGATTGGCTCGCTTGAACACGTTGGCGTAATCTGTCATGATCTCTAGCCTGCTCCCTGACAGCAGCAGTTTTCCTGGACCCAGATGACCGTTGCCGAATAGCGCTTGGGGTTGAAGAGTTAGACATCAGGACAAAAGTAAAAGAATGCACGTGCAGAATTGAATTTCCCTTAGTACCCAAAACTGCAACTGGGAGTGAGGTTTCTAAGTTGCTCTAATAATTGCACGTGCAGGTGTAGTTGCTAGGTGATGTAGCACTGACAATTTGAATAGTAAGTAGTATGATTGACCTAGCACAATTATATATTGATATTGTTTATGACAGCGTTTTTATCTATTTATTGTTTTTGTTTAGCACAATTAGTTTTTACTCTGATGGATCAATTCACCCTCAAATTCTCCACTTCCCGCTAAAACACCCATATATCTCCACTACCCCCGCTAAACCACCAACACATTTATATCTCCACTTCGGCACTCCCCCCCCCCCCCTCTAAAACACACTCAAATTCTCCACTTCCCCCGCTAAAACACCCTCAAATTCCCCACTTCCCCCCCTAAAACAACCATATATCTCCACTTGATCCCCCTAAAACACCCATAATTCTCCACTTGATCCCCCCAAAACACCCATGTGTATTTATAGCCAGGATGTTTAGTTGTAACCAGCCATGTGTATTTATAGCCAGGATGTTTAGTTGTAACCAGCCATGTGTATTTATAGCCAGGATGTTTAGTTGTAACCCCCCCCCCCCCCGCTAAACCACCCATGTATATTTATAGCCAGAATGTTTAGTTGTAACCCCCCCCCCCCCCCCCGCTAAACCACCCATGTGTATTTATAGCCAGGATGTTTAGTTGTAACCCCCCCCCCCCCCCCCCCGCTAAACCACCCATGTATATTTATAGCTAGGATGTTTAGTTGTAACCATGTGTATTTATAGCCAGGATGTTTAGTTGTAACCCCCCCAAAACCACCCATATATAATATCTCCACCCCCCCCCCCTAAAACACCCTCAAATTCTCCACTTGATCCCGCTAAAACACCCCTATCCATCCTCAAATTTATAGCCAGGATGTTTAGTTGTAACCCCCCCCCCCCCCCGCTAATACACCCATGTGTATTTATAGCCAGGATGTTTAGTTGTAACCCCCCCCCCTAAACCACCCGTGTGTATTTATAGCCAGGATGTTTAGTTGTAACCCCCCCCCTAAACCACCCGTGTGTATTTATAGCCAGGATGTTTAGTTGTAACCCCCCCCCCCCCGGTAAAACACTCATGTGTATTTATAGCCAGGATGTTTAGTTGTAACCCCCCCCCCCCCCCCCGCTAAAACACCCCTATATTTATAGCCAGGATGTTTAGTTGTAACCCCCCCCCCCCCCGGTAAAACACTCATGTGTATTTATAGCCAGGATGTTTAGTTGTAACCCCCCCCCCCCGCTAAAACACCCCTATATTTATAGCCAGGATGTTTAGTTGTAACCCCCCCCCCCCCCCCCCCGGTAAAACACCCATGTGTATTTATAGCCAGGATGTTTAGTTGTAACCACCCCCCCCCGCTAAAACACCCCTATATTTATAGCCAGGATGTTTAGTTGTAACCACCCATGTGTATTTATAGCCAGGATGTTTAGTTGTAACCAGCAGTCCAACCCAAATGACGAATCAGTACTCAGGTCCTCATTACGCTCCCCCATATTACTTCCTATTGGTGATAATAACAGCGGATGCAAAGTTATCGACCTGAACTTTCACGGAGCTACCGTCCATGTGAGTTAAATTTAACTAAATGTGCTTTTCATCAGTTTAGTTTTTCTTTGGGGTTTAAACACCTTAAATACAACTCAACCTAGACCTAATTTATTACACTAATCCTGCTACTAGCTACAGTTGAATTTTCTATATCCCCTTCAGATTAAAGAAGTTTCATTTGTTAACAACTACTCTGCATTCGTGACTATAAAGTTCCGGAAACGCTCTCTTGCTGGGTTTCCTGGTAAGATATATCACAGAGAAATGTACATGTCCTTCAATCGATCTTTTTGAGTTCTACCAGCTTTTAAGCATCCCAAATATGACCCAAAGGAGTAATGACCCAACCCTGTGACCCCCCCCCCCCCCCCGACCGAACTTACCCTACCGCTACACCCCCCCCCCCCCTGCCCCCTAACTTGACCCTCCATCCTACCCGGCTTGACACCCCACCGCGACCCCCCGCCCACAACTTATTCCCTAACCGCTGACCCCCCAACCCCCCCTATCCCGCCCCCTGATCCCCACCCCCTTACTTTACCTCAACCGGCTGAACCCCCCCCCATCTACCCCCCCCGCGGCCCACCTGACCCTCTATCACCCTCACCCCCGAGCCCCCAAACGAACTTCCTCCACCCCCACCCCGCCCCCCCCCCTTAATATCCCCTAACGCGACCCCCCCCCCCGCCTGATTCCTGACCTTTCACCAACCTGACACCTCACCACTTAACTGCGGGACCCTGAATTCCTGAATTTTACGACTGCTGCACCATCATTGGTACCACTCCGCCCCCCGGACCCCTGACATTTATCTTCCTGACCTTGTAACACCCCCGCACCCGTTTGCTGATTCTAGAATTGTTCACTAACTCTTAATCTCCATGCTCCCACCACACGCAACCCCCCCCCTTAATAGTTACTACTATGTATCCTAAGGACTCCCCAATACGAGGTCATACGCATATTGGTACCAAGAAACTCACTGACGTGTTAATGGGGACAACGTTGATCGACTGGTTCCCTATTGTACAACTTCCTACACACATCTTGGAATCCTTTGGATTTGGGATTTGTCCTGAGTACGACGGGCAATACGTCCCTGGAGTATTCAAACCTGTTGTTTCATCTTTGGTCTATCTTTTTGTCTAATCGGTCCTGTCTCTCTTGTTCTGACTTATAAAGACCTTGTTTACGTAGTTCTCGTATCAATACTATCTATCAGGATTATCTTTCTGGGTTCTTTATTTTTCCCCCTCATGATTCTGCCCGAGGTGCTGACAAGTTTTATCGTACGCCATCCTATGAAACTATTGAAATTTGAATGTTACAGTCGGGCAGAACCGGTGAGTGGAGAGGAGTTCCAACCTTCGTAGAAGTTACAAACCAGTTCGATCTATCTCTCTGTCCCTCTCCCTCTGTCTCTCTATCCACCAAAAGTAGTATGCACTGCTTGCGACCTCTCATTTTTGCAAAATTTACTAAAAGTTAGGGAGGGTTCTCCCCTTTTTTGTATTTTTTTAATTGACATTTTCAGTGCGGTCGACCGGTACTGTACTTAATATCAATGGGGTGCAGGTCCCCACCATTATATAAGAAGCTCATCAAGTGACATGGACAGTAGATCAAGAACCTAAAGTACAATGACTCTTGGAATGTTTACACGCCCATACTGACATACTGCATACAGTCAGCCTTGATATGTAGACGTGCCAGTTGCTTATTGCTTAAATTGCTCGCTTATTGCTTAAATTGCTCGTGTAGGTCCTGCAGTACCCACTAGACGAGACTTCGGAATTATTACATATAAGTATGTAATATAATAGCTGGGTATGATACCTCCGCCATCAGCCCCGAAGGGCAATCTTACTACAACACAGCAACCTTTATATCACCCATCTCGGATAGAAACTTTCCTTGTGTTCTGATATGTGCATAATATTCTATGTGGACGCTGGTAAATAAACAATATAATGCTCTCTCGATCTATCTCTCTGTCCCTCTCCCTCTGTCTCTCTGTCCACCAAAAGTAGTATGCACTGCTTGCGACCTCTTATTTTTGCAAAATTTACTAAAAGTTAGGGAGGGTTCTCCCCTTTTTTGTATATTTTTAGTTAGACCTTTACAGGTTGGAAAACCTGGAGTTATAGTCGTTCAGACTCTGCTGCATCTGTGTGCGGGAAGTCAATGACTTACCCGCCTTTGGCTCAATACAATGTGGATACGAACATCCTGTACATTACTGTACGTTTAGACTTGGCTGGCGCCTCTTCATCTGCCCCGAAGGGCAATCTTACTAGAACTCAGCAAGCTTTATATCACACATCTCGGATAGAAACTTTCCTTGTGTTCTAGTAAGAGCAACATTTAAAGAGATGTAGAGAGGTGATGGTTAATGAAATGCATTATGTACGGCAGGGTTATAAAATATTTAATATTTTGCTTTCTAGCTCTCTCTCTATTTGACGTCACAGGTACATGTCCACATTTTCAATCGAATACATATATTACACTTCCTTGTCTACTACTGCATTCTATCCCCCATTCTCTCTCTGCATACTAAAACCATTCTCTCTCTCTGCATTCTATATAACCATTCTTTCTCTATATCATGTGAGATGTATATAATCTCATTTTATATTTTCTCTCTCTCTCTCTCTCTCTCTCTCTCTCTCTCTCTCTCTCTCTCTCTCTCTCTCTCTCTCTCTATCTCTCTCTCTCTCTCTCTCTCGTCTCTCTCTCTCTCTCTCTCATCTCTCTCTCTCTCCCCTTTTTTCTCCCCTACCTCTTCTTCCCTTCCCCCCTTTGCCCCTTCCCCTTTCCCCTCTCTTCTCCCTCTCTCCTCTCTCCCCTTTTCCCCCTCGCTCTTCGTCAAGAAAACCTTTTACGCCAGTGCGACCTTTTATTTTAAAAATTTTTGGCAAAAGGTGGGGAGAGTCCCCCCTTTTTATTTTTTGTTTAATTTTCGGGCTTAAAGCCCTTTAAACCGTTTAAGTCATGGGTCATTTCATAAAAGGTGCTCGAGAAAGTCGGGAGGTACCCACCAAGTACCCACCAGACGAGACTTTGAAATTCTTATACTTTAAGTACAAGTACCACGGTACTGGAAATTATTTTGGGGGCCCCCCCTCCCCCCGAAGGGCAATTTATATAACACGCAACCTTTATACCCATCTGGGAAAACAGAAATTTCCCTTGGTTTTGATGGGCAAAATTTCTTTGGCCCCTGATAAATTTTATGCATTCCACCCACTTCTCTTCCCCCCCTAGTGATTTTCTCCCCCCCCCCCCCCCCCCCTCAATAACAAATTATTCCCATGTCCCTCTTAAATAACCTTTTATTCCCAGGACCCACACCCCGCCCAAAAGCAAGACAGAGGCCCAATTATCACTAAAAAACGAAAAAAAGGGATCTTTTCCCAATACCTTAACATCCTCCTTACCCCCAAAAACCCCCTCCTTCCGATTTTTACCCGGCTCTCCATCCCCGCTGACTGCCCGGGCCCTGGGGGGGTTTATGAGGGGTTTTTTGTTAGAGATCAACACCGGGCCCTAAAATTAATAGGAAAGGGGGGGGAGGGGAGGGAAGGGGAAGGCGGGGAAAGGGAAGGAGGGAGGAGGGATAAAGGAAGGAGAGGTGGAGAGGGGGAGGGAAGGGAGGGGGGAGTGGGAGGGAGGAGAAACAAAAGGGAAGAGAGAAGAGGGGGGGGTTTAAAAGGGGGAGGGGAGAGAGAGTATTGGGGGGATGGAGAAAAAAGGAAAAAAAAAAGGGGAACCGAGGGGGAGAGTCAAAAAATGAAAGAATAAGGGGAAAGGGGAGGGGGGGAGGGGGGGGAGGGTGGGGGGGAGGGGGAGAGAAGACCCCGGGAAGGAACGGGAAAGAGGAGAGGAGGGGGAAAGGGGGGCGAAAAAAGGGGGGAAAGAAAGGGAAGGGTGGGGGCCCCCCCTAAAGGGGAAAATGGGGCTTTAAACGGCTACCATACTCCCCCCTCCTCTTTCTTGTTTCAGCTTTCAGCGAATTGTTTGTTTTGCCTTTCCCTCTCGATGTCTAGTGCTTCAAAATTATACACGCATTGAATGTTACACTGTACACGATTGTACGTTTCAACACATTGATATGTCCCCAAACTGAAAGCCAATGATCTTTGTAGACAAGTTACTTTTTAGAAATGTATACACCGAACATTTACAGGGGGTTCTTTGGGGAAAATTTTTTAATATCAATTTTAAAGTCTTTCACATTTTGGGGTTTTTTAAAATAATTTTCCTGTTTTGAAATTTTTAAAATTTTTTTCCCATTTTTTTTTTTTTTTCCCCATTTTTCACCCCAAAAAAAGGGGCAAAAAAGTGGCTTGCGATCCTTAGTGGCTCAAACCCTTTTTGGGGTGAAAAACTCCAGATTCTGTAGATAATTACCCAAACAATAACGGGAATATGATTATAGCGATATTTGATATAAAGACCCAATTTTTTACTTACAAAACCTATTTGCACGAAAACAACCCCTGCGCACTGCAAAAAACGCAAAAAAAAAGGTCACAAAAGTGGGTTTCGACCTTTTTGGCTCAAAACCCTTTGGGCTGAAACCGGATATTAGAGAATTACCCAAAGAAAAACGGAAATTTATTCATGGGGCATTTTATTCCCACTTAACCCCCCAAATTTTACACGTAAAAATAAACCAAACCCATTCCCCCAAATTTTTAGACAATGTATCAAAAAATAGTTAGGGATGGCCAATATTGAATTCAAAATTCTACGGATTTTCACCCGGCCATTTCATCTTTCGGTCGATCCTCCAGACGAAGCAATCACACAAACACTTCACCTCGAAGAGAGATACCTCTTTTTTGAGAGATACCTCTCTTTTTTCTGAGAGAGAGATAGAGAGATATCGTGTTCCAACAGCTTGTACTACTACTACGTGTATATTATCTGGGCAGTGGGCGTCTGTGTTAAGACTAGTTGACACTACCTCTACGTGTACTTCTCTGCGGCAGTGCGTCGCACCGTCGTACGCTCTCACTCGATCGGCTTCCTCAACGTCTACTTGCGTCTCTCGATCTCTCTCTCTCGGGTCTCACCTCTCTCCTCTCCCGGTCGTCTCATCCCTCCCTCGCTCTCTCGCTCGTCATTCCGTCTGGTTCCTATCTCGCTCCTCTATCTCAGCTCTATCTCTCTCTCTCTGCTTTAGGTCTTCCCCGTCCTATCACGACCTCACGTTTCTTTTATTTCCACATCTCTCATACAAACACTCACATTTCTTTGTTTCCTAACCAGCAGCTGTTGTAGGTGCTCCTTCATAAAAACAACCATCGCGGCCGAGTTATTATCTTTGTGTGTTCTCCACTTTAATAGTTCACCTTCATGTAACGTACCTACTATCAGATATTATATCTTCCGTCATCGATTACAGGGGAGATAGATACTTAGAGAGGGAGAAAGAGATAGACAGAGAGAGAGCTATCTTCTTTTCTTTATTGTCTACAACTCAACATTCACTGCTGTGTTGTTACGTGATGTGTGTACTATACTGTTAATTTTACTTGATCTGATAAACTCAAAGTACAGTGTATACTAACCTAAAGTATACTAACCTAAAGCTAATATTCTAATCACCACTTCTGACTGCTAATGTCTAAATTATTATTATATATACACTGCCATTTCTCTTGTGACTATTTTAGAGACCGAGTGTAAATATAGTGAGACTCTACAAGATCCACCTGCAGTGTGAAGTGTGTGTGAGAGCCTCATTTTATTTTCATCACATGTCATGTTCTATAGTCCTCCCCCTTTGTTCTCTCTGTGTTATAGTGCTTCAGTCTGCCGATATAATACCAGACTACTAAATTTCAAGCCCTGTGTGTTTTTATATTGTGTACAGAGTTTATATTATTTATTTGTGTGTTTATATCTGTATATATTATCAGTTTAGAAGAAGTATAACTTTTTCAACTCGTCGTTTTGTGTTTTCCCTCTTTATCGTGTAACCTCTACCTTACCTTTGCTCAACAACAAGTTCATAATACCTCAGTCCTATCTCAGTCCCATGTTACGACAACACTGTCTCAATTCTATTTTCTTCTCTCACTCTCCGTCATTTCCCTTCCTATTCACATCTTAACAACTCTCTGTCATATGATCCTCTCTCTTTTCACTCTTTCTTTTCACACACAATCTTCTCTCTTTCTCTCTCTTTCTCTCTCTCTCTCTCTCTCTCTCTCTCTCTCTCTCTCTCACTCTCTCTCTTTCTCTCTCGGCACATGATGGCCAGTGTTCCAGTACACAATTCTTGTTCTCTCTTTCTAACCTTTGTCGCAATCAAAGTACAGAAATTTTTTCTTTCGTTTGCTTTATTTCCCTCTCGAAACGAAATTACGTACTTGTTTTGCAATCACTACCTTTCACCCTGCCCCCCATAGAGGCCATCTTTATACCAACCAGAACGATAACACTAATTAATTCCCCCCCCCCCCCCCCGATTAACTACACAATTAATTGAATCTCTGTATGTTTAATAGCAGAGTTAAATGGCCCAATCCCGTGACTATATTTCCCCCGGCGAGATGGACTGTCTAACATTGATTGACGGGGAACGAAACACTACTTCACAGGTCTGTGTGTGTGTGTGTGTGTGTGTTTGTGTGTGTGTGTGTGTTTGTGTGTGTGTGTGTGATTATAGCGTTCACAGGTATTGCCCTCATTATTCTGTACACCCCCATTCGTACGAAGGGAGTACCTCCTAAATTGTTGTATATTTTCTTCCATAACTTCTTCCCCCTATTTCTGTTGAAGAATATTTGAAGCACATTAACCCCCCTCCCCTATTTCCCAGGTGTATACCCCACTAACACTATCGTCCCCATATATTCCCAGGAATTGGAAAGTATCCAGCACATTCTGTGGATGAATTTCCAAGATTCAGCCCGTTTTACAGCCGCACTATGTAAAGGAGGGGCAGCCGGTAACCCCCTACTTCAGTCCACCTTTCAGCAGTGCGCCATAGCAGTTACTAGACTTTACAAAGGTAACTTTATAACCCATGAATATGTAGTTCTTACTTCAGTTCAGCTCTCCACACAGACCCTTGATTGACTCCAATTTATCTCAAACCAGTACCCATTCTTCTAACCATCCCCTCCTACAGACAGTGTCGATGCGGTGGAGAGAGCGTACGAACTAGGAATGGTTCGAGGGAAACAGAAATGCCGTAGAGACATGGCTTCCTGGTCTAAACGAAGGAAACGGAAAATCAATAGGATCGATTTACTACGTAAGTTCGGATTGTTCTAGGTCCAGCAAAGTTTGGATGTTGTCCCAGTAGTATTGAACCGTTCGTCCCGTAAGAAAGGGCCTGAGCAAGACAACTCAAGTTGTGATAAGTAAAACTCCAGAAGACTTGTTATATTTTAACTGCCGTGTAATAATCCTAATGATCTCTCTCCCATCTCCCCAGGACGATTAGCCAAAAAGCCCTGTGCAGCCCCCTCTTCAAACAGCGATGATACAGACAGTGACGATTTATCTTGTGTTCTCTCCTCCCTCGGTGTCGCCTCGCCAGTAACCAATAACACAGCCAGCACAGAGGGTAGTGGGGGTAGCAGCAGTCCCCGGCCTGGCCCCGCCACACAGCCAGTAGAATCACCACCCACCACCCCACCACATTCAAGCTCTTATAACATGGCCGTGGGGTCGAGGAAACGGAAGGCTGACTCGCTGCTAGATGTGTTTCTGGAGACTGTACACGGTTCAAAACGGAATAGACAATGAAATGATGTTAGATATTGGGAATTGGGATTATAATGCATGGAATGTGGTAGAGAGGAAGTTGTTTGATTTGATGAGAAGGAAAGAGATGGTATACAAAATGATGAGTGATATCAGTGACGTTCTATAAGAAACTAAATAACAGAAAGACTGTATTAATCAATTCTTTTTTCTCAGTGGGAGTGACTATCCGTATTTCAATACACACATTGGTTTCTGTAAGCTGTTTTATACACCGTTATACACACATCCCAGTATTTATTGCCTGGTGGAGAGGGCTCTGTAACAGGACCGGGACGCTTCAAAGTTTGGGAACGTTTGTGGCACGCGCGGAAACCAAGATGTGGATAAAGCACAGCTGTACCGCGCTGAGTACGCGCAAAACATTAACGCGCATTTAAAACTTGGTATGGCGCGCACTGAGTTAATTGTCTCGCCAAAATGTTTTGACACACATCAAAACTTTTTATTTGGTTCGTGTCTTTTTTTCTGAGTGTGTCTCAGGCGGGGCGTGATGTCTGGAAATATTGTTCAGTAGGGCTGGTGCCTGGTTCAGGGGCGGCTCTGCCATGCGGACGATGCGGACGCGTCCGCATTTTTACTTTGGATCACGGAGAGAAAAAGGAAAAATTCAAGGAAAAGGGTCAATTTTTCTTAAAATTTGATGTTTCAAATGAGATTTCTAGTGAAATCGGCGCGCCACACAGGTTTTTTTGCCGTCGCAGTATTTTTTGATCGGCGCGCTACGTCAAAATAGCCAATGCGGACCATCTGCATTGGGTATTTCGACGGAACGCGCGAGTTAAAAATGTTTCGGCCGCATTTTGACCAGAGCGGCTGAAAGCCGCGCACCGCCCCTGGCCTGGTTCCAGTCTCCAGACCGAAATTTCCCAAACTTTTGCATGTGCGACCAAGGAGCTCCAACAGGGGGTTTGGGGCATAGCCCCAGGCCCCAGTGTTCAGGAGTGACGGAACCGGGTTGGGAGTGAAGAACCAAGATCTTGGCCGAAACGAGCTCAAAACGGTGTCCGGAGAAAATGAGCAAATTTTGCTCCGAAAAAAGGTCATCACCAAAAATGACAACTGTTGGTCAGCAGCCCCCTCGCTGAAGAAAATAATTCCGCCACCCCTGATCCTGTTTAGAACTACATTTGATGTTAATACTGTTGTAATTAGTTGTCTAAACATTGCAAGCTGTAGTTTATTGATCATGTTCCTCTAGAAGTCTCTGATACTGAGATTATGGAAGCCTGCTCGGAAGAACTGGGAACAACGCCAAAAGTTTACAGATTCACTGATAACAATGGAAACCCAAGATACTCTGTACGGCTAATCTTTGAATCGGAAGATCTGAGGAATAAGGCTATAACTATGGGACTAAACATAGACACAAGGCACTTCCGTATACGTGAGTATATCGACAGACGGGTGATCAAACCGCTCCAATGTCGAAAGTGTTGGAAATACGGGCACTGGACCGCATGGTGCAATAACAACGAGGCCTGCGTTCAATGTGGTGAGAGGGTAAGCACGCATACAGCGGATCCCTGTCAAGCCGAGGCCAAGTGTATCCACTGCAGTGGAAATCACAACTCCAACAGTACAACCTGTCCAGTATATACTGCCCATCAAAACGATCTTCATCATGGTTAGTATCTGTCAACTAAATATTTCGGGCCTCTCTTCTCATTCCAGTACAGCGATTGACCACTATTGTTCCGATAGAAACATCACGGTACTGGCACTGCAGGAAACCGGTACGGTACCAAACGAGGACGTTTTCAAAAACCTACGAACTTTTGGAGTTGCAGACGATCAAGGTGTCACCATCTCGGTTGATAAGTCGTTCTATCCTCAGAGAATTCCCAGTTTAGAAGTAAAGGGTGTTGCAGCTGTTTTCGTGATTGCAACACCTTCAAAGCGACCTGTGATGTATGCTTCGGTATACAGTAGCCCGTCGTCGGACCTCAGCAGACTACTGAGCACCATTCAAGAGGCTTGGAGATACTGTTATGCAAACGGGGTTGCTACTCTCCAAGTCATGGGGGACTTTAACGCGAGAGGACAAACTTGGGGCGATAGACTTTACAACAGCAATGGTCATCTACTAGAGACATTTTGTAACCAGCAGGGGGCCCGGATCTTATCACCGATGAGGAATACGTTTCTATGCGCTGGAGGAGGTAGTGTCATAGATCTAACATTGATATTTGGCAACTCTGGACCACTTAGGGGACTTTGGGTCGATCAGGACGAAGGGCTTTGTCTGTTCACTGGAGCGCCGGATCGAGGACACATACCAGTACACATAACAATTGGTCAGGTCAATAAACACATACAGCGGAAGAGGGTATTCAACTACGAGGAAGCAGAGTGGGACGAGTGGAAGGAATTTTTGGAGCGTCATCTTCCGGAAATACGTGGAACTGAAGATCCAGAGGACTTGTACAAGGAGTTTCTGAGGATACATAGAGAAGCATGTGAACTATTCATCTCGAAGAAGACTATCTGTCGATATAGCAAACCATTCTGGACACATGAACTGTCGGGACTATCAAAAAATCTCCAAGGAGCTCTACGACACTATCAATTCAGGCGAACAACTCGGAATAAAGAACTCGTGGAAGCAGCGAAAGCCACCTTCAAGGAGACGCTGATTAAGAGTAAGAACAAGTGGATACATGAACGACTTCAAGGGTTAAATGTGCACGACAGTAATCTTTTCTGGAAGCGCTACAGAGGATTGTTCTTGGCCCAAGAGGAAAATTTCATAGGGTGTTTGGATTTTGAAGGCACCCTGAAACACAGTCAATCAGAAAAAGAAGATATACTGTTTAGGACGTACTTTGAAGGGGAACACCTCAAGAACAGGGACTTCGATGAAGAGGAGTACAGGCGGATATGCAGGCAAATGGAGGACATCATGTCAGTGGATTTAACGGACGAGGAACCTGGAGAGGAGAACCTACTGAATAGCAAAGTGGAACGAAGAGAAGTGGAACAGGCGATCTCAGCACAGGATTGGAGTGGAAAGGCAGCGGATGGAGATGGGGTTCACCCGAGAACTCTGAAACATATGGGAGGTCGGGCAGTAAACTTTCTAGCCGAGTTATTCGATTTGTGTATGAAGTGTTCAGTATGGCCCTGGAGAGCATCAACGGTTTCCTTCATCAAGAAAGCAGGAAAGAGCTCATATCTCAAACCGGGGTCTTTCCGCCCTATCACCATCAGTATGTACATCGGTAAACTTTTTGAGAGGGTGTTAGACCGAAGAATGAGGGACCATTGCTATAGCGAAACGTTGCTCGAAGATGAACAGGAAGGATTTCTACCAAACCGGAGCTGTACTCGATATCTATACCGAATGCTGGCAACTCTACATGAAAACCGTAGGAGAAAGGCAACCGCCTATCTTTTGCTGATAGATTTCGAGAAGGCCTTTGACAGTGTGCCGATTCCTCTCCTCATCTACAAAATCCATCGCTTAGGAGTACATGGCAGAATCCTGAAGTTACTCCATTCTATGCTTAGCAACCGATTGGTCAGTTTGAAGATAAACGGAAAGGTGGGACGAGCCAGAATCTGTGGAACCACAGGATTACCACAAGGAGCAGTACTTTCGCCTCTCCTATTTATCCTTTACATCGGAGATCTTCTGACTACGAGAAACTTACCAACTGATATTCGTCACCACACTGAAACATTCAAATTTGCAGACGATGGAACTGTAGTTATCACTGGTACAGACAAAGAATGTGAATCATCTATGCAAAGAGTACTACAATACATCCACGAATGGTGTAGGACTTGGCGGCTGGTGGTGAACTGTGGAAAAGACAAGACTGAAATCCTTGTTGTACGTCCTAAAAGATCAGAACCACCGACAGTACTTCCAAAATTCTACCTCGGCAATGAAGAAATTTTATATGCAGATTCCAGCAAGGTTTTGGGCGTTTACCTAGACAAAGACCTGAACTTTCAACAACATGCGTCCTTTACCTTAAAGAAATGCTGGTTTGCATGGAGTAGACTCTCGACATCCACAACTAGAACGGATGGACTGAATAGTACTTCGTTGGCTTTACTTTTCAAAACAGTGGTGCTTACGAAGCTACTATACGCGGCCCCTCTCTGGCTGGAAGACCGGATATCAAGCTTTAAAGACCTCATGGCTCGAGCCAAGCTGAAAATCCTGGGAAGTCAGTTTCATGTCCCAAACATGATAGGAGACCTTCTCACAACAGTACCACCTCTTGCAGTCACCTTGAGGATTCTGACGATCAAATTTGTGCTGAAAGGGTTGCTAGCAGAGGATAGCATCAGTGCCAAACTTCTACAAATTGACTCGGAACCGTACCATAAGTTCGCACATCATCTAACCATGACCAAATGCTATCTCCGATGGGTGGAGGACCAGGATCAGGAGAGTACAGATGCTAATGTTCCGGCAGCTACGAGAAGAAGGAGCTTTCTCAGAAGATGTGACTTGATAAACTATGAGCGAGATCAGCTATTGTACACCAAAGGAGAAATAGACGACTACGGATACAAACTGTGGGATGATACCGTCAAACAACAAATGGAACACCTTTTCAAAACCGATGAATATACGCTGGAACCTAGTCACACGGTGGAGGACTTGAGAAGACTGGTCAACACAAGGGAAGTTGTTCTCACCCCTCTTCTCCATCGAGCTCTCAGTAGAGGAGAATCTACGGCGATTATCGACTTCACTCACGGTCATAATCTACGTTTTCAGAACTTTGCGTTCCGGTATCTACAGCATGACAGCACGGTGTCCGTTCCGACATGCCTAGAGTGTGGGTTGTTGCCCGACTCATCTTACCACAAACTATTTGAATGTGTATCTGCAGGGGCAGTGTCTGCTCTAAGACAGGAGCTCAGTTCTTTAGCCATCTACGAATTAAACTACCGTATCCCCTTAATATTTTGTCAAGACAAAAACGTGAAACGCAAGTTCAGAATGCTAGTAGCACATATATTAGAGAATTCTACATTTGATGATAATCTATTGACGTAACGTAGCAGCTATCGTAAGTTTATACTTTATTTAGTAGGTAAATTAGTTATCCAAGCTTCATTGTCATAAATTAGTCTCTAAATATTCTTAAATTAGTCTTGAATTAGTCTTAATTAAGTCTTAAATTAGTCCTAAATTAGTCTTAAGTTTTCTACTTATCTTAAATATTCGTCTTAAAATTTGAATTACGTGTGATTCCGTGAAAATAATCTTTTTCACTATTTTTACTATAGCCTGGTAATGTAGCTTTTCTCTACTACATTACATAGCTTAATTAACCATTATTACTATTGTTATCTTATTAACTTATTACATTAATTAATTAACTTATTACATTACTTAATTTATTAACTGTATTAATCATTATCTGTTACAACTATTATATTACTACAGCACTAATATAATTTAATACATATATATATATATATATATATATATATACTTATCACTAAGTTTAGAGAAATCAAGAGCTTAGAATCTAATCAGCAGTGAATCTTTTCAGTAGTTAATTCCGTATAGCTTACAAGAAAGAAGCGTTATGTATTTTGTATACAAGATTTAATAATAATAATAATAATAAATACTGATCAATACCACCTTGTTAACCTTATCATAAGTCATAGCAATGAGCTAGCGGTAAGAATGCGAAAGATCAAGCGTCATCTTTCGTTCACGCTCCGCAGCCGGGATCAGGATGATGTTCTTGTTAAGAAAGAGCTCAGTCCTGTGTTTCTGAAGAAAAATACTGAAGGTACACACAACTCTTGCCTTGTTCGACCCTGTTAGAAAAAAAAAACTGAAAACAACTTCATATTTCAGTTTTGTCATGCCGGTGTGTTATCTTTGCTGTTTATTATTGACCAAACACATCACTTTTCACTGATAAAATTCGCCTCAGATTTCGCTCAGACGCTTCTACTCATTAAAAACCAAGACGAGGAGAACCGCGGTGTAGCATGTAAGGACGGCTCACTCACACGAACATCATCATCTCCTAAATTTTCTTCCTTTTTCCGCCGCTCCTCCTCCAACTCAAGACTCCTCTCACCGCCCCTTGCCAAGATCAAGTCCAGCGACAGGTAACATGCAGATATTAACACGTTTGTAAAATGAAAAGGGGAAGAATTTTATGTTTATAAAACGAAAAGGGTAAAGAATTTATGTTTGGCAAACGAAAAGGGGAAGAATTTCAAACTTATAAAAAAGGGAGGAAAGTTGTTAAATTTCACACTCCCCCTGTAGCTCGAAGAAAAGTAGCTCGGAGGTCCTCTCGGGGAGCAGTGACTACACCAAACCCCAAGCATTTTAGACAGCATTTTTGTAGATTGTAGAGAGGATCCGGGGGAGGATTCCTTTGATAACAGGGGGCTCGGGCTAGGGAACAAGAAACACATGGAGTTTTTCTTTTGATGAAACAGCGAGCCATGTCCCTAACTACACATAATGTAAGTGCCATGTCCCTAAAGTTAGTAGTCGGACCCCAATTTAACAGCACCCCGATTTTTAAGTCCGGGACAAAAAACCGTTCCCCGAGGGGGGGAGTGGCGGGGGGGACGCGGGGCGGAAGGGCGGCAAGCGGGAGGCGGACGGTGCGCGCGGCGCGCGCGGTGCGGCGGAAGGGACGAAGGGTGAGCGGACGGAAGGCCCCCAAGAAACATAAGGGGGCGCACGGGTCCCCCCACCCCCCGTCGCCGCCCCCCCCGCCCCCAGGGCGCCGCCCACCCATGGGAGCGCCACCCCCCAGCTAGAGTCACAGGAGGCCGGGCCCCAGGAGTGCCTTCGCCCTCAGGCTCCCTCCACCCTCGCGGGCTCCGCCGGGCCACCCTCGGTGCCCCATGGTGGGAGCCCGGGTGTTGGGCGCTCACGACCGGGCCGGACGGGTGACGGTGGGAGCGTGCCCCCGCCGGTTCATGCGCTCCG
Organism: Hormiphora californensis; assembly: GCA_020137815.1. Lineage (NCBI taxonomy): Eukaryota > Metazoa > Ctenophora > Tentaculata > Cydippida > Pleurobrachiidae > Hormiphora > Hormiphora californensis. The sequence goes on from CM035357.1 coordinate 1,881,894, forward strand.
GCCGGTCACGGCCGGCGTGGGTTTAGGCTAAGGGTGTTCGGCCGGCAGGGGGGGTGGGGTCGGTTACCATCAGTTGGTGTTATTTTGATGTGTATATTTTTGCCTTAAAATAATAAAAGCATCTCAGATGCAACGAAAAAGTCATCACAACCTCATTTTTATTTTGAGTGTGTGATTTAATTTTCATTCGTTTATTTTGTATTGTTTAACTCTTCCTGTTTCCTAATCCTGGTCATGCGGTGATCTCACCAGGTCATGCTTATTATGCGGTTTTAGTTTCAAATTGGTTTATGACAGACGGCAGTCTTCTCTATCCCTATTGCGCGCCCGCGCGCGGGCGCACGGGAGAGCGGCGCGCGCGCGCGCGCGGCGAGCGCGCGCACACGCAAGGACGCACTTTCTTCGCTTATGATTGAGCTGTTTTTGTAAATATCTCAACCTCAATAAAAACTAAAAAAGAAAAGAGCACAAGTATGGAAAAACAAACAAAAAAACAAAAAAAAACTAATAGTAATGCACGATGTAATGTAATACAAAGGCTGTTCTATTGATTAATGCATAAGCCTCTCTGAATATAGATGAGAAAAAAAGATAGAGAAATATAGTAGAAGGAAAATCGAATGTTCGAATCTCAATTTCATGGGATTATTTGTAGCGAAAAGGAGAATAGTTAATTTATCCAACAACAAGGCGATATAATGAAAAGCATATAATACCACTAAATTAGGCTAAGTTCCGCAGTTCTTTTTGAATGTGCTTGTTTTACCCTCCTGAACCCCCGTTTCCTGCTATTTGTAATTACACACACAAGCCCATATATTGTGAAACCTGCTCGGAATAAAAACACTGACCGGTATTACATTGCAGTCACTATCCACACAGGCAAACAAACTCTCTTTGTGGTGGATCCATCATTCGGAACCGTCGCCCCCTGATGTGCACCAGTGCAGGCGGGAGGGCGGGCCAGCGAGACTATGGCTCTTGGAGATACAAAAAGTCAAAGTATGGCCGAAAGTAGTAAGTAGTTTCGTCTCGAAATTTATCGATTCAAATACTACGTAAACATGGTGAGAGGTTGGTCGGTACTATTTAGGCAGGGAGCGCGAAGCCGTGGGAGAAGGGGACATGAGGAGTCAGGGGGGGGGGCGTAGGCAATAGTGAATAGAAGGGGAAAGGGGAAAAAGTCCCCATCCGAGAAAGAGGGGAGTAGGGGCGAGGAAGTAGAGGGATGAGAGGACAGGGAGAGGAGGCAGACAGGGGCGCAAGCAAAACACCACAAAGCGGGAGACGGATGAGAAAGAAGGCACGGCAAGCAGAGCAGACGCGAAAGGGGAGGAAGGGGAGCGCGCGCGCGCGCGCGCGCGAGCGAGAGAGAGGGGGAGGAGAAGAAGAGAAGAGAGAGGAGAGAGAGAGAGCGAGAAGAGAGAAAAAAGAGAGAGCAGAGAAGAGTCAGAGAGGCGACAGCGCGCGAGAGAGAGAGAGAACGAAAAAGAGCGAGTAGGAGCGAAGCAAAGAGCGAGAGAGCGAGAGAGAGAGAGAGAAGAGAGAGAGAGAGAGTAGAGAGAGAGAGAGAGAGAGAGAGAGCGAGAGAGAGATAGAGGAGAGAGAGAGCGCAGGAGAGTATCTCTCTCTCTCTCTCCCTCTATCTGTCAGAGAGTTTATAGCACCTGTCCTCACAAGACTGATTCTCAGTATAACACGTGTGTTCTAGGGAAGAGAGAGGATTGATTAATGTGTAAAAAAACGATAATAAAGTTTACGTCTCCCGCTCTGGTCCTATCCATTCTATTTGTCTGTGTACGGACTAACTCTAGTTATAGATCGGGAGGGGTCTTACTAATGAGTATAGTTCAGCAAATTGGGTACTATAGAGCTACTATTTAAGCAAATTCGAGTTGATTATGACTTAGAGAAACCCCACGCACCTAGATCGGAATCTACGAGGGAGGATGAGAGGCAAAGATAAGATGAGGGAGAGAAAACGGTGGGAGTCAGGGTTCGGTTGATACATCAATACAGGTACGAAATGTAGAAGTGTAGAGGTTTCCGAAAGTGGTATTTTAAGTGTGTGGAAACCACTTAGAGGAGTATATGGTGAGGATTTGGGATATATTCGACGCGCTCAACACAAAGCTCGAGGCTAGTCGCAAATTCCACCCACACTCGAGCTGGCCTGAAAAAAGAAGAAGACCCTAAGTACATCAACCCACAAACGACACAGAGGGCGAAGCCAAACAGGTAACGACAGACACAAGAAGTCCCAAACACACACACTCAACACAAAAGGAGAAACCTCATCAGATCAAGAGACCCCCCCCCATAACAACTACAACCAGCAATCGCCCCGCCACCACAAAAAATCCAACCCCCCACCACCAGAGGAAATAAAAAGGGGAATACGAGCCTCATGGAAAAAAAGTTAAGCTAAGTTGAGACAGGTAAGGAAGATGAGGAAGTTATTTGGTACGGGGGAAGTGTCCGGAAAATTAAACTTCAACAGACAGACAGCCACGACGAATTACATAAAACACCGTTATATAATAAAGTCCATTTTTTTTCAAATGTTCAACCAAAAAACGGATCTCCCGTACACATGAAAAAAACAAACATAAAAGATAGAGGGCGGAGCGGACCAGGCACCGAGGACAAAGATAGCAAGAAAAGGTGAGCAAGACCCTCAGAAAGAACCGAAAAATAAATGCCGAAAAGAAGAACAACACCTACCTGACCACCACAGAGACAGAGAAGGTGGACCCCCACCAGACAAACAGTCGCGCTCCCACGTGACTGCGCTAGAAAAGTGAGCTATGCGATGAAATAAACCGGAAAAACGGTGGTCGGGAATACTAAAAAAAAAGGGAAGGGAGAGAAGTACAGGTGGAGTTGTCTAAAAGATAGTTATCTAATTAGTAAAAAAAAGGGAATTGGAAGTGCGGATGGGGATAGTGTTTTCTTGAATAGTATGACATAGGACCGTCGGGGTCACTTGACCCCGATATATAACCCCGACGGTCCTATGTCATACTACCGAATTGTGATGTTATATCATCATTGTCTGTCCGAATCGTGTTGGCTGGATCTTGGTGTTGTGTGTGTGGTCGATGTAAACTACTAATTGTATAATTGCTGAATTTCTCGGGATGCGTAAATTAAGCTGTTCAGAACTTTGTGTGGGTTGATTCGCCTGACACTGTTTCCGAACAATTCAACATTGTGGGTTGTCAGATTCAGTGAAAAAAACGCCAAAGAAACCAGTGACTCTAGAGTCCCCTTCATCAAGATTTTGTAGTACTACATATATCAATTCTGATTGCCTTTTACTGATGAAAAGCTTGGAAACAGAACTCTGAATACTTCTTTACCCTTACTTTTAATTAATTTATACGTGATCTTCGACGACTACACGCTCACGAGAAACAAAGAGAAAAGATCCCCCAACCACACCCCCCCCCCAAGCACAAAAAACAGAACCGTAAGCCAAACCAGCACACCAACCCTAAGCAAGACAGAACCACCCCTATAACAAAACACGACGACAATTACACCAAAGACACCCTAAGATCATATCCCCCACTAATCGAAGAATAAAACGCAACCACAACCCGGACCCTATTCCCCCTAAAGCGAAGCAAATCAAAAGCACAATACGAAAGCATAGAGAAACAACCTAATAGGTTATTTGAGGGCAAAGGACGGAGCGTAAGGGTTTATTAAGAAAACCTTAGGAGACCAGTAGTATTCCTGATTCGGTCGGTTCCGATTATAACCAACTTCCAGTACGCCACATTTCTGCAAGGGGAAAAGGAGAAAGCGGCAAGGGAGGGAAGAAAGAGAAGGAGGAGAAGAAAGGGGGAGTAGTAGATTGAGATAGAAGGACGCTTCCGAAGGATATAATCACAAAATGTGTCGATAATCTAGATATATTTTTAGCCCCATCCCTACATCTCACTTTTCACGGCCGTGTGAGAATATAGGAAAATGAGATAACTGTCGTGTGGTTGTTGACGAAGGTTAATAGGGCTCACACAGAACGTCACAGTGAGTATAGTAGGAGATATTAAATTCTATCGTATACTCTCTCTAGTCGCGATCTATAAGAGCCGATAGCGAGTGATCTATCTATCTCTCTCTCTCTCTCTCTCTCTCTCTCTCTCTCTCTCTCTTTCTCTCTCCCTGCGATCATTTCTCAATCACCACGTCTGTGGAACACGCCCCTCTTTCTCTCATCTCTCTTGCATATCCAGCGCATAATGGTATGTTTCTCTAACCTCTCTCTCTCTCTCTCCAAGATTCAATCTCAAATAAGTTTTCCAAGAAAACGCAGGAATCGTGAATTAGAAATTAAACCCAGACTAAAGTCTGTTTTGCATGTCTTACTGAAACCATGTGTGCACCACCTTATATTCTTAACCACACGCCCACAATCGCTTTAACAACATTCACCCACCCGAAATAATTTAAACTCCTCTTTGAAACCCATTTTGAAACCCATTTTGAAACCCTCTTTGAAACCCTCTTTGACACCCATTTTGTTTCAGCAAAACCCGCCGTGTCAACTGAAGAAGAGTAACAGTGTCAAGTATCACGATGGGAGGAGACCTACTACATTGACGAGGAGTTTGTCTGTCGGTGCAGCTGCAAGGAAGAACGGGTATCATCCAAAACTCTTCCCATTTGAGGTAAGATATATTGATTGGTGCCTCCTCGTGGGGCATCATGAAACAATTGTATAGACCTTAAAAGCTTCCGTTGTTTTTAATTTGTAAGATATATTCATACAGTCAAACTCCTTGCCTGGCTAGACTGTGTTTCGGGCGCCCCGCCAAATGTAAAGGGAGGGTTAGAACATAGCAACAAACTCCGATTTACCGGGAGGATAAACTTCCTCCAATATAGGAGGATGTTTAACCCCGATATAACGGACACCCCGATATACCGGGTAAAATCCTTTCCCCCTGAGAATCCCGGTAAATCGGGGTCCGACTGTACTATCATCCCCCTATCATCTGATCCGTGTGAAGTAGGATAGGACTGTGTTTTGATGCCTCGGAAGTCATTGAATGTCAATGGATCAATGGTAGACCTGCTTGATGCTATACATTGGCACAGAGTCTGCTGTCTCCAGAAAGGGAGACTGAAAGAGAGAGTGTTATATAAAACCTCCATTTGAAAGTAGAATGACATCATTAGATAGCGTGCTTTACATGCTTTCAGAGAGATCTAATGGATTCACCAGCCCTCATCACGTTAAATATTGGCATGGATGAAAATTCTATCAGATCTTTTTGTAGCTAATTTTTTTCATTATGTATCACTAAAACGAATATATTGTAAAAATATTTACTAGAGTTATAAAAAGTAATTAATGTTAATTATCGATAATTATCACTAACACAACCACCAATAATTTCAGCCAGATGACGGATTCGGCAGGATAGAATCTTACACAAGATTAGAGAAGTTGGGAGAGGGAACATACGCTAATGTATACAAGGGGAGGAGCAACATTACCGGAGCGTTAGTGGCCCTGAAGGAAACGTGCCTTGAACACGAGGAGGGAGTGCCGTGTACTGCGATACGAGAAGGTAATGTGGGCCATGAGTGTGTGATTTGTGTGATAATGTGTGATTTGTGTGATAGTTTGAGAGAGGGAGGGCAGTTTTTTCTGGCTTGGCCTGTGAGAAAAAGTAAACTTCTTGTGCAGTAGAACCTTTGGATGCGGAGAAAATACGGGAAAAACTGCTTTGGTATTTTCACACGCACTTTAGTTAGTGGGAAGCAGGAACCGACCGAAACAAGTAAACAACCAATCAGAACTCGTTATTTAGGTCACGTGACTGGTTATCAGCCAATCAGGGACCAGTATTTCCTGATTCGGTCGGTTCCTGGTGGGAAGGTGTCTGTATGGGTGATGTGTCTGTTTGAACGTGTGATATAGAGAGAGAGGCCGGGTTGATGTGTGTGTGTGTTGCAAGTTTTAACTCTCAATGACACCATGCTGGGAGGAGAGGAAAGGAGGGGAAGGAGGAGCTGATAATGGGAAAAGGGTGAGGTAGGGGGAGGAGAGAGGAGAGAGGGGGAGGGGGAGGAGGGGATAAGTCTTGGGTCTGTAATTTGTTGGTTGGTCCGGGGGCAAAAATTGAGAGGAGAGAGAGAGAGAGACTTAGAGAGAGGAGGACGAAAAGAGGAGGACAGAGAGAGACAGAGACAGAGAGAAAGAAAGAAAGAGAGAGAGATAGGGTCACATATGAGAAAGTGTGGAATATTCGTGATTGCCGAGATTAATCCCTGCCGAGATGAGATTTACAGGCACCAGACAGAACAAGACGAAGGGCTGGCAGTGGGATATCATCGAAGTTAGTGCACGCGACAGTGTGGCAGTGGAAATTTAATATCTATAATGGGTAGAAAGTAGATGGGACGGGATATTGATAGTGACGTCGTTAGTTAGAGTTCTGTGTGTAATATTCATTGAGGATAAGATGACTGTGATATAGAGGGGGGTGTGGTCTTATATAAAGAACAATATGAACCACTTGTGCAGCAGCTGTGATGGCGTATTTGAACTAAGAAATATGAAGGTCACTAATTGTCAGGCACTGACTGTAACATCGCACACGCTGCTACGCAAGGTGCAGAGAGGACAGTCTTAGATGAGACAAAAGGTCACGTACTTTGAACTTTGAACTTCCTTTAATTTACCTCCCCTTCATATATCCACATCAAATCGGATCTTTTCACAGATGTTCCCCGCACGAACTCGTTTATCTAATAGCTATCTGATATATCTATCTCTGTTCCACAGTTAATCCTTCCAACCACAATATTATAGACAGACCTGTCGAAATCCAGATATTAACTTTAATTGTTTCAGTTTTTGTTCATGTTTGTAGTAAACAACTTGTTGTAGATAAAATCAATGAAAATATACCTCTTTCTCAAGGAATGAGAGAGAAAGAGATAGAGAAAGAGAGGATTGAAAAGAGAATTAGAGATAGAGTAAGAGAGGGGAGTATGTAGATGTGAATTACATTACGACGGTCACAGTATAATGACCCCCCCCCCCCCCCCCGCACACACACACATGAATCATTACATTAAGGGGTGGGTGGGGTCCAAAAAAAAACACCCCTGCGGTACACAAAATACACATGCATATATTGGGGCTGACTTTTTCAAGGTCATGCATTATAATGTTTATACCTTTTCTCATGATCATGAGGCCTAAAGAAAAGGTATAAACATTATAATGCATGACGCCATGATGCCTCAACCCCATGATGTCCTAATAACAATCTCTCTAACAATTCTAATATTTATCAATCTCCTCAGGGGTGTTGGCTGCATCTTGAGTGAGATGTGTACCGGCAAGGCTCTATTCCCTGGATCCACTGTAGAAGAGGAGCTTTATCTTATCTTTTCGGTACGTTTTTAACCTTTTTAAACTTAGAATTAAATCGAATTGATCTGATCGATTGAGAGACTCAGTCTCCGAAAAAAGTGAAATGATACAGAGAGGATAAAGGGTGTAATGTAGGGAAGCAGACTGGAAATAGATGATCCGAGAGGGAGGGAGAGAGAGCTGCTGTTTTGGCTCTACACTTGACCACACTACCACAGCTCACTCTCTCATCATCCCAGAGATTGCTGTGTTGTTCTCGGTTGTGTAGCGCGCGAAACGTTCACTGTTGACAACACCGCGCGCACCCATTTCATAGTGTGTACAGAACTGAAACACACAAACAAATGGAAGTACACACACAAACAAACAAACAAATTAACCCCTTTTTATCTCAAACTTACCCTTGTTTCGTTCAAAAGAGAGGTTCGAGCAAGAATATTTTTATCTCCATTTCCCCCCCCTTTTAAAATTTCTATTCCATATCTTCCTCGACTAAAGCCCCTACCAACGGAATCAACCTGGCCGGGTGTCTACCAAATACCTGACTTTCTGGCGGGGGATTGGCCACACAGTGAGGGGGAACCCATAGAGAAATTGGGATTGAGACTCGATACAGCTGGGGTTGATCTATTGGACAAGTTCCTAAAGGTAATGTTGTTGGATAAGTGTGAAGAAAAGATAGAATTGTAATGACAGAGTCTTCAGTCTTATTTCTCCAATTCCCAGTTAAACCCCTCTAACCCCCTTCCTCCCTCTCTCCCTCCAGTACCTCCTAATCAGTAATCCTAAACCCCATTTTCTCGTCTACCACCCTCTCCACAGTTACCCACTAACCCCGCATATCTCCACAACCCCCCCTCCTATCTCCCCAGTTACCCACTCTAACACCTATTTTCCCTCCAGTACCCCACTAACCCCCTATTCTCCCACTTAACCCCCCTAGTTCCAACCACGTACCCCCCTCGATGGAGGATATCGGCGGGTGAAGCCCTAAAACACAAATGGTTCTCCTCTCTTCCAGCTGCAGTACACACAACACCCCCGACACAATCTATATTCGTACATAAAGAGATATTCCTCCGGTCGACGCCCTCTTAGCTACACCCTTCCGGCATAACCCGAGTAAGTTACCCCCGCCCCCAACTCTGTCTAGCGCCTATAGACCCCGTTTTAATTCAGATAGGGTCGGCGTCGCCATACAGCCCCACTCGAGCACCCTACTAATAATGGAATCGATTCATCATGGTTTCTCCTAATAACAACCTATAATATTTCAGAGGATAAGAAACGTCGCTTCGAAGGAGCGGGACTTCGTCTGAACTGACTCTAACTGGGATATACATCCAATTGCATGTTTAGCTTCAAATACATGTGTTAAAGATCTGAAAACCGCGGAGACAGCTCAGAAGATTGATATGATGCTCCTTCCAATAGTGTTGTTATGACAACATGTCGTTATGGCAACATGACGAGTTGTGATGGAATGAAACAGTTGAATTTGAAAGAAATTTTGAAAAAGACCAATATATATCGTGAGAGCTTTATGAACTGTGAAAACGACAGTGAGACGGTTTTTGACGAAAAAAAATATCTTGTGTTAGAACGTTGTTACTACTGCCAATGCGCCCAATTAACCAACCTCTTTTAATTATATTCATTATTCAATTCCAAACTGCATCGGGAAGATCCTCAATCCTAAAAGTAAATCTCACGCGAGAAAGTACCTCCCCCCTACGTGAGGGGGGTCGTGCGGGAGGACCTGAATACGTGACAGCTGCTTCACTGTCACAGCTTGTATCCACTATCCAAGCTGCGTTACCCATTATCCCATATACCAATACCCCGCCTAGACAGGTATCTCTCTCTCTCTCTCTCTCTTTCTCTCTCTCTCTCTCTCTCTCTCTCTCTCGCCTAGACAGGTATATACCGATATATCCCTAGTTTGGACAGCACAAAGACCTGTCTGAACCCGGGCCGCAGCTGGGATCAGGGGGTCAGAGCTGGAAACTTCAAAACAGATTCACTTGTGTGTGCTGAAAGAGTTCATCGTAGAGACCCCGATGGTTTTACAGGTATAGTGCAACTGAGTACACGTCACTGGTGGAATACACATTTGACAGTTACTGCAGTGCTATCAATCTCCTAAGTGCTCATCTGGAGGGGGCGACTCGACTCCTCTCTCTCTCTCTCTCTCTATCCTCGTCTCTCTCTCTCTCGTCTATGCTCTTCTATTCTCATCCTATATCTCCATCGTATCTCATCTCTCTTTTCTCTCTCTCTCACACACACAAAATCTCTCAACAACAGTCTGCGAGTTTACATGACGAATATTCCAGTCTGTTGAGGGGTTGCTCTCTTTGGCCTGATTTAGTGAGAGATACAGAGAGAGGGATCAGAGATACAGGGAGGGAGTGAGAGAGGGAGGGAGAGAGAGAGAGAGGGAGGGAGTGAGAGAGGGATCAGAGATACAGGGAGAGAGGGATCAGAGATACAGGGAGGGAGGGACATGAGATGCTACATGACATCCCCCGAGAGATACTGAGATATTATGTTAGGCCACTTAGTGTTTTACTATCAACTATTTGTTGCTCCGCGGAGTATCATGAAGTCTAGCCTATGCCCCATACCTGACACCACTTCACTTGTGTCGAGCCTTCATTCCTTCAAATTGTTGATATTATTGCTTTAGTAGAGAGGGGTCAGGGGGTACCTCAGCCCTATACCCAGCCGGAGAATAGCTAAATTGAGCTTGCCCAATGTGTGTGTGTGTATTTACTCAGATATTATTGCTGTTTGTTAATTTGAACTCCTAATTGTCTCAGGGTCGATATCGTAAAATGTACGGTTATGTGTTCAACGCTATCAAACTTGGTTTTTATACTGATTTCGAGAAGCGATCTTGGTAAGTTGTTCTTGAAGCTGTCTGTCTGGCGCCGCGACCCATCTGAGCGCACTGTCGCGAGAATCAGATGGGGTATGGCGCCGCCATACAGAAGCTGTCTTTATTTTCTGACAGTGGTGCTCCGTCATGTTAGCCAAATGTTTGCCTGGCTAGACTGTGTTTCGGGGGTTAGAACATAACAACCAAATGTACAGTTATTGTACACACAACTGTACAGTGTACACACTGTGTACTACACAGTACATAGTGTACAGCGCCATACAGTATACATAGTGTACAGCGCCGCCGACAGCGTGGTCCAAAACGCAGTCCGATAACGATCTTGGTAAGTTCTTGGACCTGTCTTTATTTGCTGACAGTGGTTCTCCGTCATGTTGGCCAAATGTACACTGTACAGTTGTTGTACACACAACTGTACTGTGTACATACTGTGTACTACATAGTACACAGTGTACAGCGCCGTACAGTATACACTATACATAGTGTACAGCGCCGCCCACATGCAGCGACGTCAAAGACGCAGTCCGATAACGATATTTGCTTTTTCACGCGTTTTGGACGTCGTGGACAACGCTTTGGGCGATGCCGTGCGGGTGGCCAATATGACAGAGCACCGGTACCACTTTTAGTACTCAAATAAGTCATTATACCCCATGTAATACCTTTAGTATCTTGTAGGTATATCATCTCCTCGACTGCAATGTTCCTGAGGATTACGATGATTACTTGGAGTTTCTGCTGAGGACAAGTGTGCTTTGAAGCGGCCCGTGGGTTAAGTTAATTAATTAGTTAACTAATTGATTAGATAATTAATTAGATAATTAATATATTCGAATATATTTTCAGTTCTAGCCATGGTAGTTATAAAACTGAGTATTTCACTAGACTGGATCACAGCTTCCTATTTCCAGATTCCCGTTCATTTGGCATTGTAACCACTGTTTAAGTTTAACCTGTTTAAGTAGTTTCTATAATGTAATTTCATGTCATTAGGTATAGCGAACCACACTAAACAGGACCCGGATACTATCCTGGAGAAGTTTGGGGAGTGGTTTATCAAGGTCATGGCCAAGGAATGGAACATGAAGGTAATGTCGAGTGTCAGCCCAGGTATTGGTCAAGTAACAAATTCAATCCCATATAGTTGCCAAGGTCAGCTCTACTTTTCGTAAACATACCCAGCTATTTTTTGTAGCTATTGGGGTTTTTCATAGCACGAGTGTTTTTCTGTGTTTCCAATATACGGACTTTTATATCAATTTTTAGAGTTCCAGGACTCTAACTCAGTCTGTTATGTAATCAGTCACCGATAGTTATGTGAGCCGATAGTAATGTGAGCCGGTGTAATTTTTCTTTATTATTTTTTGTTCTATTAGGGATAAGTTGGCGAGGTCTTACCAGTATATTAACCGTTCAGATCATCCTTCAGTGACAGCAGCAGTTTCGCTGCTCTGTCCCTGTCGGATATGGGCGGAATATAAACATAGTTATTATTATTATTATTATTAAGTCGGTCCCTAGGCCTGACACGCAGCTACCAAACATTTGACTAGGTTGTAGACCATTCCCCAAAATCCTCAGTCCCTGTTAGTCTTAAGGTTTCAAGTGTATTACGCTGACTGAATCCTAACTCCCTATCCAGATTCTGGGTCGATCACCTGCTCGATTCTTCCAAGCTTGGAACGACTTCTACGACCTAAAGACGTATGAGTACCCCAACATGATTCCAGACTCTTTTCAAGTGGGGGCCGAGGATGCGGGGGGACTGGACCTGATCTTCCGCTCCTGGACACCTAACATGGGCCAGTTTGCAAAAGGTAAACAACCAATCAGAGCTCGCTATTTAGGTCACGTGACTGGTTATCAGCCAATCAGGGACTAGTAGGGCCGAGGATGCGGGGGGACTGGACCTGATCTTTCGCTCCTGGACACCTAACATGGGCCAGTTTGCAAAAGGTATAGTTGTCAATATAGTTGCCAGTAGTTCATCGGGTGATTATCATGATCTATCAAGAGTGATCCGAACAATGTTCCAATTTTTGATTCCACACACATACAGGGATATTTGAACACCTCCCATCTCCCTCTGTCAGACCAATGCTCTGACCACAGTTTTTGCGCGCTCCGCTCTGACAGATCTCCCTCCCTTATCCCTTTGAATAGGAATATTGTTACACCCCCTCCCCCTCATAACAGAAATGTTGATACACCCCCTCCCCCAAACAGGAATGGTGTTGTACCCCCCCCCCCCTCAACAGGGATGGTGTTGATACACCCCCTCCCCCAAACAGTAATATTGTCCCCCCCCCCCTCAACAGGAATGGTGTTACACCCCCCCCCCTCCCCCAAACAGGAATGTTGATACACCCCCTCCCCCAAACAGGAATGGTGTTGTACCCCCCCCCCCCTCAACAGGGATGGTGTTGATACACCCCCCCCCCCAACAGTAATATTGTCCCCCCCCCCTCAACAGGAATGGTGTTACACCCCCCCCCTCCCCCAAACAGGAATGTTGATACACCCCCTCCCCCCCCCCCAAACAGAAATGTTGATACACCCCAAACAGGAATGGTGTTACATCCCCACCCAAATGGTGTTACACCCCCTCCCCAGTAATATTGTTACACCCCCCCCCCTCAACAGGAATGGTGTTACACCCCCCCCCTCCTCAACAGGAATGTTGTTACACCCCCCCCCCCTCAACAGGAATGGTGTTACACCCCCCCCCCTCAACAGGAATGGTGTTACACCCCCCCCCTCCTCAACAGGAATGTTGTTACACCCCCCCCCCTCATAACAGGAATGGTGTTACACTCCCCCCTCCTCCCCCAAACAGGGATGGTGTTGTACATTCTGGCGAGTTGTTACACCCCCCCCAACAGGAATGGTGTTGTACATCCCCAACAGGAATGTTGTTACACCCCCCCCCCAAACAGGAGTGTTGTTACCCCCCCCCCCCCCCCGAACAAGAATGTAAATTGTTGTTACACCCTCACTCCTCAAACAGAAATTGTTACACCCTCCCCTCTCCTCCCCAGTAATGTTGTTACACCCCCCCCCCCCCCCCCCCAAACAGGAATGGTGTTGTACATTCTGGCGAGTTGTTACACCCCCCCCCCTCAACAGGGATGGTGTTATACATTCTGGCGAGTTGTTACACCTCCCCCCCCCCCCCAAACAGGAATGGTGTTGTACATCCCCAACAGGAATGTTGTTACACCCCCCCCCCCCTCCTCAACAGGAATGTTGTTACACCCCCCCCCCCCCCCCCCCCAACAGGAATGGTGTTGTACATTCTGGCGAGTTTCTTTCACGTCACACCAGACAATTTGAACTGTGTAATGGATCCCCAACAGGTTGACGGGTTTACATTTCATACAACCATCAGACTACAGTTTGATAACTCCCCACATTTAGCACGACCTGAGGTATAACTTGGGGCCGGGATCTGTCAGTCTGTCAGTCTGTCTGTCTGTCTGACGACCTGAGGTATAACTTGGGGCCGGGATATCGCAAAACATATGAATCTCGAGTGTCAAATGCTGGATTATTTGAAAGTTCAACTTTTAAATGGTCCAGCTCATTTGAAACGCGAGAACTTTAAGTTATAAGATTTTATTTTTACCCCTTTGATAGTCATGTTATGCCCTGAACCCTAATTGTTGTGTTTAACTGATACCCCTGACCCCTAATTGTTGTGTTTAACTGATACCCCTGACCCCTAATTGTTGTGTTTAACTGATACCCCTGACCCCTAATTGTTGTGTTTAACTGATACCCCTGACCCCTAAATGTTGTGTTTAACTGATACCCTGACCCCTAATTGTTGTGTTTAACTGATACCCCTGACCTCTAATTGTTGTGTTTAACTGATACCCCTGACCCCTAATTGTTGTGTTTAACTGATACCCTGACCCCTAATTGTTGTGTTTAACTGATACCCTGACCCCTAATTGTTGTGTTTAACTGATACCCTGACCCCTAATTGTTGTGTTTAACTGATACCCCTGACCCCTAATTGTTGTGTTTAACTGATACCCCTGACCCCTAATTGTTGTGTTTAACTGATACCCCTGACCCCTAATTGTTGTGTTTAACTGATACCCTGACCCCTAATTGTTGTGTTTAACTGATACCCCTGACCCCTAATTGTTGTGTTTAACTGATACCCCTGACCCCTAATTGTTGTGTTTAACTGATACCCCTGACCCCTAATTGTTGTGTTTAACTGATACCCCTGACCCCTAATTGTTGTGTTTAACTGATACCCCTGACCCCTAATTGTTGTGTTTAACTGATACCCCTGACCCCTAATTGTTGTGTTTAACTGATACCCCTGACCCCTAATTGTTGTGTTTAACTGATACCCCTGACCCCTAATTGTTGTGTTTAACTGATACCCTGACCCCTAATTGTTGTGTTTAACTGATACCCCTGACCCCTAATTGTTGTTTAACTGATACCCCTGACCCCTAATTGTGTTTAACTGATACCCGACCTAATTGTTGTGTTAACTGATACCCTACCCCTAATTGTTGTGTTTAACTGATACCCCTGACCCTAATTGTTGTGTTTAACTGATACCCTGACCCCTATGTTGTGTTAATGATACCCCTGACCCCTATTGTTGTGTTTAACTGATACCCTGACCCCTATTGTTGTGTTTATACTCTGACCCCTAATTTGTGTTTAAACCTGAACCCTAAGTTGTTTTGTAACTGTTGACCCTAATTGTTGTGTTAAAACCCTGAACCCCTAATTGTTGGTTTAACTGATACCCCTGACCCCTAATTGTTTGTTTAATGATACCCTGACCCCTAATTGTTGTGTTTAAACTGATACCCTGACCCCTAATGTTGTGTTTATAACTGATCCCCCTGACCATGTTTAGTGTTTACCTGATACCCTGACCCCTAAGTTGTATGTTTAACTGATACCCCTGACCCCTAATGTTGTGTTTAACTGATCCCCTGACCCTAATTGTTTGTGTTTAACCTGACCCCTACCTATTTGTTATTAACAACCCGCCCTAATTGTTGTGTTTTAACTGATACCCCTCACCCTAATTGTTGTGTTTAACTGTCCCCTGACCCTGTTACCTACCCTGACCCCTAATTTGTTGTTTAACTGATACCCCTGCCCCTAATTGTTTGTTTTAACTCAGTTAACCCTGTACCCCTAATTTTTGTTTGTAACCCCTGACCCTAATGTTGTGTTTAATGAATACCCTGACCCCAATTGTTGTTTTAACTGATACCCCTACCCTAATTGTTGTGGTTTAACTGATACCCTGACCCCTAATTGTTGTGTTTAAATACCCCTGACCCTAATTGTTGGTTTAACTGTACCCCTGACCCAATTTGTTGTATTACTGATGACCCACCCCTATTGTTGTGTTTAACTGATACCCTTCCCCAATTTTTTTTACTGATACCCCTACCCTGACCCTAATTGTTGTGTTTAACTGATACCCCTGACCCCTAATTGTTGTGTTTAACTGATACCCCTGACCCCTAATTGTTGTGTTTAACTGATACCCCTGACCCCTAATTGTTGTGTTTAACTGATACCCTGACCCCTAATTGTTGTGTTTAACTGATACCCTGACCCCTAATTGTTGTGTTTAACTGATACCCCTGACCCCTAATTGTTGTGTTTAACTGATACCCTGACCCCTAATTGTTGTGTTTAACTGATACCCCTGACCCCTAATTGTTGTGTTTAACTGATACCCCTGACCCCTAATTGTTGTGTTTAACTGATACTCTGACCCCTAATTGCTGTGTTTAACTGATACCCCTGAACCCTAATTGTTGTGTTTAACTGATACCCTGACCCCTAATTGTTGTGTTTAACTGATACCCGTAGCCCCTAATTGTTGTGTTTAACTGATACCTCTGAACCCTAATTGTTGTGTTTACCTGATACCCTGACCCCTAATTGTTGTGTTTAACTGATACCCCTGACCCCTAATTGTTGTGTTTAACTGATACCCCTGACCCCTAATTGTTGTGTTTAACTGATACCCTGACCCCTAATTGTTGTGTTTAACTGATACCCCTGACCCCTAATTGTTGTGTTTAACTGATACCCTGACCCCTAATTGTTGTGTTTAACTGATACCCCTGACCCCTAATTGTTGTGTTTAACTGATACCCCTGACCCTTAATTGTTGTGTTTAACTGATACCCCTGACCCCTAATTGTTGTGTTTAACTGATACCCCTGACCCCTAATTGTTGTGTTTAACTGATACCCCTGACCCTAATTGTTGTGTTTAACTGATACCCCTGACCCCTAATTGTTGTGTTTAACTGATACCCTGACCCCTAATTGTTGTGTTTAACTGATACCCCTGACCCCTAATTGTTGTGTTTAACTGATACCCTGACCCCTAATTGTTGTGTTTAACTGATACCCCTGACCCCTAATTGTTGTGTTTAACTGATACCCCTGACCCCTAATTGTTGTGTTTAACTGATACCCCTGACCCCTAATTGTTGTGTTTAACTGATACCCTGACCCCTAATTGTTGTGTTTAACTGATACCCCTGACCACTAATTGTTGTGTTTAACTGATACCCCTGACCCCTAATTGTTGTGTTTAACTGATACCCCTGACCCCTAATTGTTGTGTTTAACTGATACCCTGACCCCTAATTGTTGTGTTTAACTGATACCCCTGAACCCTAATTGATGTGTTTAACTGATACCCTGACCCCTAATTGTTGTGTTTAACTGATACCCTGAACCCTAATTGTTGTGTTTAACTGATACCCCTGACCCCTAATTGTTGTGTTTAACTGATACCCCTGACCCCTAATTGTTGTGTTTAACTGATACCCCTGACCCCTAATTGTTGTGTTTAACTGATACCCCTGACCCCTAATTGTTGTGTTTAACTGATACCCCTGACCCCTAATTGTTGTGTTTAACTGATACCCCTGACCCCTAATTGTTGTGTTTAACTGATACCCTGACCCCTAATTGTTGTGTTTAACTGATACCTCTGACCCCTAATTGCTGTGTTTAACTGATACCCCTGACCCCTAATTGTTGTGTTTAACTGATACCCCTGACCCCTAATTGTTGTGTTTAACTGATACCCTGACCCCTAATTGTTGTGTTTAACTGATACCCCTGACCCCTAATTGTTGTGTTTAACTGATACCCCTGACCCCTAATTGTTGTGTTTAACTGATACCCCTGACCCCTAATTGTTGTGTTTAACTGATACCCGTAGTCCCAGGCACCAGATATTGAAGTACCGCTAAACGGCCCGTCCATTCTCAACCTCTTTCCTTTCTTCATCTACTTCGATAAATTCAACGAGATTCACGCGGTTGGTGAGTCCATATCATTCTAGATCGGTGATATAGATCATCTCTCAATTTGTGTGATGCAGGAACCGACCGAATCAGGAAATACTGGTCCCTGATTGGCTGATAACCAGTCACGTGACCTAAATAACGAGTTCTGATTGGTTGTTTACTTGTTTCGGTCGGTTCCTGATGCTAAGCAACCCCTTCTCTGTCAGCTGGTTGAGCTACTCAACAAATATCAGCGCGATGTCATGCCCCTCCTTCCACAGGGAAGTCCCTGCCTGACACCCCCTCCCCCACCCTCAGGGAAGTCCCTGGACACTGACACCCCTCCCACAGGGAAGTCCCTCGACACTGATCCCCCTCCCTCCCACAGGGAAGTCCCTGGACACTGACACCCTCCCCCACAGGGAAGTCCCTGGACACTGACCCCCCTCCCACAGGGAAGTCCCTGGACACTGACCCCCCTCCCCCACAGGGAAGTCTCTGAACACTGATCCCCTCCCTCAGGGAAGTCCCCGGACACTGACCCCCTCCCACCCACAGGGAAGTCCCTGGACACTGACCCCCTCCCCTCCCACAGGGAAGTCCCTGGACACTGACCCCCCCCCCCCCACAGGGAAGTCTCTGGACACTGATCCCCCTCCCCCTCCCACAGGGAAGTCCCTGGATATTGTCATGCCCCTCCCCCTCCCACAGGGAAGTCCCTGAACACTGATCCCCCTCCCACAGGGAAGTCCCTGAACACTGATCCCCCTCCCCCCCACAGGGAAGTCCCTGGACACTGACCCCCTCCCCCTCCCACAGGGAAGTCCCTGCCTGACACCCTCCCCCACCCACAGGGAAGTCTCTGGATATTGTCATGCCCAACCTGATCCTCCCCCTCCCACAGGGAAGTCCCTGGATATTGTCATGCCCAACCTGATCCCTCCCACAGGGAAGTCCCTGGATATTGTCATGCCCAACCTGATCCCTCCCACAGGGAAGTCCCTGGATATTGTCATGCCCAACCTGATCCCTCCCACAGGGAAGTCCCTGGATATTGTCATGCCCAAACTGATCCCACCCCCTCAGGGAAGTCCCTGGATATTGTGATGCCCAACCTGATCCGAACCAAGATCAACAAAAACTTCTGTCTGACGAGGCCCCGGTACGGTTCAATGACATGGAACTACCTTAGAACGAGAGACAACATGGTGTTTGAACTGTGCACCAAATCGACGGAGGGAAGTGCCAGGTTGATCAAAACTGATGAGATAGAATGTGACCTTCACATGAGACTTCAGGTTAGTTTGTGTTAACTTGCCTGGCTAGACTGTGTTTACAAATGTAAAGGGAGGGTTAGAACATAACAAGTGTTAACAATGTTAATAATGAAATAGAATGTGACCTTCACATGAGACTACAGGTTTGTGGAAACATTTTCATCATGTGTTATGTCTAGTATTCGACCCTTTCTAGGGGACATGGTAGCATTTTGTGACATTAACAGTTAACACCTGCACGAACGTTGGATTGTTCATACTTTCTTACGGACACAGTGTCAAGCGACTCAACACGAACGAAGCATAGCATCAACTATATCTAGATTCTAGATATATCTATCACACAGGGACAAATGATGATATTTGAGGCTACTGGAGATATTCTCTTCCTTTGTTCTCCTCGGACTGAGTGCATGGCCTCATTCAAGTCTGTCTACTTGTCCGACATGATGGCCCATGACCCAATTAAATCTCAGGTCCTAGCACCAAGTCTTCGGTGAGTTTATCTTTCTTGATCAACGGGTCAACCGGAGTCTATAATAAGTGATTTTGTTGAGGTTATTCCCAATTCTTTTTAAATTTCCCTGATTATCCGTGCTCGACCCTCTCTCACTGTACCCCGTTAGAACACTGAACAACATGATCCCTGCAGAATGCATCTAACACGACGAATGCTAGACGAAGAGACAATGCAGGGTGACATCCAAGCTGAGTATCTTTCCATCTTATCGACAGAGATGAAGATAACAGAGTGTTTAGTTCGACAGATACTGCCCAAGGAACTCGCTCAACAGGTAAAGGGACCCTTCTCTCTCCTAGTTGTTATAAGGATCTTACTGAATATATTGATACATACTTCCCTCTACCACCTCACGAACGCCCTTTGTGAAGTGTGAACTTCCCCTCTCAGATTCGTGATGGAACTCCCTTTGTTAATACACACCTTCCCCCTCTCAGATTCGTGATGGAACTCCCTTTGTGAATACACAGCTTCCCCTCTCAGATTCGTGATGGAACTCCCTTTGTGAATACACACCTTCCCCCTCTCAGATCCGTGATGGAACTCCCTTTGTTAATACACACCTTCCCCCTTTCAGATTCGTGATGGAACTCCCTTTGTGAATACACACCTTCCCCCTCTCAGATCCGTGATGGAACCCCCTTTGTGAATACACACCTTCCCCCTCTCAGATCCGTGATGGAACTCCCTTTGTGAATACACACCTTCCCCCTCTC